>JAJQWJ010000002.1:30289363-30511863 GCA_023637945.1 Phaethornis superciliosus
TTAACAAAGATGTAATATTAACATAAGTAAGTATATTCAAATACTTTAATAATGTAAAAAGGAGTAACAATCTTTTAGAGTGTGATTTATTTCAAACTTTGTGATTTTACTAAAATCTGGATTTGTACTCTGTCAGCACATTTGGAAGACAGGATTGAACTGCAAAACTAAAAACTAATGAGTAGGGAGTCAAAGGGACTCTACAGTATTGACCTGATCTCTTTGTTGTCTCAACACTAACTATGAAATTAATGTTACAGTACTTTTTTGTTAGTCCAATACTAATTTGCATGCATGCTAAATATGCTGCAATTATCTTTCTAAATGTTATCACAAGACAGGTAGTTGAGCAAACATTCCATTTCTCAAGGAGACACTACAACTCCAGACGACGTCAGAAGGAGTCTCGATGAAAACAAAAAATTAAAGAATTGTGCTTTCAAGCACATTTACGAGACTGCAAGACTCTTCCAATTAAGCATTTGGAAGGAAAAAAATAATTGTTGTCAGTATTGTGAGTCATGTTAGACAGTTAAATATTACTCTATATTAAAATCAGCCTGGACAGTGAAAATACAGGATTTTTAAAACAGTTTAGTTATTAATAAATCATTTGTTTTTTCTATAATATTAACATGACAAAATTGTTTTGTATTGCCAAGATCAGCTGGGCATTTTATTTCTATTATGCATAGTCTTTTGTCATTTTTTTTACTCTGCAAGTTAATTTGACTGCTGTGCATAACTGAAGTGAGCAATTCAGTAATTAACTTTTGTGTTTTAAAATGTATGAACTTTAATTAGATTTCATTATAAACAAACAAATGTCAACCATAATTATAAGCTCCTTGGTTTAACCACATATTATCCCTTTTCAAACAAACTTGATGTCAGACAAATTAAAATCAAGCAGCCAGCAATTTTGAGTTGAATTTTACATGATCTGCCAGTAACCTGATTACTTTAACTTCAATATCATTACAGGAAAAGTATTTCAGGAAAAATAATTACAAGAATTCCAACAGGAGACAAGCTTAATTGTATTGATTCAAAAGATGCATGTACATAGGAACCATGGTGAAGGAATAATGTTATCTTAAATCTACAGTTACTATTAAAATTATATTGTCTGGCATGAGAAAGGCAATTTGAGATTTGTGTCTGGAAAAGCAGAGATACAAAACTAAGTAAAATAATTAACTCTATCATTATACTTTAAGCAACAAAATATCAATGTGGAACAACTTCAAGGCATGAAGGTTTGCAGGTTTATTTACTGACTGGTGTATCTATTAGTACCAGGAACAAGTGGAGCTGTCAGGACATAATGAAGGTAAATGATTAGTTAGCACAGAGACTGAGCTCTTCTTCAATGAAATAAGAGTTAATTAAAGTTTACCACCAAACATCAACCAAAGCAGGATGTTGATCAGGTTTCAGCATTAAGTGCAAACAGACAATGGTTGGCAGCAATTAGTGCAGCTATCAAATGACATGCAATGATAATTATACATTTAAAACAGTTACAGGGCTTGTAGAAGGGAGGGAAGAATCTCATCAGCTTCTTTGACTATATATAGTCAAAGTGTAGGAAACAGGTATCAGATATTTCACTTCAATACTGTAAATCAGTAGAATAAAACAACCAAAAAAAAAAAAAAAAAAAGGTTGTACAAGCACATAATCTGAAAGAGGACAATTCACTGTACAAGAAATAAAAGAAATTTGCAGACAGCTCCTACCAAAGATAAGTACTAGTTAGATTAAATAAATTACCTTGCTGCTGCCACTCACACTGACACGCATAAACAGAGAAGTGTTTGGGGTTTAAAGGCTAGTGGCTGCAGCTTTATTACATGTTTCCATGCCAGACTCGAGGTTACCTGGTATCTTTAGTCCCTGTGACCATGTTCATAGCATGAGAAGGCCCAGAAGGACCAGGGGCCCAAAAGCCCATGATCACAAAAGGGAGATTCACATGCTAGCTCCAAGCCTGCTGCGAGGAAGCCCAGGCTTACCAGAGGCGATTACCTGATATCTGAGCCACAGCCTAAGGCTGTGCCACGCGTCCCCTGCTCCCCACCCTCTCCGATCAGCATGCATGCTAGTTCTGCCTGCTTCCAAACTTATGCCCAAGTTTTGGGGAAAGAAAAGAGAGAGCTTTCCACCACGGATGAACAATGCGTGGTAGTGACACAGGGACACTGATAATGTGGGGCACAGTGAGGGCCAGCGCTGTCCTCCACCACACTCTGCTCTGTTTCATAGGCCTTGCTTACTGATGTCAGCTCAGTGATATAGTGGAGCTGATACAAAACTTAATTTTCATCTCAGCCTACCATTAAGTGCAAAGGAAAGATTATAAACTTGGAGTAGCACCTCTTATAACAACACCAGACAAAGGAAAAACTGCTCTCAGCCCAGCACTAGCAGTCTGCTGAACTCCCTCAGCACAGACCTGTGAAATCAAAACACCCCCAATTCTGCAATACCAAACATGCAGGAAGTAAAGCAAAACAGGCAAATAACCCTTCCACAGCCAAATAGCCATTATTCACTGTTGCAGACGGACAGACAATTACCTACACACATCTGTTATTCCGACAATTCCTCAGGAACTGCTCCATGCACTAGAAGGTGGAATAACTTACTCCCCCTCGCTCCTCTTGGGCTGACATAGTGCAGGTAATGGGATTACCTGGTTAAACACCTGTGCAGTTCCACAGCAGCTGAATAGGTCTGGCAAGCAGGATCCTCACCTCAAAGAAATCAAGATTTCTTCAGCATTTTTATGGACAACACAGTGGCAAAAGCACCCTGCTCTTCCTAGGTAGGTAACAGGAAGCAAGACAAAGCTTACCAAAAGACAAGTAGTTTTCCAGGAAACCTAAGCCGTGACAAATTAAAACCCTATGATGAGAGGGACAAAGGGACTCACTGCAGCAGGATACCACTGCAATCATGAATTTACCAAGGTTAAAAAACAGAATGGAAACTGGCTGTCGAAAGTACCCAGAATTATTAGAATGAATGTAAACAACAACAGCAAAAAAAATTTACAAGGGATATTAAACATTGCCCTTCAGTGCCCTGAAAATTTTGTATTTGCAACCATGGCAAGGCAGGTGTATGCAATAGGTTTTCCTGCATATGCCTACTGTGATACTCCTCAGAAGCTCAAAGAGAGAAGTGGCAAACCACAACAGAGTCCCAGTCTGGCAATCAATATGTTCCTATTTTATGAATTGTATCTTCTGATTAAATATGTGTCTGCAGCATGGAGAACACCTTTAGCATTTATTTGAACTAACCCATGCAAAAAAAAAAGAAAAAAAGAAAAAAAAAATATGTTGCACATGTATATTGAATATGTTGTATTAATTGCCACCGTGTCAATTGCAGAAAATCTTTGTCTAAGGTTGTGAAGACTTTATTTATTTTAAAATACACTTTTTCCTTTTCTAGAGGCAAACCCACACACATATGCAAAATGCATTAAGATGGGTTTTGCTATAATATTGGCTACTGATTGTAGTATTTGTTGGAATGTATGTGTGTTCACATTGCTAAAATTATTTTAATAGAATGCCTTACTGTTTCGTGTAGTTCCTGGGCTGCAGCCTAGAGCAGTTCTACAGATTTTTTTTCCTAACAAACCTCATTTTCCCAACTAATTCTGTTATGCTAGGGATTTGTGCACAGAGTTGGCTAATCCCAGTATTTCCCTAGAGCTGCATCTAAGCTACGGCCCACTCCCAGCACAAAAGTGTCTCCAAAAGCCCTTTCGCCCCCTTCAGCACTGATACACTCATTGGTCCTGACATTTTCACTTCAGCCATGACAAATGAGCTGATGGCTGTGATCAGATTGCACACGAGGACTGCTTTATCAAAGACGTATCATTAACTCTCATCACTGTCTTCCATTATGACTCTTTTGGTCAAATCTGTTGTGAAAATGCAAGTCAGTTTAAAAACAGAACCTAAACCTAGCAAGAAACAAACTTCATTAAAAAGCAGAAAAGAAAACCAGACTCACACGGGATCAGAAAGAGACTAGCGTTAACTAAATGTTTCTCTGGGGATTTAAGTAACTGTACTCAACCTCTGCCCCAGAGCAAACATGGCAGTTGACCGTCTTCGAAAGGTCCCTTCCCCCATTCCAGACTGCTAGCACTACTTTGCCTTTTTTAGAGAAACAAAAATAAAGCAACAGCAATCAAATATGCCTAAAAATGAAGCCCACTTTTTTTCTTTCTTATCTCTAAACTACTTCTAAACTACTATTACTGTGTGCCTGTTTTTATCAAAATATGCTTATCATGTTAATCCCTTAAAGAATATAAAATTTTTGCTTGAATCTCAGACACATAATCATCCTATTTTCTGACTCACATTAGAAAAAACCCAAACAAACAAACAAAAAAGCACCCAGTATAAAGCACTGCCTGAAACAGAAATCTCTCAGTTCACTATGAATACCACAACCTTTCTGTCAAGTTAGAATCTAAGTTCCAGTTACACAGTTCTTGTTACATCTAGAGAGTTTACAAAGTATATATTTGTTGTAAGCTCTTCTAGCAATTCATCTGAGAATACACATCTAGCAGAGTCAACTGTAACACAACAGATCTTGGGAATGGAGGTCATGCTTTGAGATAAAGTGCTATTCACTTTTGGACCATGCAAGAAGCTCTTTATTCCTGTTCTTATTGGCATCAGTTCCCCCTTACCAGAGCAAGAACAAAGCCAAGTGCTCGTGTGAGGTTTATGAATAAATCAGAGGTGAGCCACTTTAAGTGCTGCCCATGATTTCCTTGTTGACAGTGAGCACTTAAACAGGCTTCTATGACCAGCAACTCCTGGCAAACCTTAATGGCTCCTAATCTGTACCCTGCTTCATTTCAGGAAAGAAATGACCCACCCCAATTTTTCTCAAGTCTTCACCTTTTGGGAAACTACTGTCCCACCATTTTAGAAATTCAGGGACTGTCCCGTTTCAGTGCCAAGTTTTCACGTAACACACGACATAAAAATCACCGTTTTCTTCCTAGAAAACAAATGACAGCTAATAAAATATTATTACACAGTGCAGCCTAAGTAATTCCCAGACAAACCATTACACAATTCAGCATTTGTTTAAATTACATAGATTTTTAAATGAACCTAAAGTATTTCTAATATATTTGCCTCCAATTATTAAAATCATGCAAAAAATATGCTGAGAACAGATTCCACCCTTCTCTACAGCTACAGCTGAAACCGGGAATGTTTATAAATCACTGACATTGTATGTATTTTTAAAAAATTACATAGATTCAAGTTGGTTTATTTTTAAATAATGATAACATTAGAAAACAAACTGGTATCAACTAGTAAACTCAGCACTGGGCCAAACAGCTCTGGCCTGGAAACATTAAGATACAACTGTGGCAAGCTGCTAGGTGTTTCAGTATGTATGCCTGATGCACAAAACCACTCAGAGACCTATGCTGCTCAACATTAAAGCAGCAGCCTGCCTGGAGAATACATTTCCATGTGGAATTAAATCCTTCATTTTTAAGGTCTCCCCCTGCCCTCCCCTTTCTGGATGTGTCATGATCTCCAGATGGCTGAATTTATTCTGCGGTAGTTGAGTTATTGTCAGGTTCCCAGTTTCTGCTATATCTAAACACTAATATATATATATATATATATTTTTTTTTTTTTTTTACTCCATTGTCTTTTGTTGCCTTTCCACCCACTCGGGGAAGAAAAGGGGGGGAAAAAATGGAGGGAAAAAAAAAAAAAAAAAAAAAAGTTGTGACCGCAGTGCTGTGCCCTGTGATGTCAGGGAGCGCTTCCCGCAGGGCTGGGCCGGACCGGGCCGGGCTGGCGCCGGTGACGGGGCTGGGTCCGGCAGCGCGGACCTGCCGTCAGCTGCCTTTCAGCGGGTGCCTCGGTAGACGGCAGTCGTCTTCGGAAGGGGCCTGATCCAAAGCCAGGGAAATCGATAAGGCTGCGCTCGCCTTCGAAAAGAGGCCGTCGGTCAAAAAACCTGTAAACTGCAGCAGCGCTGGGGAAACCACCCACCAAGGAAAAATCCACGGGTCAGAACATTTGAGACTTAAAACTCCAGTGATGCTTTTCGCTGGAGCTGAAATGCCTGTCCCGGTGCATTGGCAGATAACCCACTGAGAAATCCTGCTTTGCCTCCCTGGTTGCTCCTTCTGGAAACAGCCCTGGAGCAGATCCTTGTGCTGCAGCGGGGTGGCTCATGCTTGTTTCTGCAGAGGGTGACACTTCCCACCCCAGAGATGGCTGCACTGCAGTGGCAAAGAATGATTCCTTTGAGGAGAGGTTCATAAAACTCAAAGGAACTGAGGGACTGAGGGGTGACATTTGCCACATAGCTTAATAATTTATTTTCAAAGCGTTACATTTTCTTTAATTTAAACCCTCCGTGCCGTAAACAAAGTCAAATCAATAACCATATTTCAATATAGAAAAGTATAAAAAGGACCAGAGTGAAACCCACAGGAATAAGTTTCCTGCTTAAGGAGCTACTTTTCACTCAGAACCTTATTTTCTGGAGTGGGGAAGGCGTGTGAAGTGTTGGGTATTAAACAAGGGGAAACTCACTTGAAGGTGGACAGCCATGGTTTCTCACAGAGGAAAACCACCTGCATTTGAAAGCATCAAGTAACACTTGGCAAATCCAAGGATTCCCTCCCTCCCCTCTTCTTACAAGAGCTCTGGCTCTCCAAATACCAAAAATCAAAGGATCCCCCCCAACAACTGAAGGGAAAGAAGGAAGTAATGTTTTCGTTATTCTTCAGAAAGAGATTATTCTGATCTGTTACACTACCATCTTCTGGAACAACTGCGAAAATAACTGGGATTAGTCCAGATTTCTGTGAGTGCCCCTAACACTGGAACACTACCAATGACAGGTGCCTTGTCATCTCGGACTAGCTGAATTTATAAGGCAGCCTCGGTGTCAAAACAAGGAGGAGCAAGTCTTCAGCAGCCACTGGTCCCAAACCCTCATCTGTGCAATTACCTGGTAAAAGGAACAGAACTGACGCTCATCAGCCTCTCTAACAAAACCTTTCTTACAGACCCTCCGGTGCCTTCTGCATCTCATCCTTAAAAATTGAAATGGTAGTCTAGAAAGAGGAGATGAAGCCTTTTAAATTTGATTTTATGGGATTATTGTCTGGTAAAAAAAGGCCTGATTTTTTCTACTAATATCAAATTGTATGTCTTGCCAATCTTACACCCATAGTACTACTCTGATTTCAGAGGAGTTATTGTTAATTTAATTTGGGGTGAATGGGAACAATCTGGTTCATTTGGGTTTACATGTGCTAGGCTGGTATCAACACAGTCATTTTGTAAGAACTTCTTTGTTTCAGAAGCAGAATGTCTTCTATAATACACTTTAGGTGTACATCTAGCATGTTCATCACTTGTTCTGCAGACACTGCTGCAGCCTACATGGTAAATCTGTTTTCCCAATCACCATGGTCTATCCTTTACAAGCAGCCTTTAGTTTGTGAACTATTGAACTGAAAGTCTGTAACACCTTCTTAAGAGCTGGTGCAGCCTATCAGAGCGCTGTCAGTGCTAAAAGTCTGCTAGATTTGTCTGTAAAGAGATAGTAGTTTGGGGGCATAAGTAAAATTGTTCTGAAAAGTACCAAAGGCAAATAAAATATAATTTGGACAAATTACCTTCTAAAGATATCTTTTTAAAAAAATTAAAAGCTGATTCTGAGTAATGTGAACATACAGAAGAGCATCTTAACATGGCAAACTTTCATCATATAACTTAATTATACCATTCCTTGGAATATTTTGGTCAAGCAGAAAAAGTCATTCCTCAACAAGACTGCCATATTTCAGTCTAGTACAAAGTTTTCTGGCTTGGAACTCAGCAAAAGATGCAGGAATAAAAAAAATAATGGTATGAAAGTGCTATAGAGTGACTATTAAAAAAGGAATAGAGTAGTATATATTAAAGACTAAACCTGCTGCCCTTATTTATGCAAAACAAGTTCAGTTCTGCTTAATATAATGAATAGATAAGTTTATTACCCCTGTCAAAAACAACAAATACCAACAATAACCAAGTAGAACCTAATAGCTTTGCTTTACTTACTAGGTAAAAGAAACCAATGTGTTTTTCAGTGTCTTCTATCTTTGTATCTGTTCACATAAACATGCTCTGTGTTACATCTTCTTCTGTAAAATCTTAAACGCCAGTATCTCAGTGTGCTGGGTTTCTACCCATTCAGTAAGAATGCAGACATCACATAAGTTATTATTAACCCATGTGTTATCCAGTTCTACAGTGTCTGGAACTTTGCCAGAGACAACACATGGTGCTTGGTTAACAATATTTTAAAATATAAATTAATTTATTTTTTAAATTAACACATTTCTCTTATGGAAATACACTAATAAGCTGTTCCCAGAATGAAATAATATCCCCTAAGCATATCCCTTTAAAATAAGTTTTAAGGAATTTCATAAAGTTAGCAGTTAAACATTCTCAAACCCCATAGAAGCTTTGTCTTAAAAGAGAGAATTTTTGTGACTTTATTCCTACTAAGTACTTGCTGCATTTACAGTTCTACTTCATTTGTGTATAAATAATCTTCATTTCTTAGAAGCATCTCTAGTTCATCAGATCAAGCCCACTACTGAACCAAAAGGCATTTACAAATAAATGTGCTCCAAATTCAACAAAAAAAAAGCCCCAGACAAGTTAACATTTAATCGAACTACCAACAGTTTTCCTCAGTAGCTTTAAATCAGTAATTATGTTGATCTGAAAAAAAGAGAGCCTATTTAATATGCATACATACAAATAATTATTCACACTGCATTTGATTTACATACATACAAAAGAACCACTTCCCACTTTCAAAAGTGGCTCAACACTTATGGTATTTTAACTGCCCTAATTACTGTTGAGAGAACATAATTAGAAGCACTGATCACATTGTCAACAGCTAACCAGTTGCAGCCCTGTCTGGCGGCCTGATCCTGCTCCGGTTGAAGTCAGTGGGGGTTAGCACTGATTGCAGGAGGAGGCCGGGGCCCTTCTTGCCACCTGAATCTACCGGAATCCAAATATATTCAACAAGCTGATCACGCTGTTACAGTCACGCCAAAAAAACCTCTCCTTTTGTGCATGTATCAATTTCTATTTCAGTAAACTTTCTCTATTTTCAAAGCCGAACGAAGAGAGTAATTTTTTCCCCAGCAAGACTTCTATAGCACTTACACTCTTAGCACTGAGTCAGAATTCATAACTTTTTCCAAAAGAGAAATAGTTTAATAATTAAAACAGATATTGACTACAGCTTGCTTCCTTGAATATCAAACTTTATGAGATTATTATGCATCGATGCCTAATTTCCATTGGCAACTTTTAAAATAGCTCCTTCCCCCTCCCCCCCCCCGCCGCCAGCCCTCCCTCCTCTCTTTTTCTTTTCCCCCAGCAAAGTGCTGGGAATCCTCGATACTCAATAGTCAATATTTGGTTTGTCTGTCATGTTCCTGGAGCTCCCCTCCATACAAACCTGTGTTTCTCATCCTTTCGCTGCTCTACTCTCATACATATTACTTCTCATGATGATGGAAACTCGGGGCATCTTAACAAGTTGCTGAAATCTGAGCTTCTGCTTGTTTTCTCAAGTCTTGGACAAACATAACTTTAGGGAGAGCTGAACATAGGCATAAAGAAAGAGGAGCCTGCATTTTCATCTTCCTTTCATCTCAGTCATTCAGTCAACCATTCAGTGCCCTATTCAACAGAGCTTTTCATTATGCAAAAAAATGCTAATCCTTTTCCGATGCTTTCACACTTGTATAAACCCCCATTCCTTCGACTGAAAAGCAATTATATCAGTTTACCTTTCTGTCAAAAACAGGATTAATATTCCAATACCAGAATCTCCTTTATTTTCCTATCTTTTGCTTTAGGAAAGTAGAGATTATTAGTGGAGGTATTCCTTAAAGCAAGAATACATTATTTTAAATATGATTATTTTAGCCAAAGTAAGCGGGGGGATGGGGAAGGAGAGGGAAAAAAAAAAAAAAAAAAAAAAAAAAAAAACTTCAGTTGCTGCGGAAACTCTTTTCAGTGATAGAACTGACCTTCCCTTTGCAGAGGCCTGAATAGAATGAGCCTCACTCTGGTCTATTAATCAGAAACAAATTATGAAAGAATGTGGCTGGACTGGTTGACACTATCCTGTCTTGGGAGACTCAGTAACAGCCTAGTAACAATGTCCTCTTCATGGGTAATGAACAGCCATGACAAATGGGGCAGAGAAACTATTTATTTGCATATGCAAATTCTCACACAAGGGAAACATGTACAAACAAGTGTCATTGTAAGGTGGATTAGGCAAACAACGCTTTCTTTTTAGGACATTCTGCAGCCCAGAACATTAGTCAGCACAATTAAACCAGTCTCCATGGAGACTAATGAAATTTCACCATGGTATGAGTTAAATTAGATAGCTAGTTATGTGTTTTCACAATCCAACTTGAAATCCATTATTGTTTCAGAACAATACAGCAATTGTGCCTGGCTGATCTTTGCCAGCTCAACAAGCTCCTAAGTTGACAATTTGCATATGTTAATATAATTAAGCACTAATTACATGAAACTTGTACATATTCTCATGCACTTTCCCTGGGCGCTTCTCAGTTTGAACCTTGGCCAAGTCTTTAACCCTTTGAATGAATTCGGAGCAGCAAAGCTCTGCCTTCTGGGTACAGCCCCAAGGCAGATGCAGAAAAGCTCTTCATTTATAAACACAGAGCTTAACCTGGGTTCTCATATTTCTTTCAACGAGGTTAGAAAACATTTTTGTAAGGGTTGGGGTAGAAGAAAGGGGACAGGGAAGGGCCTGGGGGGGGAGGGGGGGGGAGTAGCTGGACTCGATGTTCTTGAGAGACCCAGCTCTGGTACCTTTTTTGCATATGAAAACAAAGATATTTACCCACATAACAGGTTACCAACACATGTATTGCTGTTGTCAGAGGTTCTTCAAGACCCGAATTGTCAAAAACTAGACTGGTTTTTATGTCAGCGTTCTCAGAACCGCAAAAATGGGAACAAGAAAAGAGCAAGCAGTAACTAATGAGCTTTACATAAATATATGCAGAGGCAATTAAGCAGTGTTAATTACTATGACAGCAGTTAATTGAATATAATTAGATATTTTAAGCTACTGACTAAGGCATAGTTAAGATTAATTTTATTGAGATTAATTGTAAATAAGAATAGATTAACTCTGTGTTTTGACAAGCATAAAAAGTAGTTCTGCAAATTAACTAGGGGAGCAGAAACTAGCACAAAAATCATGTATTATTTTAATGTCACACCTCAGAATCATCTCCTCAATAAACATGACTTTTCAAACCCAAACAGACAGGAATCTTGAAGAAAAACAAACAGCTTGCAGAGATTAAAGAGCCTTTTGTCCTTTTTCATGTGCATTTCTTTTAGCAGACTAAATTAAGCGAGTCTGGTGTACGTTTTTAGGAAGGAACATTTCACACTGAATGGAAAAAATGTTCTATCACATATGAAATTCATGCAGCTGTGCGGAACTTGGTCCAGATGGTCTAAGACTATAAAACAACACTAAATGATGGACAGTAGGGCCTTCCCAAGATTATGTGATAAAGTCACAACCTTGTATTTTGACCTAAATTTTCTGTCATGTATTGTTTCCTTCCAGATCAGATACCTCCATTTTAATTTTAACTGATTCTGAATATTCGGTGGAAACTCTTAATAAACATTGCTGATAAGCATCTGAGCAGAAATCATGGAATATTTACAAAATGCCCCTTAGCTTCATTAAAACAATGCTGAGCCTGAAGTACAGAAAACAGTGCCCTGGCTCTCCCCACAACACTAGACTGTTCACACCACTTAGGTTAAATAGGTAAAAATGTCTGGTTTTAAATATTCTTCAAAGAAAACCCAAAGCCCATTCTATCGGCAGATTAATTCATGCATGCTGTTTAATAAAATTAACAACAAGGCAGAAGAATGCTGAACAAATCACTAATAAGAAAGGAACTTCAATTGATTTTGAAATAAATCAATAGGTGATTAACACAATATTTTTAAAGCACTCGAACATGTATATATTATATAAGCATATATATTATATTTTCAATACCTTTTTAGCTCTTAATCGAACAAGGGCTTTACAACAGTGAGTATGTCCCTATATTGACTATCAACTTCCTTGGAATGCCTTTAGTTTTTTATAACGAAAATCCAAAAACGGTCTGTGAAACAAGGCTATGACAAGCCATTCTGCAGTGAAAGATTTTAAATCATCCAGCCTCTTCTAATAGACTTGAGACTTATTGAGGTAGAAACCATAAAAAATGAAGAAGGGAAATTTAATCCCTGAAATATTGATTTGCACATTAATATCATATAGGCAGAGGGCAATTTGGCTTCATGGAAATGACACATTGTCGACCCTTGGTGAAGTCAGAGCCAATCTAACTGCTGAACATGTCTGAATCTCAAGAGTTATTAAGGGCTTCCCTTCTTGCCTTTATGACTTTTCTTCAGCCTACCAATGCAATCTTAAATGTATTATCTTTAAGAAATAATTGTAAAACCTCAGGGGTTTTCCAGTTAATGGAAGGGAGGCTAAACCACATCAGATTCTGAAATGCAACATTAAACCCTTGCAATCAACAAAACCACCTCAATTCTCATCCATCCAGTGGAGGATCTAATATTGTTATTAGAGATAATCAAATTTCATTGTGTAAATTTAGGCTCATGGTCAGAATGGAAGCAGTAAATTCTGCAATATTAAACAGTGATTTTTCTCGGCCCCCTTTATATGTGCTTTGCTGGTGAACCATCTTCACAAATAAACCTGAACTATTCAAAAATCGAGGAACAAAACACTCTCCCTATTCTGAAAGATGCATGCAATGCCATTTATCATCTCCACAGCTTTTCTTTAGTTTTTACTTGATCCAGCAGACAAGTTTAATTTTACAGAATAATAAAGCAGTAGCACTGCATAAACCAAACAGCAGGTACTATTACTGTGACTTACACAGATGGTTCACCTGACCTTTCTTTGTTCCTTGGGTAGGTTTCACTTTTGCAGATTTACGACTTTTCCCTCTATATTTCATTGACCCTCTCCATTCATTATCATAAAAATGAAAACTATTGAATACATGTTTATGTTGACAAAGTCCAAAAAGACCACAACTAAAGGATAAAGAGATGCTACAATGCAACTGTGTGGATCTCTAGATCGTACACTATAAATATTCAAGCACAGATAGAACGAATAACTGAATAATCCTGGAGAGCCCCAGCTCTGGAGCCAGGTGCAAGAGGTTAAAACAGCTGGCTAGCCATCTTTTATTTTGTGTGCCTTCCTACCGGCTGAAACCACAAACCCTGAAAAACAGCAGATATTCCCTCAAGAATGATTGTCTGATTTTTTTCATTTCAACCAGTTTAGTAGGATCCCCCAGTCGAGAAAAGAGATACTCCACAAAAACAGTCAGTTGAATAGGAAGGGGAGCAATAATGGTTAAGGTTCTTCCCCCCCACAGATACCCCAACCTTCAACCCCCAACTTATTTCCACAATCTTCTTTGTGCACCTTCCCATCCAGATGTTTGTATTCCTTATTTCAAAGAAAAGTACGCCGGATCGTTCTGTCAGTTTTGCCAGTAAATATAAAGTAAAACAAGTGTTGATGGCACTGAGAGTGTTACATACCCAGGCTGTGTTTTTGCATTGCTCTCAATGGAAGCGATCGATGCCCATGTCACAGTCGCGTCCCAATCGCAGCCAAGTCTCTGCCTCAATCTAACCAACAACAGGCAGGGCTGCAAAGGCTTCTCACTACCTCTTCCATCCATCCAACACCAAACTAAAAATATAATGCTACATATGATCTTTTTAAACACTCCACCACCGCTCCTAAGGATCGAGCCACTGCAAATCCAAGGGAAACACAATTGGAAAAAAAAAAAAAAAAAACAACAAAAACACCAACAACAAAAAAACACCAAAAAAACCCACCCTCAGCAACAACCCCAAAAGCACTCGAGCCCTCGCTTTCCACTCTTTCTTGCTCTCCTCCTGCCAGCTACATAATCCTTGATAAAAAAAACGGAACAAAGCTAATAAAAAGAAAAATTAAAAAAAATTAAAAAAAAAAAAAAAAAGGAAAAGAAAGAAAGAAAGAGGAGGACGAAATGGAGCCGAGGAAATGCAACTGTCAGAAAACGGGATGGTCAGACTTCCTGAGTGAACCTGCCTGTGTCTGGCTTAATGTAAATCCACCATCTTCAGTCTGGCAAGTTGTCTTTTGGTTGGTGTGGTTTTTTTTTTTTTTTTTTTTTTTTTTTTTTGTGGGGAGGGGGGGGTGTTATGTTTGCGATCTCTGCCTTGGTACCTAAGGAGGAAGAGGAGGAGGAGTAGGGTGTGTTGCTGAATGGTGGCTAAAGCCTCCTCGGGACGGCGCTGAGGTGAAACAGGCTGAACCCGACTGATGTGCCTTCTCTCTCGGTTGGACCCAGTGCCCTAAGCAGCCGATGAGAGACCCCCGGCCGCCCGGCTCACAGGTAACAAAAGAAATACCAACCCGTGCATTTTCTGCTACTGCTGCTGGGGAGGATGGGGGGACTTGGGGGGGGGCGGAGGGGGTGTGGGAGAAGGTGCAGGAGGGGAGGAGTGGAGGGGAACAGCCGTAAGTTGGCATCGGATGGGGGGAAAGTTTATTAGCATTTTTTGCAGGAAATTTCATGTGAGGCAAAAGGGGAAAGCAGGGACGCGTCTGCCATTAGCCGCCGTGATGGGAAGGGATGCACTTGATTCTGGCACAAGCAGTTAGAGCAGGAACTGAACTGCCTTCTCGCTGTTTATGAGGTGGCTCTTTTTTTGTATGTTTTTTTTTTTTTTAATTTGTGTGTGTGTGTATTTGTGTGGTTGTCTTTTGTTTTGCTTTTAACCACCCTAGCCTTAGGTTACAAAAAAAAAAAAAACCAACAAAAACCAAAACCAAACCAAACCAAACAAACAAAAAAACCCCACATGCCTGTCCCGCAAAACAACCGACATCCCTTTTCCCCCTTTCAACAATCTCAGAAAGGCAGCGCGGAAAGCAGCCCTCGACCCTGCCGGCGCGGAGCCTTCCCTACAGCTCGGAGCGGCGCGGCGGGGATGCCGGGGGCTCAGCCGGGGGCTCAGCCGGGGGCTCAGCCGGCGCCCCGCAGGCAGCCGCAGCCGCGCATCCCCGCGCAGCCCCGGGCCGTGCCCCTCCGGGCCGTGCCGCCGCTTCCCGGGCAGCCTCTCCGCGCCGCGCAGGGAAACTGAGAGTGAGGGCGAAGGAGCGCTCCTAACGGGCTCCTCTTCCTCCTCTTGCCAGAAAACGGCAGCCAGCAGCGCGATTCCCCTGCGCTCACACACACACATAAACACACACACACCCGCAGAACAGCCGTCCCTGCCTCTGCTCCTGAAAAACCTACCTGCAAAATAAAAATAAATAAATAAAAAAAAAAAAAAAGAGGGGGGGGGGGGTGTAGGAGAAGGGGGGAAAGCACCCCATATCTCCCCCTGTACGCACGCACGCAGTCAGGGTCCCCAACTGCCCTGATGGCATCTTGCCCCCTCAACACACACCCCCCCGCCCGAAAGCGAAAGTTTAGGAGGCCGAGAGGGGTGGAAGTGGGGAGGAGAGGGAAGCAGGATGGGAGAGCGGAATGCGCCTTCAAAAAGCACCTCAAAGTTTTGGGGGGGACCGAGCTGCGAAACAAGAGTGCGAGAACTGAGGGGGCTGGCAGGCGATGACTTCTGACAGCCGTAAGGTCTTTCCTAATCTGACAGCATTTCCCCCCTCCCTGAGCTCCCAAAAAAAAAAAAAAAAAAAAAAAAAAAAAAAAAAAAAGAGGGGATCACCCCCCAAACCTCTTCTGAAAACTGAGCAGGGTCCTCCAGTTAATCCGAAAGTTACAACCCGAAAGAAATAAAAAAACAATCCCGCACCCCCAAACCAAAACAAAAAAACCACAAAAACAAAACGTAACCCCCGGAATGAAAGAGCAAGAGAGAGAGAGAAAGAAAGAAGGGAAAGAGAAAAAGCAGCCCCTCCTTCCCAAATGAGAACAAGTACTGTACCTAAAAATGGGGAAACAGGCAGAAAAAGGGGGGAGAGAGAGAGAGAGGGGAGAGAGATACATGGGATCTGGGGATGTGAGTGTGTGTGTGTATGTGAGAGAGAGAGAAAGAAGCACAGAGAGAGGGGGAGAGAGAGAGAGAGCGAGAGCGAAATATCAAAGATTGTGCAAGATCAGCCTGGAAAGATAATCGATACTCGACCTAAATTTAACACAAACTACTCAATAAAAGTTAAAGAAAAAACTTACTTTCCATTTCCCCTCGCAGTTCCTACTGGATCTTCGCCTCTTTTTTTTGTTTTGCTTTATTTACTTAACAGCTGATCACATCCAAGTAAACGAGAGAAGGTTCATTAAAAAAATAATAAAAAAAATAATCCTCCAACTTTATTGGGTGAAAATAAAAATGATTGAGCAAGAAGTGGGGGGCATGGAGCGGTCCTTTGGGGTCCGGGAGTTGTTAAAGCATGTGCCGACCGCGGTCTCGCTGTTTGGTTGTGAAGGGGTTGGGAAAAGGAGGAAAGGAAATGAAAATCCGATATGTCTTTATTCTGCTAATTATTATCGTTTTAGCCCTGTTTAAAAAAATGGCTGATTAAGTTGAGTGCGCATGTCTTTGTGTGTCTATTCCCGATATGCACTCTGGGAATGAGAGAGAGAGAGAGAGAGAGAGAGAGAGAGAGAGGGGAGAGAGAGGGAGAGAGAGAGAGGAGAGGGAGCGAGGGAGAGGGAGAGCGAGGGAGAGGGAAGAGGAGAGGTGTAATTAGTGAGGTGATCAACATTCTCCGGGCTGCAAATGACGCGCAGCCCCGGAGCCGGGGAAGCCGGAGCTGCCGAGGCTGCCGGGGGCTCGCCGGGGCTGCGGGAGCCACACAGCCAACCCGGAGAAGAAGGGGCAGCAGAAAGGAGCTCATGGATACAAACACAAGTCTGCAAACTTCATTAGTAACACAGACACACACGCAGAGGCACACAAAGTAGATGGCTAGAGAAAATTAAAAAAAAAAAAAATTAAAACAAAACAAAAAAAAAAAAAAAAAAAGACGGGGGGGGCAGACTTGCTCCATCAGCTCTTCAGGAACTTAAAAGAAACAGCTCCAAATTAATTATTCGATCAGGGAGATATTTCTGTATTTCTTTTCCTTTTTCTCTCTTTTAATGGGGATTTAATGAAAAATATATACTTGTAATGGGATAATGAATGTACAACACCTCTGTAAAAGGAAAGATAATATATCTAAGATAGGGAAAGATGATATATCTAAGATAGGGAATAACTGCCCACACAGAGATAAAGATGGATTTATTTACACATACACACGCGCGCGCACACACACACACGCATTCATCCTACACTGTATTTACACATATGGACATACACTTCACATACACACAGGCACACAAAACATAGCACACTTTATTTGGTAGCCGCCATGTAATTACTTGGAGATATCAACAAAGTAAAAGCAAAGCCTTCCATAATATACAGTATCAACTCTAAACAGCCTTGTCAAAATGAAGTAAACATCAGCCCAAAGAAAAAGTGTCTTTGCGTACAATAAGGGTGTCATGCATATACACACATCGCCTTCCACTTTCCCTACAAGTATTGATATTTTATTAATATTTTATTTACTATATTTTACTAGACGCATTTCATTCTTGGGGAGCTGGGTGTTAGGGGGCTGGGGGTAGATTATTATGATGAAAACTAGGGTAAAATGTACAGATGTCATTATAAATCAGAATCTTCTACAAATATTTTCCTGTGTGGGATTTAAGAAGATTGCCTCTCATTTGAAAATCTAATTATCTTAACCTAATACTGCAGATGTGAATATGACTGACACTTTCATTAAAAGATAATTAACTAAAACTAGGAATAGACATACTTTAAAATACCCCCTACTGAAGATAAAAACATGACTATTCAAAGAGCATCCGAACACACCGCAGGAACACGTGCAGATTTTTGATAATGCAATTCCAGAAATGGGTATGCCTGAAATGGTCACTAAGTCACAGTTACATGCAAGAGATATTTACAGTACCAAGGACCCTGCTCAGGTGAACCATAATCTTAGAGATGACATGTCTTTGAAGTTCTTTATTCCTGCGGTACACGTCAAACATTGTCTTAGGCCTGAAACACCAAAAACCAGCAGGAAGGTTTTATCACAACCTTCCATTATAAGCGTGCGCACACAACAACAAACCAGCAAAATCCTGGACTGACAGAAATACACACCTCTCTGGGCCCTAAACGTTCTACTGCAGGAGAATATTTTGAAAATGCTGGAACTAAAGCTAACAGGAAAATCCCCACCTGATGATGAATTAAGGCTGCCCTTGAGGAAGCACAGGCCAGTGTAAGGGAACTGAGTTGCTAAAAGCAGATGTTTAAGGTCAGAGTGAAGGTCCTGATAGTTTTGGACGGGGGAGAAAGGTCTTTGGAAAGGGGAGGGAAAAAAGACAAATAAAAAAATCGCCAGCCTAGAAGTACAGCTATTCCAAAAAGTGGAGCCTGACAATAAAGCGGGGAATATAGAAGGAGCCCTAGCCCAATCCAGCGAAACCTTACTTCGAACTTCAGGAAAATCTCCAAGACTTAAACTTAAGAAGAAGTCAGGAGCACTTGAGGGTTCATTAGAGCAACTCTATTCATTTTTTAAACCTCAACTAAGTATTGCACCAGCTCATCAATGAAAAAAAGCATGAGTATTTGTATTCAGATTTCCACAGGCACTGCACCCTGTACAAGGTATAGGAAAGGTATAAGGAAGCTGGCAATATTTTGAATCGTTGTTTACAAGGTGGGAAAAAAATGCAAACAAAGAGTGAAAATGAAGTCTCTGAAACACGTTTACAGTTATCAGATTGAGGGAGTGTGATGGAAAGAGGGCTTTTAGGCTTAAATTGTAGACAAAACGGGACTAAGATAGAAGGATGCATTGTCCATTCAAGTGCATGCCTAAAGGATGGTAACATATTTCCTAAAACTGAAGACAATTAAATAGAATGTGATGAAGAAACACCTGAGAACAATACATCTACTTCAAATTCAAGAAAAGAAACACATATACTTAATGTCACAGAAGAATAAGGAAACAAAGATAATTTAGTTTTAGAGTCGTCGGCCCCCACACCTCCCCCACCACCTCCTTTATTCCTAGTGCTTTTTCCTGGTGAAACATCAATATCATTAATGTCATTAATGTCAAAACACCAAACGTCAGAACAGTCAAGTAATTCTTTTTCAGCTGTAGATTTTTTTCCCTTTTCTCTCTTCTTGGAGGGGGTAATAGGTTTATGGTGTTCTTGAGTTACAGCTAAAGGAACAAAGGTGGGGGGGGGCATAGAAGCAGGAATTGAGAGAGTCCACATTTTTCAGGGTTTCTTCTCCCACTGTTTGCTGTCCTTCCTAGCGTTTTGATTCTCCTTGCTCTTTCCCTCTCTCTGTCTCTCTCTTTCTTCTCTCTCCCTAAAAGTAGTAGCTATCGGGGAGAGGCGATGGGGGGTGTAGGGGGAAAAAAAATGCACTACGGGATGTTAACAGTTTGGAAGAAACCTGGGGTTCGCCACGTAGCTAGGAAAAATCGAAGAAGGTTAATTCCAGGAGGCAGGAGCAGCAGGTTTGTGGGATGTGATAAGAGCGGAGCGCAGCGCGGGCTGGGGGAGGCCGCCGAGGAGGACCCGGGGCCGGGCCGGGGCGGCTGCGGTGCGAGGCGGCGGGAGGGATTCCCGGCGGCGCGGCCCGGCCCGGCCCGGCCCGGCTCCGGTTCCCCTCTCTCCTCCCTCTCTCGCTCGGCTGAAGGCCCCCCGAAGTCTCTAGCGTAACCTCTCAGCTCCTCTCCTCTGGTCTCGGCGGACTCCCCCCTCTTCCCCTCCCCCCCCCCCCTCCCGCCCACCTCTTCCGAACTTCTCCTGCAGGCACCGTTACACATTTTGGGATTTTTTTCGAGCCTGCTGTTGAAACTACAAAAAACCTCTTGATGGTGACGTTACATTTCAAGGAGAGAGAAAGGGAAAAAACACCACCCCCCCCTCCCCACCCTCAGCCTTTTCTGCCCTCCACCACCTCCAGCCTCAGCCCCAAGGAAAACTTCTTGGCCTGGGCGAGACAGATCTGGTGGGGGCCAGGGCCCGAGACTGACCATTCTTTAATAGACAAAGAAATCCCAGCCCAAACCGGGCTCTGTTACACCACGTCTCTTTGCCAACCTCATTTCACTCCCTAAATCTGCGCTGCGGACACACAGGGGCACAGGATCTGCATAATTACAGCCACAGCCGCTCCCCTTTTTAATAAACCGACATAATTCCCTAATAAACGTCCCCTTCCCCCACCTTCTCCTTTCCCCAGACCCCAACCCAAGGGAAAGGGGATCCGTGTCTTTTTACTGCGTTCCCTAAGTCTATAGATGAGCTCAGTTTGAAACGAGGTATTACAAGATTTCAGTGTTTCAGACCCTTTATCTGAGCTACAGACACTTTCAGATCCCCAGCCCCCACCTCCTCTCCTTTTTGTTGTCTCTTCTCCTCCCGGGGGCTATTTGACAAAGGCAGTGTGTTAACTAACATTTTTGTTTAACTCAGCAACTTCTTTTCAAAACATACTTAAACCTGATAGCAATCTCTTGTACTTTTTTTTTTTTTCTTTCTTTCCCTGAGATGAAATTGACTCTGAATCCAAAACGTTTGACTATTATTAATTATTTCTTTCTTTTCAGGTATCACATATACAAACCTATTGTTAATTTACAACGCTTCCCCCCCCCCCCCCCATCAAACACATTCCAGTACACAGTAAAAAGTGCTGGGGGGGTAAGAAGGGGTGGGGGCGGGAGTGGAAGAGAAGGAGAGGAGGGAGAGAAAGAGAACAAAAATCTCCGATCTGATTCCTGGAGAGTTTTGTTAGAAAGAGAAATAAAACAACAATAACATATTACATTTCAATTTTGCCCTGACTGCCCCAGATTCGGCATTCACCTACTGAATACACATCTAACGAGCAGTGACCTAAGAGAAAAAAAAAAAAAAATCACAGCCGAATAGTATAGAAATCTCGCTGAGATTCTGAGCTGAATAGTGCCGTTCCCGATTGGCTTTTGTTGTTGTTGTTGTTATTTTGGCTGGAGCCGCACAAAAACACGCACCCGGACGTTACTATAAATAAAACCCTTCCAGGTCTAGGTCTGCTGCCGGCGTTTCCTCCGGAGCCTTAACAGCCCTTTTTCAGCTCCTTTCTTGGGCAGATCGCGGGGATTAAATGCCCTGAACCTGAGCTCCTGGCCTTGGATGGGAAGGAAAAGAAAAAGGGAGAGGGAGAGAGAGAAAGGAGAGGGTGAAGGAGCCAGGCGCCCTCTGGGCTTTCAGAGGTCAGCGCTTTGACAGTGCTCTGACCTCCCTCCCCTCCCGGCAACCACCCCAGTGTTTATAAACAAAAACAGTCAGGACTAGCCCCAAACAATAGCAATTCACCAACTTCACAGGCACTTCACTAGCTCTTATGCAAATCAAGGAAAACGACCGCTTACCACCGCTTCCCCCCCACACTCACCCCCCCCCCCCGCCCCATCCCCTCCAGAAAGCCCAAGAGCATATTTCCAGCAGTGATATATCCAAGGGAAAAATTTTACATTCTCTCCTGGAAAAGGACAAAAAGGTACTTCATATATAAAACGGTTCTGCTAGAAAGACAGACAAAAAGAGAGAAAAGCCAATAAAACTACCGATCTTACTGCAGAAAGAGGAAAGTTATGAAATATTTATACCTAAATCCAACAATCCACACTGCCAATAAAAGAGGAATCTTTGTTGTGGAGACAATATGCTAAACTACCTCTGCGACAAACAGCGGTTATAAAGCAACCAGGAAAAGTTATTTTTGCCCAAGGAGCCAAGTTTTCAAAGAAAACGTGTGGATTTTACAGCTAAATAAAAGCCACCACCTCTGTGTTATCCGTAAAAACTACACATAAATTAAAAGCACCGTTAAAAGAAAAAAAAAAAACCTTCAAGCAAGCAGCACATCTGATATGACTTACAAAAAAAAAAAAAAAAAAAAGCATAATTAAAACCATCTTTAATTGCAAAAAGCAGCAAGCGAAAACTAAATGAATCAATGCTTTCTCCCCGAAATGTTGTCCGCCAAGGTATAGAAATGATAGTTCTATAGTCCTGCATTAAAGCGTAACTGAAACTCCACTGTTCAGGAATTGATTATGCGATAAGGAAGGGGGAAAAAAAAAAAAAAAAAAAAAAAAAAAAAAAAAAAAAAAAAAAGGAAAAGGAAAAAGAAAAGGTAAAGAAAAAAGGTCCTAACGATTTTCAAACTTTTGTTTAAAAATGATGAAGATCAGAAAAGGTTGGAGGAAAAGTTAAAGGAAATATACCTCAAGAGAAAAAAGACCATCTCCTTTTCTTCTTTGTCTATCAGCCTCCAGTTAAAGCATATGGAAAATGTTTTCAAAATGCCTAGATTTGGCACATTGTCATTGCAAAGAGAGGAGCGCAGTGATGCTGTTATAGAAAATGGGAAATAAATTCAGGATTGGGTGCTGCCTCCTTCAATGCGGATTTATCTAAGTTTAATTTAATATTCCGCAATCACTGTATGATCGCATATAATTCACCAAGATTTTTAAGGCTTTGCTTAAATATGTTGTCCACAGGCACAAAGTAATTTAATCAGATTATTTCCTTCTTCTATTTGTGTTTATTTTTTCTCATTAGAAACACTTTAAATTGCAATTGTAAATAATATAAATGATGGAATAATATGTTTGAGGTGAACAAGCGCTCGGAGAAGGCATTAGCTTTATTAAAATCATTCTGAACGTAAAATCAAAAAGCACAAAATGGTTGTTTGTAAAACACTAAACCTTTAATCGATTTATTGGCATTCCGATCGATTAGATAAACGGAAATCTATAGTAAACATAAAAGCATTTAAAATATTTTTATCTCATTTATAAACAAAACTTTTCTTTTCAGTAGAAAAAAATGATTATCAAACGACTAACAGGAAATTCTTCAGATATCAAATTACGATAATAAAATTATTTCCACATGGAAAGGGATAATGACAATGATGATAGTAATTATAATAATGAATAATTCAACAGCCCTTTGACATGTATAGAAGAGCCTGGTTCAAAAACAGCTTTTGAAGGGGGCTACTTTTAGGGGATTTTTAAATTAAAATTGAATTTTGAGGCTGAAATGCTTAGCTCAAGTGACAGTGTAGGTGCAAGAGCGAAAGTTGCGTTAATTTTTTCCGTCATTTTTCAGGCGGGAGCGTTCTCTTTAAGATCACCCTTTAAATTAAATTACCACTTATTAGCAGGAAATAAGTATGTAAATATATAAGCTACCCCTGAAATTGGGAGGGGGGGGGGGGTTGGGGGGGTGGAAACATGTCTTCGTGCCAGGGAGCTGGGGATTCTACCTTATAATTTAAACGATTTGCCTAGCTCGCCGTGTACCTTCCAGATTAGAGAAGAATTCTGCAAGCAATAATGTCTTTGACCATTTAAGTGAAAGAATACAATTTATTTAGGGATAGAGGGTGGGGAAGTGCAAGCCGGAGAAATGCAGCAATCAGAGCTTGTGGCATTCTGGCTGCGCGAAGAGGAAGTGTTGCTGTAACGGGTATTATGTTTATTTGATAAAGAAAATCAATGAAAGTGGCTGTAAAGTAGTTAGTGAGGCGTGTGTTTGGGACTCGGGTTGAATAGTGACTCCAGCGGGCTGGTCGATGAGCTCTAAGAGCTCTGGAAATCCAACCTAACCCGCAGAGTGAGCTCTCTCACACTCAGGGCTGCACCTTCCCGGGGCTGGGAGACTTCACTCCTTGTCTCCTCCCTCTGTCTCTTTCCTTCTCTCTCACATCCCTCCTTCTGTCCCTCCTTCCCTCTCTCCTTCTAGTTTCCCGCTCCTTCTTCCCATCCGGTCCATCCATTCCTTCTCCCTTTCCCGGGTTTGTTTGCCCTCTCTTATCTCTCCCATTCTCTTTCTCATTTTCATTCTCTTTTCCTATATCTGCCGTGGCTGTTTCCTCCCTATCCAGCTGGTCCTCTAAGTTTTACTGTTCTCCTAGAGTATTACTCCTCCTCTAATCCTCTTCCTCTCCTCTCAGGTTTCTGTATCCCTAAGCTGTCTTCCAGCCTTTTTCTTATCTGTCTTCACCAGCTAAATTTATCTCTTATTTTGGATTGGTTCACCCGGACATGTGCTATATTAGTAATTATCCCTACTCATTTCCCTTTCACACACCCATGCCGAAGAGATGAGTGCACCACTCTCTTTTCTCAGTCGGGATATTTTAAAGAGTGGCTAATCTTCAGCGGTGCTTTATTTCAGATCTTCTGCAGCTATTTTCCCCTTTTCTCCTGCTAATCTTGATTCTCTCTAATTTACTACAGAAAAGTTTCTCCTCCTCCTTTTTGTTTCCTACTTTGCAATTTCCTTTGGGGTTTCTAAATAGTAGTAGGTCCTTTTTATTTCTCTAGCCCCATATCTTTCACCCTTTCTCTTTAGCTATTTTATTTATCTGGTTGCTAGAGAAATATTTCTTTCCTTAACAAATTTATCTGCCTGTTTTTCAGCCCCAGCCTGTAATAAAAAAAAAAAAAAAAAAAAAAAAAAAAGTAAGAAAAAAAAAGTAAAAAAAAAAAAAGTTAAGCTCGTGGCTCTTTTCTGCGGAGTAACTTGGTTTCAAACTTCTGGTTTGGATTATGTGTCATTATCTATTCTCCCTTATCGCATCCCCCGTTGCCCTCCCCACCCCCTCTTCGCTAATAACATCTTTAGTGTGGTCAATGTTAAATATGGCAGATCTCTGAAAAATGTTCCTCTCCAGCTCTCTGCTGGAATTCATTACTCGCCCCGCTCTTCCTACCGCGCCCTGTCTGCGGGCCCCACTGCGCGGAGCCCCGCGGAACTCCCGCGCCTCCTCTGCAGCCGCTCTTAGCCGCAGGGGATGCGCAGCGGCTGCTTCTTACTGCCGCCTCCCCATCCCCTCCCGACACCGCCGCCGGGCAGCGCCCCCGAGCCGCGCAGCCACCGCTATGACAACCCCGGATACAACGCGGGGAACAACCGCGGCCGCTGCGCTCCCTCGGGGCCCCGCCGCAGAGGAGCAGCGACGTCTCCGGCGGGGGTGGCCCGGGTCAATCAGGCGGTATAGGAGGGGGGAGACGACCAGGGAGAGGGGACCGCCCCCTCAGCACACCAGGCAGGTGCCGGGAGAAGCGCGCCCCGCGCAACTCCGCGCTGGAGGGCGCAAAGACCTCCGCGGTGCCTGCCCTCCGCTGGAGAAAGCAGCGTCAGCTCTGCGGGGGGGAGGTCAGCTCTCCCAGCTGGTCTGCCTGACCCCGTTTGTTTGGGGGTGGAAGGTGTGGTTTGGGGTCTGGCTTTTCTTACTCTATTTTCTCCTCTTTTTCCCCCTTTCTTCTTTCCCCCCACCTTTTTTTCTTATTGTCCACCGATTGTCTGGAGCAGGATCTAGAGGAGAGTTCCCCCCTTGAGAAGCCACTCGTTCCCCTGGCTGTGGCACATGTGATGTGTTGTTGCCTTTGTATGGTCCTGCTTTGGCCACATACACTTAGCATCTACTTTGTTGCAGGATTTGCTTTTCGTGTGTATAGTGAGTGCTGGAATAAAACACCATTTCAAAGGGTACCACTAGAGTTGACATTTCTGGCCTGCTCTAGGTTTGAAATAATCCTTAACCTGAGTAAACTATTGTTCCAGGTTAAATGGCCCTACCCTGGCCTCTGTTTCATTATTTGGCTTCTCCTGTTTTGTTCTTGAGACAACCCTTTTTGTGAAGCTTGAGGAAGAAATCTAATTTATTAATTTCATCCATGACGACCGAAACATTTTCACTGTTTTTCATATGGCTGCAGTTATGTTTCAATTTACTTTTTCTCTATAGGTTATGCACAAGAAGCGAACAGAACAGGCTCTATCCTGACAGGCCCTTCTTGAGTGAGTAAACTTAGATCTGGCCCGTTGTCAGAAACTCTCGCTACTGTCAGGGTCTCTGTTTGGTGTGAAGTCTGGTAAAATGGCTTTACCTGTTCCAGGCATCTGTAGGGCTACCCAAAACAAATGCCGTCACACAGTTCATGTAATTTGGTCTGCTAAAATATGCTGTATGTTTTTATGAAGTAAGCCTCTAATATCTGTAACTTTCAGCTTTGCTTAAACATGCTTCAGAGAGGAATGATAGCTTTTACTTTAAACATTTTGCAGTACCAACACAGGCACAAATGGAAATGAGTATTTCACGTAGGTTCAGACAAAATACAATCCACAAACAAGTCAAACAATATCATCCAAAAGTCTTATTAACTAAAACCCAATGTAGAAATGTACATTTTGCAAATATTTGCGCAGAAACTTAGACTGTTAAATTCTGTCAATATCTCCATCACCCCTGAAATTATTGCTCACCTATATCCACAGTGACCCCAAATTGTCTGAGAGAAAGCCTGCCAGTTGTAAATCCACACGGGGCTACAACAGGATTGCAATTTATTATAAAGCAGAAATGTTACTGAAGGGAAAATTGGTGCCTATTCCCAAGTCCACACTTTAAAGGAACACACTTTCCAGAAATAAAGATCTTACAGAGGTTTGTTTAACATTTCTTGTGAGATACCATCATCATATTAGGCAGACTATACTTACTCTGAATTAATTTTAACCTACTATGAATGCTTTTAAAAAATTTAGTTTAAAAATAAAAGGGACTACTGAAATTCAACAGTGCCTTGAAAAAATTAAAATGTATATTTATGTTGCAGACTTTATGTGTGACAGTACGCTGTAGAATAGTCAAGACAGATATACTTTTTCTTTCTTTCTGCAACAGGATTTAGCTTGAAATAATATTCTTGCTCTTCTGATATGATTTTAATGACTGCAGAAATATTTTTTATATCATTGAAAAGAGGAAATGAAGGACTATTATAAAACTAAATTTAAAACTATGTTTTAATACTCTGAAAGACAAATATGGAATGTATGTAATTTGGGGTAGATCTTGTGTATGATTCGGAAAGAGCTTATATTAAACAAGTGTGTCTGTACATTCCTTCAGATGACAGTGTGCACACTGTAGTTAGACCCACAGGATTTTTGATCTTTTTGTCTACTTATTTTTAAAAGAAAATTATTTTAATGTAAGATAAACATAAACATATTCAAAGAGCATCTGAAATTTATTTAAAATATAAAATAAATATTAAAATCTAAAATTCTACTCATTATGAAAAAGTGTTTAGAAAACACCTAATTCTAAAAATGTAATCACTTGATTTTTACTATTTACTCCTCAAATAAACTTGTAAATCCAAAAAGATGCTAACCTCCACACACAGTGTGAACAACTTCCCCCTTTCAGTTAATTTCTGATGCCAATAATAATAATGGACACAGGAAACATATTACACTCTTTTATCCTTAAACTCCTTTAAAATCATCTCTTCACAGAGACATCCACAGAAATTAGAAGTACCAAAGGAATAATTTTTTCCACCAAATAATTATTTTAAAATTGAATATATATGCCATTTTCTTATCTTTTTCAGTAGATAGTTGTGAATATTGACTGATAAGACAATCATCAAAGACAAGTAAAAAGACTTAAATAAAAAATAAAGCATTCTGTAAGGAGACAAATAGAAATTTTTACATTTATGCTAAAACATTTTGGTTTTCTTTTAATAGGAAGCCTTCATAAACTGTTAAATCACACCTGATCCAGTAAATAATGAAATTAACTACTGGCAGGTAAAATGCTGTTGTTTGGGTATGATTTATAATTCAGTCCCACAGACACTTCATATCCCTGTTCCACGTTTCTTTTGTTAACATTATTCAAACTTTTATCTTGGGGCTGTTGCAATAGGTAAAACGTATGCATGCACATGTTCACAAACACACAGAAACAATTGATCTGACCCTTTTCCACACAAAAAATATTTGTGCATAGCTATATATGTAAATACATACAAAGGTCTGCTCAGTTTTTTATTTTGGCACAGTAATTAAGGTAGCAGGGTTCAGACAGGGTTTAATGCTGAACTTTCAGAATTTAACATTAGAGTTCCTGGTTCATCTACAACAGGATGGATACTGTGTTTATAGAGTTCATTCTTGACCTTACCTGAGTAAGTACTTTAAGTTAAAGTATGAGATGCACCTAGAGGGGTAATACATTGAGTTTAATAGGAAGACAGTTAATAACCTTTTTTCATCCTCATGCACTATCAATCATGGCTGTCACCAGTCTGCTGAATCAAAGCAAAAGTGTTCTTCACAGATGACTGATTAGAAACGCAAAATCACAAGATCCATCTTCATGGTCACTTTTATTATAGTCATTTTTAAACTGACAGCAACCTGCTCAGTTTCAGCAGACTGGGCATCACAAATAGTGTCACTCAGTGCAGCTAAGCATGAGAAGATGTTGGCTGGATTATACTTAAAAATAATTAGGCCCGAAGCCTTTTGTGGAAGCAAGAAAAAGGATTTTCTTGGTTCCAGCCCTAGCTTTTCAACAGCAGCAGCAGCCTACGTTTTTACAGTGGGTTACTATTGGAAAATACTTTCATTCTTCCACTTCTAGTGAATTAATCAGTTTTAGGTGGCCCTTGGATACTTTTTAAAAACAATCCTTTCATTGCTAATATGACCAGTCAGTTTTGATTAAACCACACTTAAGCATAGGCTTAACATTACATACTGTTATTTGTATAGTGCGGTGATGAACTGTTGGTTTCCAGCCTTCTGAGGAACATTGCAAAAGCTAATTACCTTGTTAACTAGATTTGTTTCAATAACATTGTCTCCTGTTCAAATAAACTAGTGAACAGTTCAGCAGTTTAAGGTTATTTATAAACTAAATAGGCTCCAGAAAAATTAAGATCAAAATGGTATAGGCTAGAGGAAGAGGGGAAGAGGGGGAAGAGAGGGAACGCTGACACTGTAAGGTGTGCTCTGTTCCAGTGTGTCTCTGAAACACAGTGAAATCTACTGTAAGGAAAAGTGTTCAATAATGTTGAAAAAAGAAAGTTTCGTTTTGTTTCGATTTTTTTGAAATAAAATAAATACGGAACTTATAGGGGCTTATGGTATTTAAGCTTTGTACATACTAAGATAAATTGCTTAAATTGCTATTAACTCCAAAAGATGTTTTTTTCTGTATAAAAACTGTGGGACTGGATCCTGAAAAGAAATAAAAGTATTTCACTGTATTTAATGTTGCTTAACATGGCTAGGAAAATAATAGAGCCTGATTTGGAATTTTGATTCAAGGACTGATGGAGTGAGAAGACAGTCAAGACTAATTTTTAAATGTGGTGAAAGTGAAATGGTGCAACTGGTTTACCCCTTTAAGCCCCAACAGGTAGTCTGACTGGTAAGCCTGCTTTGCAGGGCTGTGATCCCTTTAACATGGCTCAAAGGGCTTTAAGCAGTATATATCTAAAACTTTCCTTTAAAACACACTTGCTAACTACAAGTGGCTTCAGTGGGCTGCAGCACTGGATCTTTTTCACTTCTAGGGCCATTCTCCTCTCTCAAACTGGAGGTCAGGACTTCTTTGAAGTAGAGCTCTTCCAAAAGGCAATGCTGTTAATTTCCACCCTTAGACCTTACTCTGGCTTTTCTCACCATGCTACACACACACACGGTGGTGATGAAATGAGGTATGCAAAATCATGCAAACAAACTCACAGACACACACGTACAAAAAGCATGCTACACATGTTTTTCTAAAACTATACAAAATGAATTGGCACACAACCAGAGACTCCTGGATAGCTATACTGGCATATTTATCCCAGCTAATCATTCCAGAAGAATACCTTTAATTAAAATATCTTTGGTAGTTTTATAGTGTTTCCATATACCACATAAAGAAATGTGAGACTGAAGAAGGAAAGCAGGAAGCAAAGGATGCAGTTTCATGTCCAGCTGATATTCACAAGCTTCAGAAAGTTTGTTTCCTCCTCCCCCCCATTAATACCTATCTTTAGAATATAATTAGCATTTGATAGTATGGTCCCATGTATAAATTCCATGTTTGTTAAAGTGGTTTTAGCATGCATCTCTATTTTCTGATGAAAAATTGATACACTAATGCTGACTGACATCTGTCTAAAAATCAAAGGAGCTAAGTATGTCTGAATTTAAATTTATGAGCATTAATCAAAAGCTAATAAAGCAGTGCAAATAGTAATGTCTACTGATAAATAAAACAACGATATTTTAATAAGGAAACTTTCTGGGTAAAGACAATGTTATTTAATTAAACCTTTTTTTTTTCCTATTAGGTACTTGTAATAGTATATTCTTAACATAAATAGCTTAGAAAACTTGACTGTAAATTATTCACGTGAAGCTTTGTGTGTCGTGAAAACCTATTTTAAACCATTAGATCTGAAAGTATAAATATCTGCATCAAATAAACAAAATAATACATTTATTTGGGCTAAAAATACTATAAAGTTTCAAGTAGAAAGTCATCCTTTGTCTGGAATATTAAATAGTAATAATCTACTTCCCAGGGTATTTTTCAAGCTCAGTTACCATTTTAAGACACTATGGAAAAGGTGACCAGTATAGCTGAAATTAAGCACATAGTAAATCCATACATCTCTAATAATGAGCATAAATAGGGTGAGCAAGGGTATGAAATTTTGTAGATGTTATTGGGTTTTTGTCTTTGGGTTTTTTTGGTAGCTTTTTTGTTTTGTTTTGGTATGGGTTTTTTGTTTTGTTTTTCTTTCACAATAGTAGTAGACACATGTAATAATCATTACAGGTATTTTTAATTCCTTAAAAATCTACATCATTCTGACTTTGAAAACTTTTAGAATACGTGGGCTGTTTTACTGCACTTGATGTATTGCTCAGTGTGTGCTTATTTACTATGTCACTACACTTGCTTACCCAGCGTGTTTATTACATATTCATATCTAACACAGAGATGACTTTAAAAGACTAAGATTTTTGATATAGCCTCTGAATTAACTATTGTTTCAACTACAATTCTATTCATCAAGCCTTTTAAGAAATGGCTGAAGTGAGTACTAACAATATTGTCTCATACTATCTTTTTACAGGAAACATTTGAGTAGAACTATTATAACATATTTGAATAGTGAATGAATATAAACATTTTTAAAGATTTTTCCAAGATGTAATTTATATGATAAATAAGTAAAAGGATTTGCATCTACTTTAGTAATTACTAATGTAATTGAAAGTAAGAGTTAAAGAGTAGGTATATGCACAGAAGACAGCAGCTGAAGAATGATGTAACAATTTTATTTTTTTATTTTTAAAAAGCAGATCTACCTAAGTAGTTATAGTAAAGACTATCTGGAAGATTTCTCTAGTCAAAAGCACTTATCCTAAACATATTTAGACCCATGGAAAATAGCCCTCAAATCCTTCAACAACAAACAGAGCAGCAGACACAAACATTAGGAATTCCCATACCACACTTGCATTTTTACTGCCTGAATATGCAGCTATTTCTATCTTCACTGCATTTATTTTTCCCTTTGGTTTCTGTAATGTTCCTTGTAGAAGCTTAGAGAAGGGAAAAAGCTTTTCTGTGAGCATCAGGTTGCGATAAACGCTTGAATGTGAGCAAGAGAGAGTGTGTGTGTGCATACAAGGATGTATTTATTTTAGGAAGGCTAGACTGGTCATCTTTCAGCATTTCTCTCCTACCTGGGGTTCAGAACCTCAGCAACCATTCATTGAGATTTAAAGAGGAAAGAGCAGGGAACAGAGGATATGTACAATGCTTCTAATCTGATATTGAAATTGCCAACGTTTAGAAAAAAAGCCTATTGCCTGATGTCAGTATTCTTAGTGGCTAACCAGTTCTATCATTTTTACCTTTGTTCAAAAACATTTAGATGTGTATATTGGTACATCCAGACAGCTACTCACCAGGACTTAAAAAGGATTTGGCATTTTTCCTTTTGCATTGTCTAAAATTCCAATTATATTACAAAGCAGGCATTTTTGTTTTGTTGTATTGCTCTTGGTTTTGTTTGGTTGGTTGGTTGGTTGTGGGGATTTTTTGTCTTTATACTCCCAGGCTTCTTTTTTTGCCTCCTGCAAAAGATTATTCCTTGCAGGTTGTCTATGCATTTTTTTGTTTATAAGTGCAACACATCACAGCAAAAGTGTAAACATTTCTTTGCCAAATACAGCAAACCAAAGTATTTTTCTAAAAAAAAAAAAGAAAAAAATAGGAACAGCACCTATTTTTATCCTGCTGCCAAAGGATGAACATGGAAATTGTAGTATAAACATTATGGATATGATAAATACACCAAAACATGTGACTCTAGCAGAAAATCTCTCTTATTTCTCAAGGAGCAGATTTAGGGATAAGAACATATACTTTATTTTTCTCCTATCTTTTAGTCTAAATCATAGTTGAGATTGTAGTCTGGTAGACTAAAAGGAAAAGATTATATTCACATAAATATCAATCTAGGGTTTTAGAATCCTGCTGTGGAATGCAAAAGGGGTAAAAAAAAAAAATTCTCCAAATTTTCTTGTTCTGATGATAAAAGCATAGTTTAGGTGCTATAGTAAGGGTATTAAGGGTTCCGGTTTTTTTTGTTTGTTTGTTTGGGTTTTTTTTGTTTTAATATTCAATCTTTGTAGTTTTCGTTATAATTTAACTGTATTTAGACCCTGTTTTTCATCTTTATAAAGCACTAGGTTTTCCTTCTTTGTAAGCTATTCGCCCATAGTGCATCTTAGTTTAATTCATTTTTAGCAAAAGAAACACCCAGGTTCAATCTGGAGACCTCCTTCCGACATAATTTAGCTAGACCTTTTCTTAGTAAAGGTTTTCTGGTTTTCATTTTCACTTCATATTCTCAAATAAAAGATCCTTTGTTGTCTACCATTTGATTGGACTTAATGAAAAACACTCCATTTTAACTTAACAGTATTTCCCTTTGAATTTATTATATTTAAGGACACTGTCAAAAATCAAGCATTTAATCTCAGGTTTTTATACTTAAAATTATATTACTATCATATGGTTCAATGAGGTGATGTAAAAAGTATATTGAATAGATTTCAAAAAGAAAAGTGAAAAACTAGGCTCATTTTAATATGAAACTAAATACTATGGCTAATGTGCAGATTGGGTATGGTAGTTGACTTTAAAGACTAACATGTGACAGGGTGCCAACAGCTGAATTGTGCAGTATTGACTAAATGAGGTTCACTGATTTGTATTGAGGCTAATATCTTCTTTAAACAATTCCGTGTAAATTGTGCGTATAAAGTCATTGGAAGCTATTTCTCAGGACAGCCTCGCTGGCTAGCTACCTGCTGGAGTGAGGAAGATAATCAATAGAAAGAAATAGAGCTGAGCATGAGACTAGGAAGCTTCAGAGCAGTTAGTGCTGATAAAAGTAGATGATGTCAATATTTGGGAATAACACAACTCTAGGATAACAGACAAAAGAGAAGTGTGTATGTTGTAGAGCGTTCAAACAGGGGCAGAATTAATGCCTAAGTGGCAGATGTTGCCCCAGGCTGCAAAAGACATTATTTATTCCAGGTATTGTTAAATTCTTAGTGAAACACCACTGCTCAATATAGTATATTAAAATCACATCTAGCAATGAGAGAGTCAGAATACTTTTAAAAATAAGTAGAAATTCTCAGATATAAAGCTGAAGCACTCTACTGGTAAGAGAGCATTTTCCACACACCTCCTTGGCCTCGTAAGAAAAAACGCTCTATCATAACTGAATACTCCAAAAGTAGTGCCCAGTGCTCTCTAAATAAATTAATATTTAGAATTAATATTTCAAATATTAACAGAACTAAAACAGAAGAGCGCCTTTTGGCAAAAATAAATTCTTGTAAAGATGCAGACATCCTTTGGTCTACCCTCTTTCCCCCCCTTTTCCTGTTTAAAGATTATTGAAACAAAAAATTCCCAATGCACATTCAAAATTATAATATTGTGAGTGCATTTAGCCATGATGTCCTTATTGGTAGTGAAGTATTGGTATATTTTTGCTAATTTAATAGTAGAAATCAGTATTCCTCTTGCTGTCAGACGATGAATTTTTGTTCTTCTATGCTGATCTTTCTGTTGATGTATTATGACATAGTCTGTCAACATGAACAGATATGTGAGAGGGAGATTGGGTGACTTAGACATGCAACCTGAATATGGCTCCTTTTGAATTTTAAGCATATTATCATGTTTGGATACAGTCAGTGGAAATGTAGAATTTCTTTTTTTTCTCTTAAGAAAGCTATTATTTTGATGTAATTTAAGCAAAAGAAAAACAGGTGTACTATGACAAGGTCCTAAAAACAGAATGAATGAGGTAACACCAAAACATATGCATGAGAGCTTGAAAAGCTTTCATATCCAACTTAATAGCCCTTTAAAACTAGCAGTTGCAAAGCACAAAAGTTTTTGTGTAAGAAGAACCAATACAGGCTTATCTGATTATTAAATATTGCTATCATTTTTAAAAAAATTAAATAATTCCACAAGCTTTACATGTTGATGTCACAGATGTTTTTATTGTTTGGTGTTAGCTATCTGGATTACATCAAGTAGGTGATTACTATGTCAGCTAAAAAGGTCACGTTCCATACTTTTTATTTCAACCCATCATAAAGGAACATTCCTACAATGACACACATCTATATTGCAAATCTCTCCATACTCTCACTTTTAAAAAAGGTTCTATCTAACACATGGCTTAACAAGAAAGAATTTCATATTTTGGTTGTTAATGCACTCTCAACATTCACACATAAAATAAATGCTTGTTTACTGAAGTAATTAACTTTTCCATAGCAAATTTCTTACTGAAACACAAGACTTAATCACTAAATATACAATTTCTAGCACTAAAAGTCATTGTTAGTAAAGTGATGTGCCATAAAAACCTTCTTAGACATTTTTGTGCAGGTTGCTCTTCTTTAGTTGTCATATGTGTCATCATTCTATCTTAAAATTCGAGGAGAATGTAAGATTCCTGTTTAATACTTAGCTCTAAAGAAACCTTCAATTCAAATAAAGCATGCATTTTGATTTGGGATATAGTAAAATAATCTTTAAAGATATATACATCAGCTAATTTGTTAATCTTGTGCCACTTTTAGCATTTGTCACACATATAGACCAGGAAATTGGCTCCATCTCATTCTAGCTCTGTGTTGAATTAAAAAGCTCTACTGCAAAGAAGAGCATGATGTGGGGAAAGAATAAATTTAGTTCTTTCTTTAGTAATGCACATATATTTCCATACATTTCACATCCTAAGGGAGCCTGTGAATGTATTCAATAAATACAAAACTGTAATTCCAGGAAAAGGGAATTTTTATATTATGATTTTTCATGTAGTAGTTTATTTTAAAAAGATCTGAAATTATAAATGTCATTTTGTTTTTATTCTTCATAAATACAGGTTACAGGAAAAAAAATTGCATTGAATTTTAGGGTCATCAGTATTTCTGAGACTATTATATAGTTTGGAACAAAAAAAAATTCAACAATGGCATTTGAAAATCAAAATGTGCTCTGTATCCAGCCAAAATAATTTTACCTTACATATCCTAAAATCAAATTCATATATGTAAGCATTATATGGAGTGATTGCCTATCTTCACCTTATACATTAAGGTCAGAGAAAAGAGCAATTTATGGATAAAGGGCAATAATAAAGAGGTAGCCTTTAAACATGATTAGTTGGTGTCTATTAAAGATGTGTTAAAATGAAATATATACTGCAGGTGAGGGAAATTACTAACTCGTACGAGGATGTCAGACTTGCTATATGTGTATTTCACTATACCTTTAAAATATTTGTGAATTTGACTGCATTCTGGGAAGACAGAGCAATGTGGTAGATTTATGACGGACTGATGGAAACAGGGCTAGGAAAGATTATGGCATACTTGTTTAGAAATACTGAAAACTGAAGGTTCCTGATTTACAGAGACATATCTCTAGATGAAACTATAGTTTGCAAATTGCCTAGAGGAGCTATCTTTTATTAAGTGTTTGATGGGTAAAGAAATGTACATATCTATTCCAAAACAGTCTAGGAATACTGATGCTATATTTGCAAATACGATTTTAACATTTCTAGATTTTCTTAAATCTTTTCATTTTTATGGTCACCTCGCCAAACCCTGTTCAGAAAGCCCATGCCTTCTGAACAAGCCATATTGTTAGAGAACTTTTGTTGCATTATTTCAATAGCTGTATGCTGAAATGCTCTCTACACTGCAGGATTAGGAGAAATCAGAGTAGCTTTTCACCTTTTTCAACAGACTACCAAAAAATTTGGCCCAATCTATGTCTTCACAGTTAAAAAAGGGAAAGAGGATATGACAATTCCCAACTTTCACCCAAGGGCTTTAAATTTGAATCCTATGTTGTGATGCCATTATGTACATTTATTTGGATATTAGGCAAGGAGTAGCAGAGTACAGTACCAAGCACTGTCAGATTTCTTATAAAGAAAGCATGGAAGACTGGCAAGTTCCATACTAAGGTCAACTTTGCTTGTTTTATTCCAATGGATATAAGGCAGATGATTTGTCTAGAGGTGGAAGGGCAGGCTGGCTTTGCACTATTAGTTTCATTAACTTCCTTTTTCTTTAGAAGCTGTTACTTTTTAGCCTTATTTTAAATCATTATTATCATAGTGAAAATCTATATTAGTACAGTTCTACTTTCATAATTCACATTTTATTAATGCAATTAAAATTGGTATTTACTGATGCTTCAGGAACAAAATTATAAATTTAATATTAATTTAACAATGGATGATATGCATTCCAGTTCTGTCAGCATATTTTCAATCGAGGTGAATGCATTATACAAATACTAGGCAATATTTTACATAATAATCTACCTACTAAGTGGGAAGTTTTGTCAGGCTTATAGGTAACTTGGTCACCAATTATATAAAGAATATTTTTTTTTCCTCACACACAGATGTGGGAACAGGATTAAAATATCATAATTTTAAAAGATTTCTCTGGCTTCTACTAACAACATAGTAAGCACTATCTGTTAGTTTAATCTTTTGGTTCACAGTGGAAAAACAGTTTATGATCAGACAACTATTTATACTTTCATTAAGAATATATGTTCAGTGCACTGATAACTTTACCAAAGGCTTTCTCTGTTATAATATTGTAGGAAGAGTTGTATATCTGTGATAACTGACATACTGTGAACCGGTTTCGTCAGCAGCTAGAAGAGTTTTCTTAAATCATTAACTCACCAGATTAGGGCAGGGATGCCTGGATCTTTCTGGATGTTTGGATAGCACCTAGCATAATATAATGCATACTAGAATATAAGGAAATAATTGGCACTTGTTAGTTGTAAGCAGCACTTGTTAGCATAGGCTTTCTAGCATGGCAACAAGCAATTAACCTCAGCATCAGTCAATCACCTTTTCCTAGTTAACTCACATTACACTACGAGGACAGCTGCCATCTTCTTGTGGAAAAATACACGTAACTATGCCCCTAACCATCATGCGAGTTTTAGACCAGTGCAACTTTATGCTACTCAAAAGAGTTGGAGCTTGTTAAATAGGAAAGCAATCAAGAAAATTATTTTTCTTCCATGAGTGTAAATTAGAACTAAGTGCACTTAATTCATTGGAACTACATCTGTGCAAAACTGTGGCACTGAAATCGGAATCAATCTTTCCTTTCTGTACCTAAGAGGTGAAAGTGTAGCACTGTACATAAGTCAATCAAAGTAATGATGTTGCTTAGCAATGTAAATGCAAAAGAGTAGATTGCTGATGCCAAGAAATGTGCACCCACGTATTTCACCTGTCAGTAAAAGTGAGGTTGCATTGCAACTGCAGTACAGTGTGGAATTAATGCTCTAATTAGAGACTTCCTCATCTCTATTAGATGTGACTGGCACGACAATATGGTGTGGTTATTTATCACCTCATCATTGCTATAGGTGTCAGGAGTAGCTGTTTTGGTTTTTTTCCCTTTTTCATTATGTAGTAAATACTTTCAATCTCTTTTCAGTATGAATAGATGACCATAAGAGAGTTTTTTTGTGTAGATCAGACAGTTTGATGGTTGGCTAATACAACTGCTGTTTTCCCATTTCCCTAGATGTAAGAATGATTTGCATGGAAGAAAGGTATGGATTAACTGAACTGTGATTTAAAGCAGATCATTTTATTCCACTATCTGGAAGCAACTTCCATAAACAACTTCTTTTCTTTTGATAACTCCAGTGAAATAGAGATGACACCTGTATGAAGCATTATTTTTAGAAAGAGGGACTGGGACACTTCTTCTCCCCTGACTATCAAAATGACATATAAATATCATTTCTTTTACTTTTTCTGTGGGTTTTGTGACTTGTGCCTTGGTGTGTGACTGCGATGTGCATTTTTTGTTGACAGATGCGAATAAGGTACAGAGAGTACTAAATAAGTGTGCTTGGTCCAAATAGGGAGTAATATGCAGGATAACTTAGGGAAAAAAAGAAAGAAAAAGAAAAAGTGGATCTACTGTAGACTTATTTCTTTCTCTTTGGACCATTTGGGAATGAACTGATCTCTATGGAGTATTCTTGTATTTAGCGATGGAAACCAAAGAAGAGAATGTTGCATCCTGTAAAATATTTTCAAACTGCTCTGAAGAGTTTTACATGCTTGATTCTGGATATATAAATCTTTCATTTATGAAATTAATTCAAAAACATAAAATAGAAGTTTCTTTTTTGATTCACTCAAGTTTCATTATTATTGCTTAATATTCTCCATCTTTCACAAAATGTTAAAGAATAGACCTTCTAGTGGATATTTTTGGTGGAGTTTTCAGATAATCACTGTGGAAATCATCTTGAGGCATATTCTGATCTCAAGTCACATTACAGTGGATTAAGACACCTGGTAAAGTTCTTACTACTATCTGGGCCTTACTTTAGTGATGCTAGTGACTTTTCAGATATAAAACAATCTATTTGCCAAAAAGTCCTATGAGAGCAAAATATAGCTATGTTTAGTATGATCCTTGCAAATATGTTTTCCTCAAATATATCTGTGGTAGCTAAAAATTACAATGTACATCTTGGCCTAAGCTTCTGATCACTTTTCTTGGTAGCAGAATTTACATTCCCTGAGCTGATCATGAGTGCAATCCCTAGCCGTTTGGCTGAGTTACAATTTAAATTAGTCAGGTGCACCCTGATTGAGTTGGGTCAGGGAGTGACTAAATGAGCAGCTTCACTGACAACTCTGAAGGAGCAGCAACTTCTGTCTGGCATGTGACATTTAACTAGAACAGACTGGAACTTCTTCCTTTGCAGCTAGCACAATTATGGTCAGAAAATACAGTTAAGCTACAGTTAAGCTGCAAGAATAAGAAACTCTCCCTCATGCCAATGAAGAAATTAAAAAAGATACAGTGCTTACTGCAGAATCATGAAACAACTTTGTTTTTTTTTTTTGTTTTTTTTTTTTTTAATATTAAGTAAACATCATGGTGTAACAGTGATAGAACAGGAAGATAAATGAAGCTTGTAGTTGTGTATAACCATTGCATGCCTCAAGACAGCAAAATGTTTCGGGCTGTATTTCTGCTTAAACTATTAAGTGCAGTACTGAAAACAGTTCTTGAAGGGGAAGCTGGATTATTTTGATCAAAATATTTTTCAGTAGTGTGATTAATTGTGTCAGAACATGAAGAAAATTAAGAGGAAGTAGAACCACATGAAGCAGAAGGAAGTATTCTCACTGGTAATGATAAGGTCAGAAATATGTTTTGTTTTCATATAAAATTCCTGCTAGTACTTCTGCTGAAATCAGACTTAAGGAGCAGACCTATGATGATCACTATTATGCAAGCTCATAATGCAAATTTATAGCATATTGTGAGTCTGGCAAATGTGTTTAACTTTGTTTTTTAATTCTAAGGGATTCTTTTACTCCTATTTGAAGGCAGCAGGTACAGAGATAATAGGATAGTTCTTCGTTCTGCTTCAACAACAGTTCTGTTGCGCTTTTGCCTAAGGAGTTTGGGAGTAGTTCTGGCCATTTAACTCCTATCTTCAGCAAGTCCATGCAGTGCAACACATTTTTGCCTCTTGGTTATTAAGACTGGCCATAAAAATCCATTTTAAATGGTGATTTAAGAAATAGACCCTTGTCAGTAAACATGAATTTATAGCCTTAATCATCTTTGATGGTTAAAATATATGGTAGCACAACATAAAATAATATTAATTATTCAGTCTAAGTGCTCTATTCTGATATTTTTTGTACTTATACAAACATTTTCTTTTCTTAGGTACCTTTTTAATGCTGTAATGGGCATACTAATTTTGCACTGTGGTAAGAAGCTCCTTCTAAAATATGCAGTAACTTATTTACCGGAATTTAATGGGCTCTGTACTTTAAAGCTTTTCTTGCCTGTAATCACATGAACAAAACTTGCATGTCATATTTCCAGCTGAAGATTCGGCCCAGTAACAGCAGCACTGAAGCAGCCCCACACCATTAGGCAAGGTACAGAAAGGAGCTGGTGACCTGCAATGGGATGAGAGACCTCGCTTACCAGGATTTGCTCACGGTTATGCTTCTGGCAACTGAAATTTCCATTTTACTGAAAGCTTCTACATCTATGTCACCAGACAAAGCCCCATGAGTGGTGGCAGAGCAAACTGTAGCCTTCATTTTCAAGTTTGAAAAGAAAAAGTTATTTACATGTCTAAACCCCAGAACCTGCTGTTCAGAGGTCACCCTTTGTAAGTCATTGCTTTAAACCAGTAAAGTTTCCTAAAGCTCTATAAATAAATGGGAGAAATTTTGGGGCAGAAAAGTCTTACTGTTTTAATTTTTTTTTTACTTCATCATCTGATTCTGTACTATCTGAGGAACATGGATGAGAGAGTATTTCTGTCATTGCTTACAATGAATGACTTCTTAAAGGGACTGGCAGAGACTGTAAGACAAATCTTTGATCCTCCTCAAGTTCATTATAAACTGAAGGAGAATGTCTTAATTCATTAGTATTTGTGTAAGGAAAATTATTGGTTCATACTATGACTGTTCCTTTATTGTTTTATCACACTTTCAACTCAGTATCTTTCTATCCTTTTGGTTATGAATTTAGGCAAATGGTTAACTATGTATTTTAATGTATATGTTTTAATATAGCACCTTTTTTTTTTTTTTTTACTGTTTTAGTCATATTTTCCTGAATTAGACCCTTGAATTTAGTGAGTGTTGGTACAATTTCCAGAAATGTATTGCCATCAGTAAGAAGAGTCCCTAGTACCAAGATGCATGAATGTGTATGTTAAGGGGGAGCACAGTAATGGCTTTTTTTTCTCTATTCACAGAGGAAGCGCTAAGAAGTCAAGGTTATTCAACAGGAGTGAATAAATGTGGCCTGAAAAGGTATTTATTTTCTATACTGCAGGAGGATCTCAGAAACAATAAATATAAGATAAAACCAAAAAATGTAAAGAAATTGTTTAATTTTCTTTAAAAATAATGGAACCAGGAAAATAAAAGTTTCATAATGGAGAAAAGCTTCAAGCAGTGAAAAAAGTTGACATGGTGATTGGGGTAGATTGAATTGCTCCAGAAGCTGTTCTGTGCTGCTTTTGCAGAAGCATGTAGGGCATTTAATTTGTCTGAGTTGCCCTATCTGTAAATAGATGATGATAATAACCACTTCTGTCTAGTGTTATGCAGTCTTTAGAAGTTTCAGAATGCATCAGAAAAATGTTTCACAGTATACTTAAAAGCTATCTTTTGGACCTTATGTGTTTGAGATAAAAGGGAGTTTAGGCTACACATCCTGAAAGGGCTGGTTCCGTAAGGCAAAGTGGTACCTTTAAGATTTTGTGGTTTGTGGTTTGTTTGTTGGTTTTTTTTTTTTACTGTTTAATGGACTGATATTTGGGATCATCTCTAGAATATTCAGGTCTAGAAGAGATGGTTGCTGTGAGTCAAAAAGCCTCTTTTAGGAGATCCCATGATCAGCAGAATTCTGACATCCTCACAAAAACATTCTTATCATTATCATGGCCCATGTTTTGTAATTCAGCTCCTAAATTTTCAGGGAAATCTTTGGCAATCATCTCAAGGCTGTTCGTTAAGGCACCCCTGACTCCTTACCTTTAGACCAATTCAGATTGGGACATATCATGATATGAAAAGCAATATGCAAATGCCATGGATTTTCCCATTAAATAAGCAAGTTGAACTCATTAGTATTTACTGAAAGAGGAAGACCAAAAAAAGATTCGGAGTGCTGTGAATATCCTGTAGACAATCCTTGAGACTGAACTGTTCCCATATGACTGTACATTTTTTTGTTACATGGAAGAAAATAAGGAAGAAATTAGAGGAGCTTGAAGATAACCTGCATAAAAGCAAAATACAACAAACAGGAGTAACTCCACAGTTTATAATGGCAACACTGATGATGTCTACTCTTACAATAGGCATAGATCATGCTCACAGTGGTGTGTCTGTGATCCATGCCCCATGCCAACCTTTAACTCTTCTGAAGACTGACTTTTGAAGATCCTTCTTGGATCTGCCAACAGCTCAGGTTGTTTAACCAACCTGCCTTAGCAAAAAGCAATCTCAGGACTGTCCTGGGACATATGACATTTTCAGAAAGTGGCTGGTTGTCACTGCAGAGGTCTAGAAGGGAATCGGGAGCACCTGTGATTTCTTCTCTTGCATATCCTAAGCGATGTCCTAGGATTGACCCTCAATGCAAGCAGCCTTGAAATGTGTTCTGGCCTGGATCAAAGGTCCAAGTCTACATTGCTAGAGTCATTAAAAAAATTTCATTCTTTTTTGAAACTTTCCTACTTTTCAGGGTAGGAAAGGCAATTAAACAATTAAATACAGAATTGTAAAAACCCATAAAAATTAGGAATGTAATATTTGCTTTCAAGATTATCAGTGAAGCAACAAAGTTGTCTCTTACATGCTGTTTTGCCAGTGGTAGGCACCAGCTCACAGCTGAAGTGCAGGTGTATGAAATCATTGACATGTGTACACCAGATGCTACCTGAGGTATTGGGCCTTACTAAAAAATAAGAAACCACCACTACTATACGATACAAAGGGATGCATTAAGATTGTTGGTAAATTAAAAATTATAATAGAGATTAACTCTTGAGACTAACCTTTCATTTATTTTCTGTCTTTAATTTAACCCAGAATGGTTTTAATATATAGGCGCATCTTTTGGGCTTGTTTTAACTGTGAAAATTTGTGTAGGCTTTGTACATGTTGCTATTTCAAGTTACTGTAATTGCAGTACTTATGTAAGTTCAGAAAGCAGAATTTCGTTCCATCTGGTGATTACTTATTTACTTACATTACTCATACAGTCAGAAAACAGAATAAAAAAAATAACTACTGAAAACTTGATTGAACATACTAGAAACATTCATGTAGCTAAGTGTGTCCATATGGAGGCTGAAAATTTTAACACACTACAAAAAGTTAATGTAGGAAACAAACAGGGAATACAAGTGCTGTGATTTCCCCAAGAAACCTGTTTTCTTACTATTTCATCTGGCTTATATATCAAGAGCAGACATATATAACATTGCTTTTGAAGGTATTTGCTTTTATTTTTTTTTTTTAATTTGTGTATTATATTTACTTACTAAGACTGGACTGTTTACTTTCACTGTACTCTGAATCTCTAAACTGAGTTAAATAATAAGGGAGCCTTAGTCTGTTAACCTAGGGATCAAAAAATATGGTCACATTCTGTCTGGCTGTCAAATACTTTCCGATTTAGGCAGACACATGACTCACTTGAGGAAGAGCTGTGCTAAATGTTTACAAGTTGGGCATTTTCCAACTCACGAGCCCTATCATTCTGATACCTTTGAAATCCACTAAGGTGACCTACAGTCCATTACCCTGCAGCAGGTAATTACTCAGGGGCCTCTCCTAAATCAACAGCAAGTTTACAAGTGGACTCCCTCTATACACTGTGACATGATCAGACTGTGTCCTGTCCTAGACACGGAAGCCATTTTGTAATCTTAATATCTCTAATTTGTAATCTCTAATATACTGAAATTCAGAGTGAGTCATAGTGGCACAATGTATTGAATTACATCACAAAAATGTGGTTTTGTTGTATCATTACAGCATGCCTGAAGACTTCACATTTAGACTTCTGAAACAACAGGTTGCAATGCTACCCTTTTAAAACTCCAGTTGGTATGTGAATGTGCACATGTGCATAGCAGATCACTAGTTATTGCAGTAAAGGCAGTCTCTGCTTCTGCTATATATTTTTTCCTACTGATATTCTTTCCTTTTTTTTTTTTTTGAGGTTGTCATATGGTATAACACTTTTACTAGTTAACTCCTCCCACTTTACTTCAAACCACATCCTGATTTTTGGCCTCAGAAACAAAACATATGCACAACTTGCAGAACAACATGTGATGTTGTTTCTGTATAACATCGTACCAGCTGGGATATAAATTCTTACAGACAACTTTATGCGAATGAAAAATACCTACATTAAGACATTTTCCATAGTTATGCAATACATACCACAGTAAAGCATATGGTCCAGAGTCAGAGATCCTCACTTAGAATTATAACAAAAGCCCAAAGTCAGGCCTCAGATCTTCACACAATGTAATTCTGAATAGGTCATTCTAATTTCTCTCTGTTGTATTCCTTCCTTTTTGTTTTCTATTTTGGATTTCTGAAATGCAATATTACCTAGTTTGCTGGTATGTCAAAGACCCCTACATTTTATCTGAGTTAAAGGGTATTGAGTCCAATAGAATTATTATTTATCTAAAGAACATCTAACATGTAGTGAAATTCTAACTTGTATCATGATCTGAAGAAATGCCAATCGAAGAAATTAATCTTTTTTGACCAATTTATTGCAAGATTTATTTTCATTAATAGAACATGAATAGTTTTGTTTCTGATTTATCACTGTTCAAATTCCAGATTTTCAAAGTTTTTTCTTGGCATAAGTGGTGGCATGATTGTTATGTTATTCTCCCTTCAGAATAAAGTCTTTGCATATGAGGGTTTTCTCCCATAATCTACAAACTAATCAAGTCACTCTCAATTATCATTTTTGATAATCAAACAGATTGAATTTATACTTCTAAAGTCAATATTTTTCTTCTGCTCACAAAATAATTTTGAATGCAATTTTGTGAATGCTCTGTTTTCCCCAACATTACCATTAAAATATGAGTAGCAGATCTGTGGGAATTAGTCCAACAGTTGCATCAGGATTCAAGGATTACAGCTTTGCTCATGCAGCTTCATGGCGGGAATTTATGTTGAGTTTCTGGTCCACTATCGCCCACAAATCCTCGCTGAGTCAGGGCATTCCAAGCCACTGTACCCCATTTTTTGGGTGAAACTAATTTGTATTGATGTATAACTGTGCATTCATATGCCCTGAAATACTAACTTTTTCAGTGATTCTAGCTTGTTAAGATATCTCTTTTTCCTTCATCTTACCACTATGTACTACTCAAGTAATTTTTGTCCTCCTCCTCAGATGCTCAACATGGTAATTTCTATTTGCACCTCCAGATTGCTGCTGGGAATATTTAATAACACTGGTTCTATTGCTGATGCCTGCTTGATGCCATTAGAAACAATAGATTATTAATTTTCTTTTTAATGTACCTTTTGATGATCTGCTGGCCAGCTCTTAATTGGAGCTGTGAACATTGATACTATGTAGTAGATCTTATTTTTCTTAATAAAAATATCATACAACATTTAAAAACTTTCATCATGTGTTTTTTTTAAATGAACAGCAGATAAGTACACCACAGACAGGTGAAAAACATCAGTTGACCATGTAGCTAGCAAAGTATCCAGGATTAATCTTGTATTTTCTCTGCACATGTAACTTCATTGCACCTTTTAAAAATATTTCCTGTATAAATAATATTGTTCATGTTTCAGAATCTGAGGGATTCTGATTTGCCTGACATATCTATCCCATATCTATCCCAATATTTATTGAAATTGCCTTTGGGAAGTTTACAGAACTGATGCCGGACACTGGTGTATGCACTTTCTTCAGTTGGCTTTAATGTATTTTGCTAATGATTTATGTCTCAAATTGTGCAATGTATGCTCCATAATTTGCCACAAAGCATAAAATTAATAAAATTGGAAAAAAAATTTAATTCTTTACTAATTCTTAATCTGTGCCTTGGTAGACACACTTTGTATTAATTTCTGTCTGTAACAGAGACAGCTTTGTATCTGTTCATAGAATCACAGACTGATCTGGGTTGGAAAGTGGATCCACTACCACTGTGGTTACCAGACCATGGCACTGAGTGCCACATCCAGTCTCTTTTTAAATATCTCCAGGGATGGAGAATCCACCACCTCCCTGGGCAGCCCATTCCAATGCCTGATCACCCCCTCTGTAAAGAAATTCTTTCTAATATCTAACCTAAACCTCCCCTGGCAGAGCTTAAGTCCATGCCCTCTTGTCTTACTGAGAGCTGCCTGGGAAAAGAGCCCAACCCCCCCGGGCTCCATCCTCCTTTCAGGGAGTTGTAGAGAGCGATGAGGTCTCCCCTGAGCCTCCTCTTCTCCAGGCTGAACACCCCCAGCTCCCTCAGCCTCTCCTCACAGGACTTGTGCTGGAGTCCCTTCACCAGCCTGGTTGCCCTCCTTTGGACCTGCTCCAGGACCTCAATCTCCTTCCTGAACTGAGGGGCCCAGAACTGGACACAGGACTCGAGCTGTGGCCTCACCAGGGCTGAGTACAGGGGCAGAATCACTTCCCTGGACCTGCTGGCCACGCTGTTCCTGATCCAGGCCAGGATGCCATTGACCTTCTTGGCCACCTGGGCACACTGCTGGCTCCTGTTCAGCTTCCTGTCAATCCAGACTCCCAGGTCCCTCTCTGCCTGGCTGCTCTCAGCCACTCTGTGCCCAGCCTGGAGCTCCCCATGGGGTTGTTGTGGCCAAAGTGCAGGACCCAGCACTTGGCCGTGTTGAACCTCATCCCATTGGAATCAGCCCAACTCTCCAGTCTGTCCAGGTCCCTCTGCAGAGCCCTCCTGCCTTCCAGCTGATCCACACTCCCCCTCAGCTTAGTGACATCTGCAAATTTGCTGATGATGGACTCAATCCCCTCATCTAAATCATCAATGAAGATATTAAACAGGACTGGGCCCAACACTGATCCCTGGGAGACACCACTGGTGACCGGCCGCCAACTGGATCAGCACCGTTCAGCACCACTCTCTGGGCCCGGCCCTCCAGCCAGTTCCTAACCCAGCGCAGAGTGCTCTTGTCCAAGCTGTGGGCTGACAGCTTTTTCAGGAGAATGCTATGAGAGTGTTATGTTGACAAATAAAGGTAAATCCACAGTTCTTTAAAACCTTTACTAACTTTACTTACTTTACTTTACAATTTACTTCCCAATTCCACTACAAAAGGGAATTTGATAATTTTCTTAAAAGATATTTGAGATTTTTCAAGTAAAAGGAAAGAAGAAGATGAGCTTTGAAAGAGACTAGTTTAAAATGTCACCCTTCCTTTTTTGGACCCTTCTCTTTTCCAGAAGAAAGTTCTGATGAAGTTTGTTAAAAAAAGTTTCCAAGCAGTTTATTCTTTTTGAAACAAACTAAGGCTTTTGGATTATTTTTTTTTTACATATATGTCTTTGTATAGGTTGAACATCAGAGCTAAAAGCACAGTAGTAATGGCATGTTGTTCTGATTCTCCTCTCTGTGTCCCGCCAATAGGCAAAGGTGTCTCATTACACACATCATTTGCAATGTCTTATGGCAATACCACGTATTTGGGGGAATAACTCTTAAATGTAGCCATTAATCTTAATTTTGAGATGCATAGTTCCATATTCTGGAATTCTGTAATTATTTGAAGCACCAAGTTCTTGCTGAAGTTGATGGCCTAGCGAAACTATGTTCAGATCCCAAGAGAAAGAGTTACAGGTAACTTTTTAATACACTATAGGACAGTAGGATTTCCCAGTCCTACATCTGGGCTGTGCTGGCCACAGCCCAGATTCTTGCATAAAGAAGCAAGTTACTCCATTTGTCTGCAACCACTCAATGACCCACAGTGTCACTGCATCAGATGGGAGCTGGGGTTCACGGAGTATCCTGGACAGTCTTCCCCCATTGTGGAATGAAAGAAAGCTATTCTGATGGTCCTATTCCATTCAAGACAGCTAGCACAAAGGAACTCAGTTAATTCCTGCTGAGGCAAAGCAGCCACAAGTCAACAATGATCCAGACCCAACTTCAACACAGAGACAGCTTGTGAAATTGAAAAACAGGAACAAAACAGAAAGTAATATATGTGTCTGAGAAATCTTATCAACCCTGGCAGATATATTTATTGCTCACTGATGACTGAGAATGTCATCTTGCCCAGGGACTTGTTGCAAGTTACTAATGGAGTAAAAATGTAGGGTGAAAAGAGAAAGACAGTCTATGGCTGATTACTCTGATGTCACGCTTTGGGAACTGCAGCCAGAAATGTGCAACTCATTCTGCCTTTAGAATCAAAGGCACCTAATTACAATCTCATTTTGCCAAAATATAGTGCTAATGACTTGCTTCTGCAGTAGCTGGATACCATATCAACTGCCATATAAGCTAAATTTTCCATTTTAACAATCCTAGGTACAGTATCTGCCTGTGCATAAACATTCGTCAGCAGTTGCTCTGTGCCACCTGAGAGAGACATACAGCACTTTCCACGGGGTAGTGAAAGCAAGAGGAGTCACTGGCAGGTAAACTTTGTGTTAAGATGTCCTATCCCACTTTAGAAAATGTTTTGTGTCATTCATTAAAAACAGTCTTTTAAAAATCCAACCTTCATTGCTTGAGTTATATTATTTTGTGGTACACCAGCAGTTAATTCCTGTTCTCTCTTTTAATTTCTTCCTTCCAATTCTTTTTAACTTTTGTGATGTCATTTTTTTTTAGCTGGCACTCAGATGTTCGTGCCTTTGAATTCTTTTTATACCGAGGTTGCTTCTGCATCTTTGATACAAGTTATACATACTCTTCCAAAACTTCATTATCAAATATATATATAGACATTTTCAGGCTCTACTTGCAAGATCTGATTATGGGTTAAAGGTTACTTGTATTATCATCCAAGCACCCTGCTGACAAAACTGAACTGTTAAGTATCAAGGGTACCTTGTTTTGTTCCCTACGTATGTCTTTCCTTCAACAGAACCTAAATTAAGCACGTGCATGGGTTACATACACTGACATCTGCTATTATTTTATATTATTCCATGAAATTCTCTTTATCAAATTCTGCACATTTTAATCTGCTAATTATAGCAAAGTCTATAGCATTAAATATTTATCTGAAAGGAGTTCTCTGAAAGTACAGAAAAGAGGATATCTTTCTAAGTATCTGTGTTTTGACACAATGCAAGGACAAACTTTATACCAAACCACATTTTTCACATGGCATTAGATAGCTCCAGAGTTTACTGTATTTGGTTTTCTCCTACATATCTGATGTAATCTTTTACATGTGTAATTTTATTTCTGAGTATGTTCTTTCTTCAAATGTGAATCGCAATAGTGGTTTTACTGTGGCTGGTGCTGTGAAAGTGCCCATTGCTCTAAACCTATATCACTGGCATTTTCTCTAGGTGTGTAGCTGATACTTCCCCAGGCCTGTGCCAGTTTTTTACAATAGCCTTTCATACAAAGTAGTGTTACCATAAGACGTTGTGGCAAAAATCAGATAGGATATTAAAGAAAGCAATGTATGTATCAAAGCTATTCACACTCAAATGGTATTCAGAACTTATCAGGACGAGAACAAGGCCTGCACTTATTATTTTTAAGATGCATGGAGAGCTGCCAGAAGACTTGAAGTAGGAACCCTTCCAAATATATATCCTGAAGAAGCAAAAGGGGCAGTAATAAAGCTAAACTTCCTCCTGTAAAGAGAAAGATTTTTGGAAGGATGGACTCATTAGCTAGGTTCTGGGTGCCAAGTCATTCTCTATTTCCTTCTCATTACTTCCAGGCCATGACTGTGTTCTAACTATATCCCATATCAGAAGACTACCTGGGAATATTAGTGAGCTGAAAAGAAACCAGCAAAACAGTTATGGTCCCAATGTCAGTATAAAAATCAGGACCATGATCTTTTGACTGCTCCAGTAAAAAATTATGTCAGTTGTAATTTCTGCTTCTTGGAGATGCCCTGCATTCAAAGAGCTTTCAAAGAGCTTTCCACAAGTTCATACTCAGTTCTGCTGGATTAAAAAATCAGGAAAAAACTCTGACGAGCTTATTTTCCATAGGTTGCTTAGGGAGAGGTAATCAAGAAGCCAGCCTTCTCCCCAGCCTCTTCTAAGTCCTGGTCTGGGTGAAAGTTTACTTGCATAAGTTGTCACCAGTAATTAAGTTGTTTTCCATCTGTGTGCGATCAGTGCCTTGGGTATCACTGCTGTATCTCCCTTCTCTAACTCTCCAAAAGGAGTTCACTGGTGACCCCTTCACTCCTCTAGAGAGCAGAGAGATTCTCTAGCCTTTGTCCCCGGGAGCTGTGCAACAGAAAAAGGGCCAACTAAAACAGGCTGCTGCTCTTATGTCTCCCAACATTACAAATTAAAGCTAGATTATGAAAAACCCATATGACTTCATCCTTCAGACCACAAGTGAAGCTGAGTCAGCAAGTGGTGAAGAAAACTACATGTATTTATAGTGAATGAGCAATTATTTCTTTTTCATGAAATGTTTGTAGCTAATCAACTCAAATAGCTGCCTATCTAATAAAAACAAGATGCAGAGAATCTTGCCAAAAAGTGCACCGGAATGGCATATTTGGCAATGCTGAACAACTCTCAAAGAATATTATATGTTCACTGTTTGAATAAATAGACTAAGAACTGAGTAAAATTAAATTTTTTGGTTGGTTTGTTGGTTGGTTTTTTTTTGTTTTGTTGTCATACTATATGTTGCTTTTACTCATACCCAAGTTCAGTTCCACTGATTTCTGTGGAGGTAATGGTGGCAGGAACTGGACCGCTAGAGCTTAGCTGTTTCTTTTTATATGACCTAATTATGTTTCTGAGCTTTTCTTTGTTTTAGCTCTTCCCCCAGACTTTTTTAGGCATACCAAATGGGTTCAGCTTGAATCCATTTCAGTTTGCAATTTACAGAAATCCAGCAACTGTATTTATACATGTAAATTAAACTCTAAATACAATCTCTGAATATTTTTATGTTGTTTATTGGATTAATGAGCATCCATTTGATACAATTCACTGAAGTGTCAGACTTCAACATCAGTTTATAATTTTTACCTGATTTTAAAAATGCAATTATGTATTTTGTGCAAAATATCCTATGATTAAAGAGATTATTCTTTCAAATGAGATTTTAAGGAGAGTATAATTTCAAAAGTTCTTTTCTCGCATTTGGTATTGATTAATTACTTTCTACCTCTGAATACATATCATAGACCTTGTAAACTCTGAATGCCTTTGTTTTAATCACATTATACTACTCCATTCCCTCCTTCCCCTCAGGACCTTTACAAAGAAGAAGGTAGCCAGGCACAAAGGTTCAGAGAGCAAAGTTTGGATCAGTGAATTCTATTGACATTAACTTCTCATGAATTTTAGCACACAGATTTATCCATGTAGCTCCCATTAAAATTAATAGGAATCATGTGGATCAGACCTCTGCATATTGAGCAGTTTCCTTAGTATACTGAAGATTGTGTGTCTGGTTTCTGAAGCCCTAAACAAAATGATGAAGATCTAGTGGCAGCATATCACTTAAAAATCACATGTATTTAATGCATTATAGAGCTTTGAAAAAGTATCTAGGAAAGAAACCTTTACATCAGAAGCCAAAAATCCCAGAGAAATTTTAATTTATGTTGCAAATTCTGGTATGATTTTCATCATAATGATAAAACAGACTACTGTGTTTGCAATTTACCCTCTAGCTTTACAGTTTTTAATTTGAATAGCCACAAGAAATGCAATAAAAAAAAATATTTTTCAAAGCAATGGTTTAAACTTGGTCTTACTTTTCAATCATACTTTTCAACAATTTAAACTTATTTTAAATGACAATCTGTTAATATGCCATTAATATAAACATTATTTAAAAATAAGATTTCAAGGAGAGATTGGACAAATAAGATACAGTAAGAATAGGCAGAAGCTGATGAAATGACTTTCAGAGAAATAATGCTATAAACAATATTTATGATATTATGCCTGAGCACTTTGAAAACAAAGGTTATGATTTACCTTTGAATTATATATATATATATATATTATATATATATGTATATTTCTATGTCAATATTTAGAAATCCACCAACTTAATAGGAAGTTATGTAAGCACGAGGACGTGCAGATAATGTAGCAGAATAAATGGATGTTCTTCTGAGAGTCTAAGTGGCACATGGAGGCTTTCAGGATGTTCCAAATCTCTGAATTTGTGGAATATCCCAATTCCTTTCCTTCTTCCTCTTCCTTCCCTTTTTATCTTCCCTTTCATGCCAGGGTGTCTTCTACTTTTACGCACCACTCACAGATAACTCTTAAGAAGCTGTGAATTTCCTCACACTACTGATCCCTAGGAAAGCTCTCCAGTTGAATCCCTTTCACAAAATCTGTCTTCTTACTTACTAGAAAGAAGTATGGAATTTTGTTCCTTAAATTTATGCTATAAGACAAGCTGAAAAAGATAATAAAAATGTTTCCAGTAAGGTATAAGACTTTCAGTATCAGCCCTTGGGAAATTTATTTTATTGCCTTCATTTTTGCTCATAGGACTTGCCATTGAATGTAAAGAAGTTGGTAAGGATTAAGGTCCACCAGTACTAGCCCATGTACTATCCCCACACAAGGTGTAATAAATGCTGTTATAGGCTAAAAACTGCTTGGAAAAAAGAAAGAATAGTTATTCTAAGACTATTAGAATTATCATTACTATAATAATAATAATAGAATTATTATTAGTGCTCCAGCTCTTTTAGTAATTAATAGGAACAATATACTCTCTTTTATTGCACAGAAATTTCAGTAGAAACTTCTGCTCAATCACATGCAATTTATTTAAAGGGAGAGTTGAGATATGACCTGGCCACTAAACCTATTTCACAGAACTCTTTTTTTTTTTTCTGAGTAGCAAAAAAAAATAAATATATATATATATATATTTTTTTTTTTCTCTCATTTAACAGATAATCAACTACTGAGAACTTATTAAATGAAACTAGGATGCTTATTTTTGACTCCAGAAGTGCTGTAATTTCTTACCACATTCAGCAATAATTTTATATTCTTCCATAGATTAATGAGCTTAATATACAATCAACTGCTTTGAACTTCTGCTGTCTCCATCACTCACATGAAATAGTCCCCTGGCTACTTCAACTTTGTCTTTGTTTCATCTTGATCAAAACCAGCATGTACGTGTTGGTTTATCAGTGGTTCTGAGAACTAGTTGGTGAAGCTGAAGTTTTCACAGCACTTTGACTAGACAAGCAGAGGAGAAATATTTTCTATTTTTGCTATTACTGTATTAGATGATAACTTTATTGGTGAGTACTGTGGTTTGAGATGCAAATATAGTGATGAATGGACTTTATTCTGATAGTCTTAAAATCACCTGGAAATATGAGGGAGATAGTATGGGTCATTTATTTATTAAATATTCTATTTCCTGACATATTTTTCCTCCTGCTGATTCCCAGATACTGTAGTGTAGACTGGTTTGCTGTGATCCGAAAGGATGCTAACACAAGGTATTGCTGTTGAAAGCAGAAACAAATTTTACTCATCAGCTTCAGACACTTCCCAAATTAATCTATTACCATCATAATGACAATGCTAAACACAATCTTAGTCATGTAACACAGAGGAGAGTTATGAGTTTTTACTAACATTCTTGCAGGTTTTTTTGCTAAAACATATGATTTTCTGAAAAAGGTCAAGATTAAAATATCTCTCACAGTCTTCATGATTATGAAAGCAAAATTAAAAGTTAGATAAAAAGGAAAATACAATCATGGCTTTGAATCCAATATTTGGACATTAGCCCTGGATGTTTACTAATTATGCCCTTAAGTAACACCTCAGGATCAAAGAAGATAAATGCTGGAAACAATGTGAAGAAAAGCAACTATTCTTTAAAAAATTAAAATTGTTCATTCAATTAAGAAAGCCTTTAATAAAAGTCTGTACTTGAGTTCAAGTTGCCCACGGGAAGGTCTAATTCGTGCCGGCCATTAATGAAAGCTTTGTATGGCTATTAAGGAAAAACTGACAAGTTACCACAGCAACCTTAGTGATGCTTGTTAACATACATAAGAAATAACATCTAGAATCTTAGAAAGTTCCCAAATTCTTTTTTTATAAGGTCAAACTTAGTAAAATGTTAATAGGTTTTAAAGATCTGTCTACTACTGATATGTTCCTATGTATATTTTTAAATCGTGTACTGAAATTTCTTTCTTTTACAGATAAAATGACTACTATTTGATAAAATGTGAACCACAGTGTGGCAATAAGTTGCTTATTGTAGTAGTTCAATTCACTTAGTATAGAGAAATATTTTCTTAACTGGAACTTGTATCATGAATTTTACATTATAACTTGTACTAGTGTTTAGGACCAGTTTGTGAACAAATGAAAAGGAGTAAAATCTATTATTCTAAAAAAGGGCATAGTGAAAATTAATAATTTTGAGAACTTACATATTGCATTTACTTTTGCCAGAACACATTTGTAGGATGAACTGGTCTGCAGTGTTGCATGGATATTTTCTCAGACTATCGTGAAAACCAACTGTAGGGCCGATTTTATTACACAATGCCACCAAATTAATGTAGTAGTTTAGAGCAATCACTGTAAACCACTGCAAAGTAACACAAACATCTATTTTTCCATTGGTGACTTTAGCAGCTGGTAAAAGATGTATTAATTTTGATTTTTTTACAGCAGTAGTAATATGTTCATTAATTTCACGTGAAGTTGTCAACATATCAATCATCACAAACTTTCCAAAACTCTTACAAAAAAATTAAAATTTTCAAAATTTTTTCATCACTGTTATCTTTAACTTGACTCTCAGAAAACTGTGAAGTCAGAGTGAGATTACACCTTCTGGTCACAGTCACTAGTACTTCTACTGCTTTTAAAAATGATGTGATTATTGCCTGTTAAGAGCCAGGATGTGAATAAACTGAATTTCTTTCAACCCAGACCATAGGTGTCTTTGTCCTTAGAAGTAGCTGGTACTGATTTTTCTGTGCGTATATACATATATATATATATTTTTTTTTTTTTCTTCTCCCTCTGGAATTTCTTCAAGTCTCATTTTTTAGTATTTTTGAACCATGGTCTGTGTTCTGAGTGGTCTCTTTGCCAAATCACACTTCCCTTAGAAAAACGTCTCAACACATCTTGTTTTACAGTTCAGAGTTTTCCTTAATTTTCTTTCTCTAACAATCTTTTCTTTAGGTTTATTTTCTCCAGCAGTGTAGCTATGTTTGTTGTAATTTTTTTTTTTTTTTTTGAGAGGAGTCTTACCATACTTCTCAAACTTTAGTGGACAGTCTCTCACTTTCTGTGCTCCCAAGTATTGCTGTTGTTTTGCCCTGGTGTAAGCAGGACACAACACAGCAGACTTTAAGCCTCAGTTCCATTGCTGCTTTTGTTACTGGCTGCAGAGTGCTTCCACTTGAATGGTTTCTGCCAGTTTGACCAATTCCAGTCCTGACACTGGGCTGCTGTAGTCATCAGTGGGCATTTCAGGAGGCTGTTGGTATAAGAGCTTTGGGTGGCTTTTTTGTCAGTGCTTGGTTTGGGTTTATTTATCCATTTTAATGGTAACAATCCTGTTCCCATACACACTCATATTTTAGTACATACTGTATATGACCCTCCTGCACATCTCTTACATGATACCCACTGAGCCAAGTAGTCATCTCAGCTTTTCAGAATCTGTTATGTTTAGTTCTTCTATCTACCTAGGTGCCTATCTTGTTTTTATCCTCACAATTATTTTGCTTTATGCTGGCCTTTCTTTGTGGTGTTTACTAGTACAGTTTTCTTTATACAAGCCAGTACTCAGAATTTTTCTTTCTGTGATTAAAAACAGGAGTCCTAATATCTTCTGGAAACACTGTACCCACTGCTTGTTTTGCCACATGGATGCTGACACTTTTATTTTTGTCTCCATGCATTCAGTAGCAGCTGCACCCAACATGTTGGCTGCAAGTATGTTCTGAAATATTTAACACCTCTATCATAATAATTTTTTCATTTTGCAAGCTTTGTTATGTTCAGACAGCCAAGTCTTTGAAAAAATAGTACTTCCTGAGCCTTCCAGAATTCATGATGCTGCTTTTAAATGTGCAGTGAGATGGCTGGCATAGCCCTACAGGGTCCCAGCAATTTACTTCATGTAGAGACAACAATAATTTGCCCCCTTCTAAAAGTTAAAATGTCGGAATGAATGCTCATGTTTGTATACCACCTACTGTATTCCTGACTCTGCAATACCTAAAAATGAGGTGACAGACTAAAGAAGAGAAAAAATTGCCCAAGGTCTTTATTTATTTTTTACAGTGGATTATAAGCAGATGGACTACAGAGAATGGCATTATATACTGGTAAGATTCAACTAAGATTCAATTTCTTCTATAATCTACCATGACAGCTTGAAATTTCTAGTTCTTAATTGCTTGCTATATATAATTTCACTTCTCCTGATTCAAAATACACGGTTCAATAGAATCAGAAAATACAGGACAACAGAAGCAACACAGAACGAGATTATTCTATTATCCTTCAAGTATATTTCCCTAAAACCCCCCAACAATTATTAAAATGAACCATGAAGAAAAAGAAGCATCCTACCTCAATTTAGGAATCTGGGTGGGAAAAGCATATTTCTCAATCAGCAACTTTTTAAGCAACTGCTTAAAAATAACATGCTTCACTGGGAAGTCCATACTGTATTTGTACTATAAAAAGACAAATTGTGTTAAATGGACCTCTGCACATTTCCCATGGTTTCCTTGAAATCATTACACTGTGTTGTTTTGTACATGTTTTCCTTACTCCATTTTTTCTCATAAGTAAATATAAAATGTCTTCATATACTGAATGGTCCAATGGTTGATTGAAGATTTAAAGAAAAGGTGTGATTTTGAAAATATGTCCTTACACACAGTGTATTTCATATCTCATCTACCATTTCCAAAGAAAAGATGTTCTTGTGGGCTCTTCCCCTTCAGAGAAACACCTTTTAATTTTCATTATTCCTCTGTGCTGGATTGCAATGTAGTTCTGCTTTTACATTTATTTTGACTTTTGTTGGCTTACTTGCCTTTCAGTACTCTCCCTATTCCTGTAGTAATAAGCACAAAGAATGTTCACATAATAGCACTGAAAAATTCTGAATGCCACTAGTTTGAATGCTTCATTTTGGCATGACGTGAGGCACTGTCCCAGGAAAAAGAATTCTGTGAGGCTTCCAAACCCAGATCTTTTCTGTGGCAATGAAGTCTTCTCTTCATCCAAGGTATCAAACTATCAGGCTGCTGTTTTTTCAAAGCCAAAATTGAGGAAATACATATGACTTAAATAAGTTAGGTTATCTGAATGTTCCTAAAGCAACTTTATGCCACTGTTTTCTTGTCTCTTAAGGCTTTTTTTCTTAAATTGAGTCCACTCAGCAAAGAATTTTCAAAGACATTGCTTCTTCATTCATTCTTGCACAGTTAGAGAGACAGAGAATTATTATAGAGTAATCTCATTATAATCTAAATGTGAAATTCTCTTTGTGGTTGCTGCCCAACTTCAAATGGTGCTTTGCATAGGTTCATCACTATTTGTCCTCTTTGGTACACAGCTACCAAAATGCAAATATTAGAGAATTTTCTATATTATCTTGGGTTTTATTTCTTCAGTACTTTTAACAAATTTTAATTGAAAGCATTTAGTTACTATTACTGATGTCTTATTCACAATATCTATACACATAAATTAACCTAAAAAGTTTACTTATGCATTTACTAAAGTGCTTTTACTGTTGGATGAAAATAGTTGTATATTGCAGAGTACTAAATGAATGTGGCTTTCAGCATCAATCATTCTCAAAGAACAGTATAAAAAAATTAACTCATTCAATAGTGCATGATGAGACTGGTAACGATTTTGAGCCATCCAAATATGTTAATTTCAGTTTAAAGAGAGGTATTAACAGCAAACATTTTTGGCAATAACCACTTAATACTGGAGAGTAGAAAAGGAAAAAATTTCAACATGTAAACTTTGTAAACTTTTTGAACTTGATGTCAAATGTACATTGGGTTTAGTTCTCACCAGTGTTGTTGCAGAACTTTACACTCATCGTATTTATAAGCGTTCTCCAAATTTCCACATCAATTAATTTGGTTTTATTTAGTTTTCATTCTTCGTTATCTTAAAAAGCTCACGTCCTGGTGTATAGAGTGTTTGCAATGTGCATCTGTATTCTCTCAGCTTCCATTTTGCTAAGCTAAGGATGTTAAGGTGCTTTTCAGGTGTCACCTGAGATTCTTAAAATCTCTTTTCTGTTGCTCTGAAGCACTTATGGTTTGAATGCGACTGTCTTACAACAGAATTGTATTCACTATTCCAGAGGAAGTCTTGCCAAGGCTTTGTGCAAGTGATACTCTCCACCAGTACTAGAAGCTATCCTTGAGCAAAGCATTTGCTCCTGTCCCACATCCTTGTCTCTAAATTGGAGACGAACGCTCTAGTACATGTAGGGATCATTCAGTGTATAAGGAATTGTCTGGATCGTCACACTCAAGGAGCTGTGGTCAACAACTTGATATCCAAATGGAGATCAGTGATGAGTGGTGTTCCTCAAGGGTCAGTATTAGGACCAGTGCTGTTTAACAACTTTGCCAGCAACATGGACAATGGAATTGAGTGCATCCCCATCATGTTTGCTGTTGACACCAAGCTCTCTGGTGCTGTCAACATGCTGGATGGAAGAGATGCCATCCAGAGGGACCTTGACAGAGTTGAAAGCTGAGCTTGTGCAAATTGCCTGAAGTTCACTAAGGCCAAGTGCAAGGCCCTGCACGTGGTTTGGGTCAATCTCAAGCACAAATGCATGTTGGGAAGAGAATAGAATGAGAACAGTGATGAGAAGGACTTGTGTGTATTGGTTGCTTAGAAGATCAACATAAGCCAGCAATATGTGTTTGCTCCCCCAAAAGCCAACCATATCCTGGACTTCAGCAAAAGACATGTCAAGGGAAGGGATTCTCCTCTTCTACTCTGCTCTCGTGAGACCCCACCTGGAGTACTGTGTCCAGTTCTGGGACCTATAACACAAAAAGGACAGGGCTGTTGGAGTAAGTCCAGGGGAGAGCCACAAAGATGATAAGAGGAAGAAGAAGAAGAGAGGACTCTTGGGAGACCTTAGAACACCTTCCAGTACCTGAAGGGGGCCTGAAGGATGCCTACAAGAAAGCCAGGGAGGAACTTTTTACAAAGCCATGCAGTAATAGGATAGGGGCAGGGAAGAATTTTAAGCAAAAAGAGGCAGATTAAGGTTAGACATTAGGAAGAAACTCTTTAGTGTAAGGGTCGTAAGTCACTGGAACATGTTGCCCAGGGAGGTTGTGGATGCCCCATACTTGGAAGAGTTCAAGGCTAGGTTGGATGGAGCTTTGAGCAACATGTTGTCATGGGCATTGTCCCTGCTCATGACAGGGGAAGTTAGAACTACATGATCTTTAAGGTTCCTTCCAACCCAAACCATTCTATGATTCTATGATCATAGGATTATACTTTTCTTTTTCATGGCAGCTTGACACTGGTAGTAATAATCACCATGTGATGGACTGATTAAGCTCAAGTATTTCTCCTCCTGTAGTATTTCCAACTGATGAGCTACCAGATTATAGCAGAAATTCTCGTTAATAGTCCCTGAGTGCATAACCTTACACTTTGTACTATTAAATTTCATCTTGCTTCTATTACTACAGTCATGAAGGTCATCTAATTCTTCCTGTGTGATATTCCAGTTCTCCTTGGTATTGGTAACTCTGGCAAAGTTTTTGTTACCAGAAAAAATTCATTAGCAGACTCGTGGTACTTGTAAGAAAAGTCGTTAATAAATGTACCAAATAATACTGATCCTAAGACCAATCACTGTGGAATATCCTGAGTGATTCTCCAAAATTATAGACTTCCTTTCAGCAGAAGTCATATTTGTTTCTTGTTTAGGCCATTTATTTAAAGTCTTACAATTGTTCTAATTAGCCTGCTTACTTGGTAGTTCCCCACATGGTACTGCAGTGAAGTTAGAATAGATTAGAGTGCTTTTACTGCAGAGGAGGAATTATTTAAAAAATGCATCAGGGGGACCTAGAGAAGACAATTAAATAAAACCAGGCCTTCATATTACCCAAATTGTTAGAAATTTTGGACAGGAGAAGACAGTAAGTCTGACTAGTGATATCAGCATTAAATCCACTGTGAAAAATTCAGTGAAAACTAAAAAATCAGAAGGTAGAAATATCCCTAAAACACTGGTTTAAAAACAACCAAACCTTTGCTTATAGCAAATAATTGCTAAGGTAGTTGTAGACATAAGGATATTCCAACATCCAAACAATGCTGCTTTACATTCACTTAGTATAGCATCATTATTTAAGCAATAATGATGCAACGGTCCATTATCAGTTGGTTGTTCAGTTAATGAAGTGCCTGAGGTGAAGGCCACTGCTTTACTTACCCAACACAAGGTTTTATTAGGAAACAAACATTCATCTTGATCACAGCACCAATTCAGCATCTACTAAATTGACAGCTTTATCTGGGAATAAGTTTCTATCACAAAGAAAGTGGTATCTTCTGTCATCTGACAAGCGTACTTCATTCCCTACCCAGGTTTAACAACCGAGACTCCTCAGCTGCGCAGAGTATCATCTCTTTTGTTTTGTCACAGTAAAATATATTCAATAGTTATGTCTGTTTCTGAAAGAAATTTGACATATTGCTGGCTACTAGTCCCAAAAAATAAGATTGTTCACTGATTCTTGTTTCCTATATGTAAGTACAACAGAATAGAAGAGCAAGGAGGCTGTGAAGGGACTCTAGCACAAGTCCTGTGAGGAGAGGCTGAGGGAGCTGGGGGTGTTCAGTTTGGAGAAGAGGAGGCTCAGGGGAGACCTCATCACTCTCTACAACTCCCTGAAAGGAAGGTGTACCAAGGGGGGGGTTGGTCTCTTCTCCCAGGCAGCTATCAGTAAGACAAGAGGGCATGGACTTAAGTTCTGCCAGGAGAGGTTTAAGTTGGATATTAGGAAGAAATTCTTTACAGAGAGGGTGATCAGGCATTGGGATGGGCTGCCCAGGGAGGTGTTGGATTCTCCATCCTTGGAGGTTTTTAAAAAGAGACTGATGTGTCACTCAGTGCCATGGTCTGGTAACCACAGTGTAGTGGATTAAGGGTTGGACTTGATGACCTCAGGGGTCCTTTCCAACCCAGATGATTCTGTGATTTTTAAGGTTAGTTTTAATAACTCCGATAACTTCACTGATTAGAGTTAGTCCATGGACCCCAGTTGATGTGCCGGTGAATGATGCCTGGGCAAGGTGGAATCCCAGTACTGGATCAGGGAGAGGTTAATTCTGCTTTGCTGCCCTTTTGCCTTGCCCCATCCCCAGAAGAATTACATAGAGCCACTTCCTTAAGTGTGGGTAACCTGGACCTTCATACAGCCCATATCTGCTGAAGAATAGAGTGCCCCAGGTACAAAAAACTCACAGAAGAGAGCAATGCTGAAGGAGATCACTCTCCTGATGTGCTTGCACTATCCACATTGCTGAGAGGAAAACCAAATGCATAACAGTGTGTTGCAAAAATCTTTGAGTTTTTAAAATACACGATGTAGGGGCCAGGCTAGCTATTGTTCTTATTTTTCCATCACATTGGCCAGAAAGTGCTAAACAAGAGTACTTTAATTGGGTGAAGCTCTTGGAGATATAATACACAAATAACTCAAAGGATAGGAATTTTCTGTCAGTGAGCAGAAGTCACCCAATGGTGAATCTCCTGACCAAAGAAAACCAGGAGTCAAGAGATTTAGATCTGCATTTTAACCTGATTACCCAGTTATAACAGTTAGATTCTATCCAAGCACAGTAATCTTGAGAGCTAAAGGGAATCTGCACCTGATAATTTCATTTACTTTTTGGTTTATGCCATATATTTTCCTCCAGGTCTCCTCCCCTTTTCCTGCACATTTACAAAATACTTGTTTCTATGGAAACCCTTGGTGGATTTCATTTAATATCATATTAGCACAAATTTTTTAAAAATTGATGTACTATAGGTAAAAACATTGTAAATTTAAATAGCAATAAGACACATAATTATGTAAAATATTGGGGAGAGTTAGGACATCTCTGCACTACTTTACTGATTGCAAGTTAGCTCTAACAATGATAATTTCTGAATCAATATTGTTAAATTTGATTAACTTCTGCATGAAAACCATGCCTTGTATTTGATTCATTATAAGGAAAAAATGCCTTTCTTGCTGTACTCAATATCTATGAATAATCACAAGTGTGTAGTTGATTACTTCTGTTATCTCTTCCAAGGGAAAGAATATCGTATACTAATGCTGTTGCTTTGCTCACTTCAGTTAATTTACCAGTAGTTTAAGCTTCTTTGTGTCTGTCAGAATAGCCTTTCTCTTTTGCCTAATCCTTCAATCCAGCAGCTCCACAATGCATCAGGAGTTGCCCTGGTTGTAAAGCAGTGCATGTCCCTATCCCATCAGACTTTCTACAGTATGTCAAGTATATCTGCAATATTTGTTCAAATTGAAATTTAGATGATGCTCTCTTCACATGCATCAAGACATTTTATATTTTTGTGATTTGGAGTTAATGTTTTTTCCAGTCCCAGAGAGAGAGTTCTGATTATCTATGGAGGATGATCCACTATTCTTTTTCATTCATCCTGGAATAGCAAATGAGTATATTTACTCTGTCATCTAAAAAGATGATACCCTGAAACCACACTATTGAGCCTGTCACAGCTGTGTTAGAGGGAGGTGACCCATTCACTGACAGAAAGACTGGAAAATGTAAAGCTAGGCTGGGATTTTATTTAAACAAATCTAAGCCTGATATGAACTGCTTGCTTGCTCAGACAGTGGACTATCATGATACCTTAACTGCTCACCTCTTATAGCAAGACCACAATAACTATGGCCACCATTTTAGTTTTTTAAAATACTTTTCATCATAGTCCCGTTTTCATTCTACTGCACCTTCTCTGAAACACACTTTTGAAAGATATTTTACTAGTGTTGCTTAAAACTTTCTTGAAAATTTAAACCATCTCAGACAGAAGCAGGAGTAGGATTGGTTTTATATATAGGAAATCACATTTGAGAGATGCACGATGGGATTACCATTTGATGTTTGGGGTTTTTTTTTCATAGAGGATAACACCACGAGAGGTTGTTATACTGTGCTATTGGCTTGCCATTATGGGCCTTTACATTTTATCCTGTTCTGTTCCATGTCCAAAAACTTGTGTTTGGTTATGTCATATCTTCCAGAAAGAGAATCTGTCTTGATCTCTAGACATTAAAAGATAGGGAAGTGATCATACCGTTTTATAACTTGTTCCAGTGGTTAACCACTCATGGTTAACATGTGGCTTAGTTCAGCTTCCAGCCATTAGTTCTTGTTATCCCTTTCTTTGCCTGATTAAAGAGCACTTTAGTACTCTGTGTCTTCTTGTGAGAGTACTTGTACTTTCACAGTTACTTTTCAGTCAAGCCACCACTTCATCTTCTTTTTCATAGACTAAACAAACCAAGCTCTTAAAGTCTCTCACTGTAGGCATTTTATCCAACCCTGAATCATTTTGTGGGTCTTTTCTACAACTTCTCCAGATTTAAAAAAAGCCCAACAAAACAAAACTGTTTAAACTGTGGACAGCAGAAATGGGTAAGTATTCTCTTATATGCCTAATTATTGCCAAATAAAGATGAAAAAAATCCAAATTCTGTTTCTCACTTGATTATTTATAGGATTCCAATTGCTGATTTTCAGAATTGTGCCTGCACTTATCTCTTCACTATGATATTGAGAACTTCATCAGTCAATGTATCCCCAGACAAAGATGCCCATCCTGCTGGGCTGGCCTGTATCTTTTTCTTCCATGTGTGGGTTTGCATTTGATTGATTTGCAACATGGGTTATTTTCTTAATCATTTTGAACAGTCCCATTTTTTCAGCAAGTCAGATCACAACCTCCTCATTGTTATTTACTGATTCTCCAATCTTTCTGCCACCCACAATTTTTCTAAGAATGATTTATGTTTATGTTTTAACTCATGGATGAAAATGTTGAATAACACTGAGTTGAACTCTCAAAAACCTCCTGCAATCACTTCCATTTGATGATGATTTACCACTGACTAACCCTTTTTTGAGATCACTCATTTAACAAATTTCAAATTCAACTGCATTGAGCTCTGTTGAATTTACACTGTTATCAGTGATCTGAAATTTGAAGCTAAAGGTGTGCTAGTTACAGTGGCAGGAATTCTAAGAATTCATAGGGATGGAACAAACACAGGCAAAGATCCAGACTGCAAATCAATGCATTCCTCTTATCTGCCAGCTGAAAATCTTCTTCTTACGGTATGTTTAATATTTCTACAACATTTATTCAAATAGAAACTTAGATGACATCTTTTTCATACCTAGGTAGACATTGCATAGATTTATCCATCTACAGAATAAGCCTAGAAAGATGAAATGTTGGACACAAAATTAAAAAAGAACACAGAACACTTGTATTTTTCATAATAGTTTTCATCCTTTACTTGTGCAACAGAAGAGGGAGAGTAGTCCCAACCAATGCTATAGAAATTCATGCACCATATATTGCAGAGCATGCCATCTTTTCCTTCTATTCCGGATGGTGCATGTGTCAATACTAAACAAGAACATAAACTTATTTTAAGATAGTAGATCTACAGAAGGCTTTCAAACAGAAGTAGGGCTGGAGTAATGTGATTAATTTAGTCATACTTCAAGAGCTATAATCAGATGTGACATTCACCTATTATCTGCAAATACATAAGTTTCAAATCTTAATTATTTCAATTGCTAGTCCTTACCACTAAAGAATATGCTTGGAATACCATAGTCCTCCTTGAGGCATCTTCATACAACAAAATTTCAAAATGCCATCAAAATCGATATTTTTCGGGGCATTTAATTTTGTCCTTGCCATGTCATCAGGGTCCTCTTGGATCCTGCAGCCAATGCAAAGAATCAGTAGGGATTAGAAACACAGAATTCTAATTTATGCTGGTGAACTTTCTCTTAGGAGGCAGAAGCTGATTACCACCTGCATGTGCTGAGATAAAATAAGTGAATAACAAAGACACAGAGAAAAGGTGGTGTGAAATTAAATTGTATCATTTAGCTCCCATATTTTGTAAAGAAACAAAAATGCCAAAACAAGTTCATGAAATAATGTCAGACACAAAATTATCATAAATGGATTAACTGTTGTGGCCCTTTACAATGCTCACAGGCTTTGAAACAATTGTATTATAAAGATAGACCTCCTTCCATTAGAGACCATTCCCCCAAAGAACTGAAAATAAATGTGAATTTGCTTTTCTAAATGAACTACTGACAACCAAAAATGTCCAGTAGTTTCTATATTGGTCTTTGCCAAAAGGTTGCCCTTATCAAGAGCCTGAAAGATCTTGATAGTCTGATTGAAAGACATCATAGCAATTGATGTAGTTAGTCACTGATTTTTCCTCCAGCCCAAACTTGCCTGAAGACAGAACTGATGTGCTGAAATGGACCACCTACTTTATTCCTAAATCAGTTCCTCCTCTGACTTTCTTCCAGTACTTAGGATTGCACATGTGTACTTTAGGACCAGCACAAAGAATAAAAAAATTCACACAACTTAGCTTCCATCAGATTAGGATAACTTAGCTACTAGAGTCGTATTTTATCTATTTTCACTGGGATTTGGTTCTCTTTATATCACCCTTGAACTGACCCTGAAAGCTGGTGTTTCTATCTTTTATCAGCCTTGAGTCTTTTGAATCACTGGGTTATTGAGTTGTGAGACCCTGCCACCTTCACATGTGTACCTAAACTTGCTTATCCTTGCTACCCAATTTGGGTCTTTAATAAAGTGGCAGGAAAGGTGCATCTAGGTCCTCTCTTCTATATTATGACATCAATCCCATAGGAGACTCATGGTCAATATCTGATAATGGTAACTTTATTTTCAGCATGAATTTATAATAACTAAGTGCAATGTATAGCCTACATGCTGACATGGCATTTTTTTTTTTAATTTCTTCTCCTTCCTCCTCCCCCCAGCCCCCTGAGATCTTCAAAATGTGTACAGCATTCTCTGTCCTTTCCCATTCACTGTCTGGGATCCTTCTATATAAATGACTCATCACAGAAGAGAGTGGCACTTTCTCCCTTTGGGGCCTACTCCTTCAATGCAGTAACTATGGATCTAAATAAAAGGCAGCATGCTTCCAAGCACTTTCTTCTTTCTGGGCTCACTTGCTAAAATAGAAACCCAAGTCCACATGGTGATCATATTTGCTACCTCAGGGACTAATTTTCTTTTACCTCCTTTCCTGTATTCTAAACCTTTATTGCCATTATCCTCTTGCTCCCCATGCACTAACAAAAAGATTTTAATGTATTCATTATGCAAAATCTTGTCTTTTGTGACCTTTGCCAAGAGTGCCCCCAAAGGACTGGCCAGGCTTAATAAGCTCACAAATAAACTACGATGTCAGCCAAGAGCACTACTGGACAATTGAGCCTGCACCATTGCCTTCTCCCCAAGCCCCCACTTCACACCTGAGATACCCCGAGGTGGGATCACGGGGTGTTGTCTGCCCTGGAAAACTGTTAATCCTTTCCGGAGGCTCCTAGCTAGGCAAACAATCCCCTTTGTGAAGGCTGGAACAATCACATGGGTAATATTGCCTTTTGCCACTCTTGAGATAGGCTCTGAGCTTTCTTTACATTCCTCTTTTTCCTTTTACTTCAGCTATGGTGTTTAATGCTTTCATTCTTTTTATTTCACTTAAGTTACGTCTTGTAAAAGCTTTGTCGTGGGTAAGCCAGCTGGGTCATTGGAGGAAAGACACTCATCAGATCCTTGTGTTAGTCCATTTTCCTCCTGCCTAGAGTTATTGTCTAGGTTCTGTGGGGAAAACATCCTCTCCCCCGTTCAGTTGTCGATGCTGTGGCAGATTACAGCCATTTCTGTCTGCTAAGCAGTCAGGCAAAGAAAGGAGTAAGAGGAGTATAGCAGCCTCTTCATTTCATATATAAAAGATGCAGATAAAGGATATAATAACAGAGAATGACATAACCATTAAAATATCTGAATTTATTGTGGAAGAATATAAACTTTCGAAACTCTAAAAGAGATCATGCTCATAAAAGATAGATATTACAAATGTTAATGCAAATTATTAGTAAATCTGACCCCTCTACCCCACTATGACACGCATTTAAAATTTATTATGGAACACATTCAGGGGAATAGCTTTAGGGAATTCATTGCTCATCTTTCTCTTTCTTCCTCCATCTCACACACTAGCAGTCTCCAGACAGCTTCTCTGAATTCTTCAGAAATACTGCCACTCTGACCTCTGTACCAGAGATCCATTGACTTACTTCATTTGACTGTCTGGAGTGACAGCTAAGGTACAAGTACAACATGTTCTCACAACTTCCATGGCAGTGTACACATCTTCTTTCCAGTTCACCTCTATATTATGATGCAGAATAACATGACAAGCAGATTGCTGAAATATTTATTTATTTTTTTAATTTCTGATGTTTTAATACCTATAATCCAAAGAAAAAAATCCCCACAAACTGTCAGCTTTAGTCACTAGTGGAATTCATCTTATTACACATAAGTTCAGTTTCTTACATCGTGTCACATGGGGAAGACCTTCCACACAATGAAAAGTTTTAGGTAACAAGACAAATATGCATTTTTTTTTCTTTTTTTTTGTCTAACAAAATTTCCAGCCTGTTCCAAAATGTCCTCTGAATTTTTCTCAATTTAAACATTAAAAACAAAAAATAAACCCAAGTCACCCTGAATTTCTGCTGTTTTCATAAATCATCTAGTTAACTTAAGGCCATATTTTCATAGATGCTGAAAATTTAGACAGTACCATGGACACTTGTCACTATGGAAACCTAGTTCTTGAGTTTAAAAGTCCCTTGAAAACAAACTTTCCAACTCCTCCTAATGCCATATCACCAAAACAAAATATCCAGAATTTTAAGGAAAAAAGCAAGCCCTCAAACCAAAATCCTAAGGTCTTTCCTCATTTTAATAGGATTTAAACCAGATTCTATTTGCAAACTTAAAGAAATACATATTTTGTAATCTGACAGGGTAAAGCAATATCAGGATAAAACATTTGCCATATGTGGAACTGGAGTGTAGCCATTTATTCTTTTAATGTATACTTCAGATGCTCAGGCTGCACACAGTAGGTACAAATTATCTGTCCAGAAGCTCAGGAATCAAAAAAGCACCTTTCTTTGGCACCTCTGTCTTGGGATAGGAAAAAGCTACCAAATAAGATTAAATGAAAACAAGAAAGCTAGAAAAGCTAGCATGTTCATCAAGATCCAGGGAGAGAAAAAAGAGAGAAAAGAAAACAAAAGACACTTGTCAATAAGTATGATAAACACCCACCCTCTATTACTGTGGTTACTAAGTGCTAACAATGAGCCTCTGGCAGGCAGTGAGGTGTGCAGACAAAAGGCCCTTGAGAAGTGGTACTGCTGCATCCTGTATAATAGTTGAAATCTGTGAGTGTTTTTCAAGGTTAGGCACAAATAAAGCAAAATTTCTTTATTAAGATTCCAAATTACTCATCTTCTCCTACATTTCAGTCCATTGTGGGGCTCTGAGTACTGTAACTGACCTTTGATAAACAGTCATTTCACCACAGTGATGAGACTACATAAAAACTGTCTTGAACAATATAATGCAGTTTAACTGAGGGGCATTCCAGCTTTTCTTAAAAATAAGCCAGAATGACACCAGAGAATTTCCTCATGATCTAGTCAGTTGCATGTGCACATCCTCTTTGTGCATGAAATTTCTTTCAAATGAGATAATTTAAACAATGAAGAAATTACTCTTGATATACATGTATCAGGCAATTCTCTAATATTTCCTTCAAAGCAGAGTCTAGTTAATGCTTTGTCTCAGGTGTGAATGATCTGATGATACAGTGTTCACATGCTTCTCTCTGTAATGAAGTTGACTTTAAAATACAGGAGAAAAAACCTGCAAATGTGATGTTGTGTCATGAAAAAGCTTCACCTGAGTACTGTAAACCTTGCACAGTTAACTAAAGATAAAACCAAGTCTTTGTTTTGATGAAGAAATCTTTCATCAATACTTTGTCTGTCCTCAGAGATCATTAAAAATATCTGTAAAACACAAATGCAAAGTGTTAGCATACTTTGTGGCATGAAAGATCAAATGGAGTGAATGTGTCATGCTGAAGGTAGTCTGAAATATTGACGAGAGACCCTGCTGAATTAATTAGACTATAAAGTTTCATAAACAAAGCTGTGTTAACAGTGTGGCATTGTTTACTATTTACACGAAAAATTATCAATATCAATTTACAAAGGCCTTTTTGCACACAAATGAGAAAAGAAAGAGGAATAATATAAAAATGTAACCACAAGAACTAACACCACACTTTGTTGTGTTGCACTATCCAGTTTCTGTCATTATAGCTGCTCCTAATTTATCCTGTTCTCATTTTACAGGAAAAAAAATCATAAAAGGCACTAGAGATGAAATGATCAGTATTATTGTCAAGGCATTTTAAACAAGAATGCAGAGTCCTTGGGCCAGAGCTCCAGCAGTTCAAGGCAATCTTTAATCCAGCTTTGTTTCTCTTCCCTGTGTTCTCAATTTGTGTGTCTTGATGCCCATTCGCAACGAAGTCTCTAAATCACATCACAAAAGATGGTTGTCTTTTCAGAGGAGAAGCTGTAAAATCGAACTAGAATAATACCAGACATTATTACTGAAACAGCAAAATCCAAAAGTCCATGAAAATAAAATCTGCACTTGAGGAGACAGATAATTGATTTACCTAAACAGTGCTGTAGTCTAGAAATAGCACTGTAAAAGGCTAAAGTTATGTTCTTGCAGGCAACAAATTTATGAATTCCACTTTTAATCTTCAGAACTCTTGGATTGCACTTAATGAGGAGCAAACCCATTTTCAAGAGCTAAATGACTATTTTCTGAATTTCTGAGCATTTACAGGACCCACTAGTTTCAGTGGAAACTGATGGTGCTCAGGATCACTGTAATATACATCCAGATACACAAATCTATTATTTGTAGTGATATTCACATTTAGTCACAATATCTATAGACATAGTCACCAGTGTTTCTCACTGTGTGTTTGATGTTTCAGAAAAACATTTATTATAAAGGCAATACAGAAATATATTCTGTCAATGCACATACTAAATAGAATTCTCTGGTGGGGGCTTAACAACTACAGGCAGTACAACAAAAATATTAGAGTAAAAAAAAATGAAATGAAGTAAAATACTTTAAAAACAAAACAAAACCTACAGCAGAAGAGAGAAGCTTTATGGATATCATCCTGCTGTCAGGGTTAACTCTACTGATTTAAATGTGAGTGAGCCCTAAGTACAAAGTGTCTACTGATTCAACCTTTTTTATTTCTTACTTGAGATAACAGAACAATTAAATGACATGGAAAAAATATTAATAACAATACAAATTTAATTGCCTTAGGCTGTATTAGGAAAACTGAGGGACTACTTTCTGCATTGCCAGAGTAACCAGTACATTGTAAATTTCTGAGGCTGCTTTCTCTGCTAAGAATAAGCCCCAGAAAACATTCATAGCAATTGTAATTTCTGAGGCACTCAGTACAATTTATTTAGTCAGTCAAATTTACTCAGTTTAACAGATTCCTTGATTCTTGTCTTGCTTTTTCATTAAGCCCTTTAAACTGGATTTCTTGTCAATAAATAAAACTATTGACATTAAAAGGTCACATCTCTGACCTTTCACATGTTTCTTCTGCTCTGTATCTATATACACTGTATACTTTACCTCAAGAAGAGATTCTTTTATTTAAGAGAGCTTAAACTGTTCAAATTTGTAATGTACTGGGGATTTTGGAATATCTAGAGGGCTTAGTGGATAAAGAACTGACCTTTCATCTCTGAACCCAGTTCCCATCCAACCTAAGATAAGTGGAAGAGTTTTGTGTCAGCTGCCCATGTGATAAAACTAGCTTTACCTTGTATCATTCAACACAATTTGGCATGACTGGCAGTTTTTCTCTCAAGAGAAGCACATTGAATATGGAAAATGAATTGCTTCTGTCTCTAGAGAGGGTGGTCCTCCAGGTTAGTCTTTGAAGTTATAAGTGGGAAGTGCTGGAAAGCTCATGTTATTGCTGGTTGCCAACTCCACATCAAACGTAAGGATAAACAGCAGGTCACAGTTTTAAACCAGATAGAAGATGATTTACAAATAAAAATATGTAACCACTTATGTGACTTTTTCTCACCCAAGTGGAAACTATGCAGTGTAGCCCAAAGTCAGGACAAATAATTCTAAGGTCTACACTTACTGCAAGAGGTAGCACATTTTAACACATCTCACAAGAGAATATGTTTGCTTTTTCCCTTAGGGAAAAAACTTCTCCAGACTTCCAAAGGACTACAGCTCCCTTATTTACCTCTATGTAAACCTTCTCAGCAGCTGATGAGCTGGTGGGAGTCTGGGGGAAGCCCACCTCCAACTACACCAGAGCCACCTCCAAGCCAGTGGCTGCAAGAGGCCATGCTCCACAAAGCTGCTAAGCTGCTCTCTTTTCCTAGCTGGGAGTTGCAGCCTCTCCAGGGCGTGCTCATCCATGAGTGGAGCATTAAACCCGGTAATCCAAGACAGGTCCCTTGCATAGCCCAGTATTGACCAAACCACAGTGCTGTGGCTGCTGGATACGGTGCTTTTCCACTTTTAAAAAGGAGCTTTTCATTTGCTTTGATTAGAATTTTGTGCTGCGCCATTGTGACAAACTTTAAAAAGAAACCAACAACCTGAAATGTGAATTCAGTTCATTTTGTTACTGAAACTTGGAACCTGCAATCAGTTAACATGTACCCAGTAATTAACTGGATTTTTTCTGTCTAGTGCATGTATTAATTATCTGCAATATAACATAATGCTCCGTCTTGCAGTCCTTGGAACTAAGTTTGTTTCATCTGATACTTTTTATGACTCTTTAGTAACATAAAACCATTTTTTAAACAGTAATAGAAAACTGCTCTGCGAGTATTTCTGGAGAGAAGACATTTTTGTAAACAAGAAAACCCACCTCAGTGGCATTCATTGATTAATTTTATCTTTATGAATTATCTATAGCTCACAGAGATGGAATTTTTCAGAAATACCATAAACTGCAATTTGAAACCATGTCCACCTCTTCTGTGTCCCACAGCTCTGATCTCATGTTAGAAAAATCAAGAGAATAAATTTCCTTTAAGGATAATAACATCTTTGGAATGTTAATATTACAAAATTTCCAAACGATAAAATTATTTCTTAGCTGAAGTAGCAAAGAAGCAGATTGGTTTAGTCCATTTTGCACCTTTGTGCTAGAGAAAGACTGGGTTTAAATTACAGCAGCTTCAGTCTTTGCTTTTCAATCCCTTAATCCTTAAGGAGCAGAGGTTTCAGTTCAAGACAACTTCACACAGAACATAAGAAAAGATTCTGTGAGCCTACCTCAAGTATGATGATCATTTTTTCAGCTGTAATCTTTCACTTGCATCCCACAGCAAAAAAATGTCTGAGGAAAACCAGTGTCAAATAATTAATGCATTTTCAATGAAGGGCTCTTTTTTCTACTATGGTTTAATACACGCACATGAGAAGCTATAAATGCTTTCATGTGAGCCGCTTGCAAATATTCATTCCTATGCTTTTCGTCACTGTTTTACTGGTGTTCCCTCACATTAGAGAGCCTTTGTGATATGTCCGAGCTCAAATGGAAAAGGAAGCTAACCTGGGAGGCTTTACATCTGGTAGCCAACACTATTGCTTAAACAAGCTACGTCAGTTTTTAAAAAAAGCTACATAGGTCAAATCAGGGCAATTACATTCTGGTCTAAGTCACATACATTTGTCAATTATTTCCAGGTGTTTTGGGGGCAAGATATTTTCCTTATCTATAATTAATATTTTGCTAATAGGGCTGAAGTGGAATGTCAGGGGCCTCAATACTTGTCTTGATTTCATAAAACCCCAGTCTTGACAGTAATAATTTGACAATGCTTAGGTTTTAAAGCATTATTCTGTGTTACAGTTACTATTTAAAATGTAGTTCACAGGAAACTGTGCATTACATTTCTATGTCTCTCGGTGCACACATGAATACATACATACATATGTTTTTATCTCAAAATGGACAGAAAAATCTTACTTGGAAATTAAACAGTAAATGTTTGGAGTGAACAATGTAATTACAGAACAGTTCTGGAAACAATAATGGAAACCTTTCTTTTAATTTCTACCTGTAATTTTGAACCTGTTATTATTTCTCAACTTATGGAGGGCTACAGTATAGTGTTCTGAAAACTGTTTAACTAATCAGTGTATGACTAAGTATTCTTTGCTAATACAAAACATTCAGACCAACCTCAGAGGTCCAGAAGCCATTGTTGCTGGCACAAACAGACCATGAAAACAAACAAACAAAGCCAAATTTTTTAAATCACAAAGGCAGGCATTTATGGAGAAACCATAATTTTTTTTGGTGACTGTTTCCTCTGAATTACACTGGTTGCCATAGGACGTTAGATTCCTAATTTTAGGTGAACTTTTTCTTTTTTTATCTTTCCTAAGTTTATGTTAAGAAGTTCTGACATCTCAGAGTTACAGGACTCAGTTCACAGTCTCTTCTGTTTCAGCCAGCTAAAGTGATGAAGGACACTTTTTGAAGAATGCAAAATGTATGCAGCAACACAGAGTTAAAAAAATTTATTTTTGATCTTCAAACATTGTTTGACCTTAATCAATGTCTTCCAACAAGCTTAATGTGACATAGCCCTGAAACAAAAACACACAGCTCTCGGGTCCAGCTCTGGAATGAAAAAGCTGTGATTATTAGTCCTCTGTGTGATCTTTTCAGATTGAACTGATGAGATGAAGTTTAATCTCGTTTCTCTCCTCTCCAGTACCACAAACCACAGGCAGTTTAAGGCAGCCTGGAAATCTCTTACATCTGGAAGAGCAATAATTCATGGGATTTCACTTGACAGCCATGACAGGCAGCAGGGCAGCCAGAAACAACTGTCTCTTATGTTGTGCTATTTGCAAAAAGTCAGAGAGGAGGAGCAGGCACAGGACCACATCCTTCTTTAGCATATGTTAGAGGAGGAAACCCTTTTATTTTCTGCCAGATGCTCCATGAATAGGTCCTAAATATTACATAGACAGTAGCTATCACTTCCAAACAAAATTCCTTGGTGTCTGCTAAGCTGCAAAGCATATGAAGGCCTATTGTCTGGCAAAGGGTCATGGTTAAATTTGCACAGATTTTTTTTATAGATATTTCAGATTCTACATTTTGATTTATAGGCATTTGCACACCCTGCTGTGCATGAATATGATACCATCTTCTGAGCAGGATTATTTCTTGAAATGTATATGGGATTTAGCTACAGTAACTTTTACTGGGCAGCTTAGAATGGCCAGCAAAGTACTAGAATTTACTGCAGCACAGCTTGTGCTGTCAGGCTCATGGCTGGTGTTTATGATTTCTGCAGAAGCAGAAATAAACAACTTCTCCTTAATGGCTCTCTTTATGTGTAGGCAGCAGTAGCTCTATCTGGTCTCACAACAGTAGCTGGTGCAGCGGTCTGTCCCATTTCATGTGGAACCAATGTCTGAAAATTTGCATTTCTGCTTTTCTGAATTTTCAGTGGAAGTGACTGGGAATGAATAAATCAACTGCAAATGTCTGAATGAGTAGCATTCCATTCTACTGCTTTTTCGTGCTATAAATACATCTGGTTGAAATGGCCAGGTTTTGGAATAAGAGCAAAATGATCAGATTTAATCTTAGTTTGTCTTACAGTCTGTACCCACAGTATAAATACCCTGATATCAGCTGAGACTTACTTAAATTACTGTCTTAAGGAAGGGGGCTTGTTTTCTGAGTGTCTGTGGTCAAGTAGCTTAATCAACATTTTTAGAGGCATTAATATATGTATTTAAGTAAATACGAAAACCTGGATGAGTTACACCAGCCATTATACAGATGAATTAAATATCAATTTCCATTATTTATATCTTCATATGTATAAAAAACAAAAAAGCCAGAATGCAATTGTCTAAGTAAAGTTTTTTGATGTAACAACTGTTTTTAAAGTTCAAAAGAATGTCAACACACACTGTATATATAAGGAGGCACAAAATACTTTTTTTAAAAGAAATGAGACAACTGTTCTATGCCAAAGAAAAACAATTCCTTTGCCAAACTACACATTGTTAACTTAAAATGTGTTCCATGTGGAAGCAGGGAGACTGATCTGATGGAAAGGCTAGTGATTTAAAGTCATCTGGCTCTGTGCCTGTCAACTACACATTCTGGCTTCCAGTTTTACAGCTAGAATTGGAAATATTTGTTTATTTATTTATTTATTTATTAGAGAGGGGGGAGGCATTTTGATTTTCCCTTTTCTCTTAATGCAACAAATTCACTAATAAACTTGCATGTATAATCTTCCAGGCTTTAAACAAAGAGAATAAAATTTTTGGATCACATGTAAAAATCTCATTCTGTGTTTTATGGGCTTTGTTTTATATTTGACTCGTTTTCCAAAATGAATTTCCTGCTGATTTTGTACACTCATCACAATTTTTTTAGGAAGAAATTGTATTACCCTACCTTTTCAGTATGGAAAAATTATGAAGACCAGTTTCCTCTAAATTCTGAGGGAGGAGCAATATATTAGAGGTTGCAATATTTCACCTTTCATCCTGTTAGTACTACGATGTTGATCAAGCCCTTAGTCTTTGCCCCTCTCCTATACGTAAGACACAAAATAATGCCTCTATATGTGGCCTAAGAGATATTGCAAACACAAAATATTTGGGTAGACATGAATGAAACAGCTACACTATACCTGGTAATACCTTAAAAAGAGGCATAATAGTTTCTGCAGAATTCTCCAAACTTCATTTGTTATTCACATTAAACTTACATTCATCATCCTATTTTAGTACATATTTTCCAGCACATGCTGCATGGTAATTATGAACACAGAAGGTTCTATTCATTGTGGAAGTTGTTTTACATTCTTTAGATACACTGGGCACTATAAGGTTGAATTTTGATTATTGTACTAGATTTCTGGGCACACAAAACACACTTAGAACACATTTGTTCTTATTTCTAGTTTTAATATATTCCTGAAACATTTAGCAAGTCTGCAGATACTTAAATAGATGAATTTTAGACACAATTCAGCAAGAGCTGTTTACTGTAAACTGTTTACTGTTTACTGCAAATATGATTGTAGAAAGCCACCTTTTTTTTTTTTCTTTTTTTTTTTTTTTCCTTTTTGCTAGAATACCCACATTTTATTTATGATTTTGGATTTTATTTCACAGCATTCCAGTTTAGTTTAGCACGATGTATTTAATAACCATGTCTACTGTCTTAATTACCCTATAAAGCAGGGTTCCATTGGCATTTGACCCTCCACAGCATTCCAGAGAAACTGCAGGACCATGATAATTACCAACTGCCTGTGAGAAAATTAAACAAAAAAGGCCTAACTTTTAAACCACCATTTTAAACGACCTATTACATCTCGGGAATAAATCATTGATGAAATAGCCTGCTTAACAGGAAAATAGCTATTCCATAGCAAAGAATTTCCCCTTGCATGATCATGAAGAGAATATTAAGTATTCTTCAGCTTAAAAGGTTAGGTTTTATGTCTGTCCAATGTCTTTTAATGACACGTTTCTGTGTAATTTTACTGTAATCAAAGCCTTTTCCTATGTAGGTTGTAGACTATGACTATTTCATCAGTTTTAAACATTTTATTAGTCAAAGAATGGAAAACTATTTAAACATGCACCAAAAAAATGTTTATAAATGTTATATCTTTCACCATTAAAAGAAATTGCAATAATGTAACTTGATTTCCTTTGATTAGCATAGCCATTTACTATATGTTTTTCAAAAAAAGATAATAAATTTAAACTCATAATAGTAAAGGATATTAATTGCCAATACTTTAAAACAAATTCTAATAATTTTTTAAAATCTAAATCATTATTTGATTAATTTGATAACACTGACTTTATTCTGTATCTAATGGCAATTAGTGTACTGATTTCTATTACCATCCTATGCTCCATTTCTTTTTTCTATACTTAATAGGTGTTCCATTTCATCTATCTTTTTCTAAATAGCACTTTGTGGTGGGGTTTTTTTGTTTGTTTTTTGTTTTTTTTATAAATAATTAATCTGGGCTGAACATTGATGATAATTTTCACATCAGATCAGCATTCCACAGAGATAATGCAATCTTACGGCCACATTTAAAAAAAAAAAACAACAACAAAAACCCCAAAAAAAGAACTATTAATTCCATAATTAAAAGAATAATTTTTCACTTTTACATGTACAATACAGGGATAAAAATCAAGGGAATATGCATTACTTCTAAAATTCATTCCAGAATGTTTTCTAAATCTCCTTAAAATGTTTCACTTGAAGAATCTCTGTTTTCAACAGAAGCAACTAGAAATTCAATGAACAAAGAGTTTATGGAAGAGCCAAGCCACAAACGAAACTTAAATTATTTTAGAACGGGAAGTTAAAAAAGAATTCTGTATTCAATCAAAAATAGCACAACCCTTCTACTTTGTGCTTTGTGGCTCAAAAGAAGTCTTGTGATATCTATCAGCATGGTTAAAGGCCTCTGTCCACAACTTTTATTTAAATTCCAGTTTAATTTATAATCCAAAGCAGAGATTAAATGCATAGGAAGCAACTGAATCCTAGCAGTATATTATAGACTTCTGGGTTTGATGTTCCCAGTGCAGTTGTTCCCAGCCCAAATTTGACACTGCTCTACTATTGTTCCCATCCTACTGTCTACTGAAGTACCACCTGTGTAATCACTTAGACTGGAGCTGAAGTTACTATTGCAGCCTGAGAATTTCTGGAATAACATGCAGTTTAAATTCATAAGAAAATACGAACAGCCATAGCTGTTCAAACCAAAGGTCTAGCTAGTCTCATACTATGTCTCTGACAATGTCCTGTAGCAGATGTCGTGGGGAGAGGGCAAGAACCAGGCAAAGCATGTCATATTTTTTCCTGTATTTGTCCAGCTTCTAGCAGTCTGTCATTTGGGATTCTTGAATGAGAGTTTGGGTTTTTTTCCCTCAGTAAACTGGAACATATGATATTTTTTTTAATATCCATGATGTGTAGCTATGACTTTCACAGATTAGCTATATGTTGTACAAAGAAGTATCTCATTTTGTTTGTTTTTAACTTGCTGGTTTCTTCTTCCACTTGGTAACCTGTATTATTGTATGGAAAAGCACAGCAATCAATAATTCTCCACATATATTCTCAAAGTGCTTAAAGATTTTGTAGACTAATCAGTTGATCCCTTAACTTTTCTTTGATACTTTATATTATTAATTTTTAAAAATAATCTTTCTTTCCTTCTCTTCTCCATACTGGAGTGCCTTGATCTATTTAATAATTTTTAATATGTGTAAGCATTTCCATACTGCTGATAATTTTATAATTTTTAGTGATTTTTTTTTGTTTGTTTTTCAGTTCAACTGCACACTTTTTGGTTAGAAGAATCAGTGGTGGCTACTTTGTTGAGAGAAGCCTTGTTTCATACAGTAATTAAATTTATTTCTATGCAATATCATACTATGCTTCAGGGATGTGTATAAGAATCCAGGATCACAGTCAGTCATTTTGATTTCTCTGACACCGAAAGTCAGTGTGGCAGGTTCAAGCCCTTGAAGAATCTAAAAGCTACAGCATTAGAGTGCTCACCAAGTATTAAGTAGCTTAGGCTTTTTAGAGCATAAACTTTTATGCTGTAATCAATGCTTGTGTAAGACACTCATCTGAGCATCTGGGTCACACCAAACCCTTATTTATTTCTGGTAGAAAACCTTATTAAAAAATCCTTCACAGACAGTACTTTACTTCCCTATCTAAAACATCAGTCTGCTCTCCAGCTCACCTCCAGAATTATATCACTCATTATGTGTCTGACCTATCCCTCTACTCAGATGTTGTTGTTGGAAACTAAGTCCTCATCTTTGGAGATATTTAGAAGTGGTCAGGACATGGTCTCAGGCAACCACCTCCAGGTGGTCCTGCTTGAATGGGGAGTATGTACCAATGACCTCCAGAGGTCTTCGCCTATCTTAACCATTCTGTTCAGGTCATTCTGTGACCTTGCCAAGCAGCTCCTGATAACCTCAACTTCACCTAAGTTAGCTCATCACACACAAGCAGATTTCAGGAAAGATTTGTTACCAATAAAGACCAGGCATACACCAAAGGGTAAGGCAGGAAAAATCTTTGATTTCTTCTTTTCCTCATGCCTTAGTGTTGGATAATCAGGGAAGAAGTGGATAGCAGATGTAAGGACCAAACAAAGCATGCATCTAAATAAAGGATGAGTTCTAGAAGTTTAATTTGAATTTCAAATAGAAAAAAATATGGATATTTTCAGACTTTTGATTGGATGAATTTTGTAAGTTGTTTGCATTTTAACAAAGGTAAAGGCAAAGACAAAACAGCAAATGAAGAAGAAACAGCAAATGAAGACAGCAAATGGAGAAGAAATATGGTATGATCTTTTATGCTGTATGATCCATGAGGACAGAAGGCTGTCAGAATTAAAAGATCTTCCTCTGCAGGGTGAATCATGCTCCCTTCCATTAAGCTCTAGTACTGTATCTCCTTAATATACCTCCATCCATGGAAGAAGTCACGTGAAAGCCTTCTACACATGTTAAATTCTCAAGAACTGTTAAAGGGGTGAAGGAAGAGAAGAAAGAGCGTTAGGGAAAACATGGGGTTATGAAGAATGGATGAAGTTTCATGTATGAAACTATTAGGAGTTTAATTTACATGTATGCACTATACGATGTTGGTGAAAGACATCTCTTCAGAAACAGAAGATCATAGAATCATAGAATTGGCTGGGCTGGAAGGGACCTCAGAGATCATTAAGTCCAACCCTTGACCCACTACCACTGTGGTTACCAGACCATGGCACTGAGTGCCACATCCAGGCTCTTTTTAAATATCTCCAGGGACGGAGAATCCACTACTTCCCTGGGCAGCCCATTCCAATGCCTAATCACCCTCTCCGTAAAAAAATTCTTCCTAATATCGAACCTAAACCTTCCCTGGCAAAGACCATGCCCTCGTGTCCTACTGATAGCTGCCCAAGAGACGAGACTGACACCCCTCCTGGCTCCCACCTCCTTTCAGGGAGTTGTAGAGAGCGATGAGGTCTCCCCTGAGCCTTCTCTTCTCCAGGCTGAACACCCCCAGCTCCCTCAGCCTCTCCTCACAGGACTTGTGCTGGAGTCCCTTCACCAGCCTGGTTGCCCTCCTTTGGACCTGCTCCAGGACCTCAATCTCCTTCCTGAACTGAGGGGCCCAGAACTGGACACAGGACTCGAGCTGTGGCCTCACCAGGGCTGAGTACAGGGGCAGAATCACTTCCTTGGACCTGCTGGCCACGCTGTTCCTGATCCAGGCCAGGATGCCATTGGCCTTCTTGGCCACCTGGGCACACTGCTGGCTCATGTTCAGCTTCCTGTCAATCCAGACTCCCAGGTCCCTCTCTGCCTGGCTGCTCTCAGCCACTCTGTGCCCAGCCTGGAGCTCCCCATGGGGTTGTTGTGGCCAAAGTGCAGGACCTGGCACTCGGCATTGTTGAACCTCATCCCAATCAGCCCAACTCTCCAGCCAGTAGTTATCTCAAAGAAAAGGACTCTCTTTTGCTCTCTACAACTACCTGAAAGGAGGCTGTAGCGAGGTGGGAGTTGGACTATTTTCCCAGATGACTTTCAACAAAACAAGAGGACACAGTCTTAAATTGTGTCAGGGGAGATTTAGGTTGGATATTAGAAAGAATTTCTTCACGGAGAGGGTGATCAGGCAATGGAATGGTCTGCCCAGTGAGGTGGTAGATTCTCCGTCCCTGGAGACATTTAAAAAAAGACTGGATGTGGCACTCAGTGCCATGGTCTAGCAACTGTGCTCCGGTGGGTCAAGGGTTGGACTTGATGATCTCTGAGGTCCCTTCCAACCCGGCTAATTCTATGATTCTATGATTCTATGACTGTCAGGAGATAAAGATCTACAGAGGCAGAATGAAAGTATTTGGCATAGCCCTTTATTGTCTGAAACTGGTTTTCAACAAAACACCAGGTAGTAAGGAGATGCACCTGCTCAGGGCTTAAACCTTGGCTATATTTTAAATCCAGGATAGAGAACAGAACACTAGAATGTCTGGCACACAATGTTGGCATTATAGTCCTAGAGGGAACCAGAGTAAAATACTTTTGTGATCCATAACAGACTCTTTAAAGAAAGTGGTTGTTTGTTTGCTCAAATCTCTATAGCAAGCATAGCAAGTGGATGAAGCACCAAAAGCTGTATATGCTATTGTTTAACCATATTTAATTTATATACCATTTTTAAGTTCCACTCGGTGGACCTACTTAATTCATAGGTAAGGGTTATCACCAAATCTTGTGGAAAAAATGCATGTTCTTTTCTGTCAGTTTCCTTTAGCTGCTGATTCCTCTCCCATTCTTAGGGACTTAAAAAAATTACCGTCCCCTTGGATCCCAGATTTGGGATGCAAAGACAAAATCTGGTTAACTTATTCATATTTCTCTTAATAGCAAGGTATGGGCAATACAGGTGGAGTTTTCAGGTTCTTCGTTGCTTCCACAGGGTCTGTTAATTTGTCTAATAATTTAGTTTCTTCAACATTGTTTTTCTTCTTCAAATATTCTCTTAAAGTTTTCTTGTAACTACCTGGACAGCAAGGAGTAGTTCAATCAGATAAACTCCAGAGTCACAGTTCGTATTCATAAAAATAATGTCCATGTCTCTCTCATTCTTTTTAGCAGCTGATGAATATCACTCATATGATTCTCCAGTGGTTCTAAGAGGTAAAATTGCATTTCTGTCAAAGGTACCTCCATTTACAGGAGCAGTTAATTTTGCATAATGCAATGAAGTGGAGGAAGCAGCAGTGTTGGCACCTGAGCCTATGCAGCAGGCTATGTTTTACATGAGCAAGAGATGGAGGCCTTTGGTAAGAGATGATGTAGGGGGGTGGCTTTAATGCTCCAATTCATTTTCTGTGTAAGGGGGAGGGATAGCCTATTGAAAGTTTCATTTTAGGCCAGTTAACTAATACTACCCCTTACTGATTCTCCATCCATGCTCAATTAGAGAGACTCCTTTGTCCTGACACCAGTCAGGATTACTACAATTCATCAACTTTACCCTGAAGAGTGCATTTATACCAGCTAAACCTTTCAGCTCTAGCTGTGAAATGCCTCGTCATGATGTTGACAGTAGATATTTTTCCTTGCCCCTCTAAATAGTAGGCCACTGTAGGTATGCATCCAAAACTGACAAATAAAAGGTAATTTAAATATGTAGCAACTGTTACGTACTTTGAAATTATTTCACTGTAGTTGTCAGCACATGTATTAAGTAAAAAATTTAAGAATGTGCTTTGCTTTTCAAGAATCTGCTTTCTGCTGCCAGCTCTCTCCCCTGCTGTATTTTTGTCACGACTCATTCAGAGTAGCTTTCCTCTGAGCTGAAGGTGGAGGAAAGTCAGAATCAGGTCACAAATATACAGACTTGCACATGTATCTATACAAAAGTCTTGTACTTATGAAAAGTTTGGGACAAATCCAATCTCAGGTGTCAGTGAGTCAATTAACCTTCAAATCCTCTATTTCTTAGGTATTCAGGTGCTAGGATTTCTTGCCTCTTACATATCGAATTAGTAATGATACTCTATATGTCTGTCTTCCTCAAAAATAACAATTTAAAATGATTTTTTAAAAAAGAATTCAATCATTTTACATTACTTTTTTTAGATAAAAAGTGCTCATTAGATATATTTTATTTCATTTACTTTAATGACAAACCAAGATCCCAGGGAAAGCCAGTATTTTGCACATAGCACTCGAATGTTTCTAAAGTACTGGATATGATTTCTGGACTGAAGAGAATTTTCTCAGTGTCATTACTGTTTCTGCCTTCTCAGCAATCATAGAAGCTCGCATCTATCATTTCCTTTGTTCTGTGAGAGACAGACTTCTTCCAAGGAGGGGAAAAAAAAAATAAAAGAAGAATGGAAAAGCAGTGTAAATATTTACTGTGATGCAATGGGAAAAAAAAAATTAAAAATGCAGTCAAAATACTACCTGCACTTTATATTTTATAAGTTTAAATATATTTAAGCTATCCGTTACATTAAATAATTTTATACTATAATTTATTCTATGTTATTGTTCTTACCTATCAAGTCAAAACCTATGTACTTTTAAATTAACTGCTGGATGAAGTAGTTGAGATGATTGTAAAATCCACTCCTGTGTTTTCATTTACATTCAGTTTTTCAAATGAATCATCTTAAATGGAATGTGCATGAGTTGTTTTGCAGAGCCTTTTAGTGAAGCTTTTACTGTATTACTGATTTTTCAATCTGATATTCGTTAGAATTAGCCAAATTTCTTTAACACTCCATATCATCTTATATACATGCAAAAGGGATATCTGTTCTTCAAAAAAGACAGTCAATTAGAAAATGAGACTTAAAAATTTTATCTTAACTGCAAATTTTGTAATGAACTGACAGCAAGGGAAAAAAGATTTTTGTATTTTTATTCTTTTAATGCATTTGCCATCATTTGGGACAGTCAGCTACACTATTCTGTTGCACTTGTTGCACAGTGATGCCATTCTCCTGTGCCAGTGGAGCAGGTAGCTCACGTGCACATGGTCTTTCTCAGCCTCAATTTAGTGATTAAGAAGATAAGGTGTACTGGTGCATGAATTTGAGACAAAAAAGGGTTTTTATTTTCAATGAGATTTGAATAGCACCCTGGGAAACCTCGACCCATTTAGTCACTTTCTAGTTGACTTTATATTCTCTTTCTTCCCACATATGCTTTACTTAGTCAGCTGGGTGATGCACAGTAAAAAACAGAGCCTGTCCCTGGATACTGGTTGCCCTGAGGGTGCTTTCCACCCTGACATTTCAGGTCTCCTGACCCTTAACTCCTTAGCACAACAGAGATGGAGGTTTTTTTAGCCTTCCTAAATCCCTGCAGCAAGGAAGGATTAAGCAAACAGAAGTATTACACTGAGTACCACAACTCTTGGAATTTGTTTCATTAGAATCATATTAAAATAATTCAGAAATATTCTCAACAGGGCAATGAGTGACTTCATTTTTCAACTTATTTAACTGCTGCTAAAAAGATGAAGGAAGGTAAGTAACAAATTATTTCTGCAAAAGTATACTCAACAAGATTAATAATGTAAAGACATGATTTTATTAATGTAACTCTTCTATCTATGCTTTAGTAAGCTTAAGAAGTATTTTATAAAATGAGAGCAGATCCATCCTGAATTATTTCCTAAAATATGTCTGCATTTTAGGAAGCAATTCACCACTGCTCCTTAGTTGTCAATGCCAGCTGCTAAATATGCTTTTTCCTTTTTTTTTAGTACTTGGTATCTCCAGGTCATTCTTAAAAATATCCTTCTCCTTGTCCCACAAGTATATGCTTCTTCCATGGAATAACCATTGACATTCCCTGTCACAGCTGACCACAAATCTTTCATAAAAATATTCTTCCCCAGACTTTTATCCAGGTTCAACCTCTGCTGTGACACAGGTGAGAAACCACAACTACTGGATATACGTTGAAGTCAATTACCTCACTTTTACTGAATATAGTAATAAGGTGCAGGAATGAAGGTGACTTTTCCTCACCTGATTAAAACCATAGTTTCTTAGAAATCATAGATTAAGAGCATTTTACAACACATCTCCCATCTTTTCAGTTCCTTGTTATCATCTCTTATGCGTGGAAAAATAAAGAAAGCTGAAGTTATAACTGAGATGAAGTAGATCAGTTCTGGGTTGTGATCAATATATATGTTGCTGCTTAATTGTCATAGTTCAGCCCTGTGAATCTTTAACAGATGCACTGAGACTAGAACTAGATCATCTACCTGAATCTTGAATCTGTCTTCAGATTCAATAACTTGAAAAAGCAGGAGAAAATCTTCATGAATATTTGGTTCAGGACAAGAAGTATGGTGAGCAGGACTGAACAAGCCATGACTTTTCAATGTGAGATATAGATCCACTACAACTTACAGCAACAGCCATTGGTAGCAGCAAATATCCAGGCAGATTTAAATAACTGGGCTGCACTAGCAGCAACCCTTCATTGCATTTGCTGCTAAGCCAGAATATGGTACTTCCTTCTTTACAACTGACATGTCATCTGTACAGTTTTGTGATGGACCAGGTAACCCACAATGCAGCTAAACACTGATCCTTCACCTCATGCACTTGGTTTTAACATGTTATCCACTGTGTTCCATTGTCTGGTTCAGCTCAAAAGCTGAGATGAATCTGCTTCTCTCAACAACAAAAACTGTCAGTGTTCAGTTAGTCAATACTTTGTATTTTATTGACTAAAAGCCCAGCCTTCTGTCTGGGGTCACTTCAGCATTTGCATTCTCTTACAGCCCTGTTTTGAATTTGGTGTAAAGCTGTGCCACTTGTATACATACAAGTTTTCCATCCCACTGACTGCTGGCTCCTTCTTACAGCTTTCACTGCACTAAGAGAACATATAGGAAGACACAAAATCAGGGTATTTTCTGACCCACGTGAGACACAACTGGATATTTACAGTGCTCCTTTAGGGTGAATACATGTAGCAGAAATCTAAGTTTGTCTTCTTATGCCAGGCATTATGTTTTATATACTATCTGTTTTCTAGCCTACTAATTGTGCTTAGAATCCCATTGTGATCTGGGTGCCATGAAAAGGAGATTACGTCTTTTCCTACTCTGTTCCCCAGCTCCCAGACTTCCTCTACTTAGCCTTCACGCAATGAAAGTGCCCTGGGAGGGTACTTTAAATATATTATTGCTTCCAGGCTTTTTGCTGATTGGAAGAAGTTGTACAGTAAAAAGGTGCAGAGATGTTTGTATGATAAATGGGAAGATACAGACTGGGATGCTTGGCAGGGCAGAAAAAATACTGTCATGTGCATGCAAGATGGAAGTGAAAGGAGGGGGGGGAGACATGAGCTGTTAAAGTGAGTGGCAGCCTCCTGCAAACCTAATCCAAGTAAAAAGCCCTAGAGAAGAGGGAAGACTAATGGGAGGCAGCCCTCCAGTTTGCACCATCATGGAAGAATCCAGAAGAATAGCAGTCCCTGGTCACTCTGTCCAAGCCTCTGCCACAGTGGGAGCAGGCATGGGAGGGAACCAGGTCACCTCACCATCCCCTCGTCCCTGTGCAGCAGATCTGGCTGGGGGTGGGCAGGAGCAACATGCTGCAGCCTTGAAGGCTAGAGCAGCCAAAGCATTTCTCCATACACAGCCACAGAGCTTCAGGAGACACAGTTCCTGCCTGAGGCACCATGCCTCCTGGAGCTCCAGCTGAGCAGTGCAGCTCTGCATCCCAATGGAAGTCTTCGAAGATGATATATGACCCAGCCCTGAGTAGAGGGAAGGAGGCTGGTTGCCACATTATTATGCATCCTCCTTAAGACTCCAGGGGAGGCCCTGCATTCAGTTGTACTTCAGCTGAATGAAAACTGAAAATATCTGTAAATGATTAAAATGGTAGGAGAGAAACAATCATAAATATTCATCATCTATCACTACCGATTTATTTTTCTAATGCTGTTGTTACTCACAGGACCAGATCTGTCTTGTTTTGGCTTCAGCTGCACATGTAGAGCACACTGGAATTTAGCAATAATTATGTCTGCATAAATTTAAAACATCTGACGGTTAAATTAAAGGGAATTATAGGTATGACCTTTGTGGCATGCTGTTAAATTTTTCACATCTTCTCCCAAATGTAATAAACAAATGCACATGATATTTAGAAGGTTCTATACTTTTTAAACACACCTTTACAAGTAGCACTAAGTGAACATGGTGCTTTAAGAATTAATGTAACAACTTGACCCATTCCTGAAATTCCATGCACGGTCTAATTACTCTTTTAATGCTATTTCAGTAAGACAGTCTTTATTTTTCTTTGCAAATGAAAGGAGATGCATTTACCACTCTCATATGTCCAGTATGATTTCAGCGTAAATTATTTTATTGGAAAAGAGCTCTATTTAAGAGTGATAGCAATGGAGATGTACTTGACATATATGTAATTAAGAGAAAAACAGTAACATGCCAGTGGGCCTTGAATGAATCTATGGTTCATCTGATATTACTGCTTTCTTTAAAAATGTCCTTTAGTTTGCAGTTTTCAGGTCTGTTTTGATGTAAGGTCTTGCAGAGAAACAATTCATCATACAATCTATATAGCAATAAGAAGGAAACAGTTGCAGTTTTTAGTACAACCAGACAAACACTGCCCTTTTATTTACTAAACTAGATGAGTTTTCTAAAACATAAGGATTTTTTTTTTTAATAGTTATGTGGCTCAGATCCAGCAGGCAAACCTGTTTTACTGATGGGGTCTCTACTTATCCAGTGTTTCTGTCATCAGCCTGACCTTGCAGCTTTCTACAGTGCCATTATACCCTGGGTGCTGGCTTATTTTCATACAGCAGCCCCCAACTACTTGATCCCACTTCATCTACTTCATGGACACAGACATTTGTTGGGCTTATTAGCTCAGCAGGAGCCTTATCATATTTTGTATCTGAGGCTGTTGGAGATGTCAAGAGATGGAAATGCTGTGTAGCTTTTTATCCTCCCTTCTCGCGCTCTCTCTGAGAGCTCAACAGTGCATTTGGATTCAATGCTCTCCTTCCACTAGCTGCTGAGATCTCTTTAAATATGTCTAGCTTTGCCATCTGTACCAATAACACTGCAAAGGCTTAGCCATGATTAGGCTGTCAAGATTTATTAAGTTAAAAAGTATCAAAGTTTCTTGCTGCAACCCCAGACCTTTTAAGAGTCCACCTTCTTTAGAAACCCTTCCCCCTCCTGACTAACACTACAGTCAATGTGCTTCGCTTGACCTTGACCAACATATGCACCCGGGGAACACTAATGAATTTGGGCCAATTCATCTTGGAACTCCAAATTTAATCAAGCTGACATGCCAGGGAAAGCAGACTGTAATTAACTCCTAGCATTTTAGGTAATCTGTAAATTTCATATATTTAGCTCGATCTGTTTTTGTGGTATTAAGCATTTTTTTGTGGATTTGTTTAACAGAGTACAATTGTTAAAATAATATGATAATAACAAATAAAAAGTAAGCGTTTTTCTCATAGCATTAAACATTTTTAAAAATTACAGTTTGTCCAGGAGAATAGGATGCCACCAAGCAGTGTATGTATAGCAGCCTGCCTAGTAAAACCAAGTGAATCCAGTGTTATAATTTCTTTTTCAAAATGAGTCATGCATTCATTTCATAATGTGTGTGTTATGAAAATATACAGTCACAATAAAATAAATAAAAAAAATCCCCTGCTCAATGTTATATTTCAATTGGTTTAATTTTGATGAAGAAGAGATAGGAGCATTAAAATTAGCCATAGGGCTCCTGTTTTGTTCTGCTTCATTTTATTATTATTTATATAATGGTAGCACTCAGAGGTCCTGGTCAGGATCAAGGTCCCACTGTGTGAAGTGCTGTATGAATGCAAGATTCTAGCCCTGAGGGAGGAAAAAGGAATACAGTAAAATCTTAATTAAAATTTAAAAAAAAGCCAAACCCACCACCCTAAATCAGACTGCTCTGAGACTGCTACTCAGATCTCCAAGATGAAGCAATTCCTCTGACTGTTTTTTATTTTTTCATGTCTGCATGGAGCATCAACAGCACTTCTAAGCCCTAGCATCTTCACAATGGTTCTGGTAGGTGAGACATTCTGGACAGCAGTGAACAGAAGAGAACACAGTCAGAGATCAAGTAAACAAATTATTAAATACTGATATAAAAGGAAAAATCCAAGACTGAAATCATAGCTACCTGTACAGCATATGATCTCAACAATTACAAACCTTTGATACTTTGAATGTAGGAGATAAAAAAAATATTAGAAACAGGACCATGCCAAAGATTGAAACATACACATACGTACATAAAATTATATATATATATATATTTACTGCAGACCTTGTTAAAGGAAAGAAGCACATAACACTGGATATTGCTTCAATCAAATCAATGCTATTTATTTAACAGCAGAGGCAGAGAAGAGACTGAGCCGTAAATTTAAGATCACTTCTTGAATATAGTTTTTTTAAAAACACTACGTTTGGGAGTTCTGCATGGATTGTAACACTACACGATCGTGGAAGATTCTCTATCACCTTTAGTCCTGTGGTCAGCACAGTCTTTGGTTTCTAAATGTACTGGGTTTCTAAATGTACTGGGAAATAAAGAAATTCAAGGCTTCCTTCCTTCACTAGGCTGGAAAAGCTAGGCATAAATGGCTTATTCTCTTTGTTGGTATATGAATGTACACATATATGGGTCTGCATCACAAAAACAGACAACTATTTTTGCATTTTTTCCCAAGATCAGAAAGCTGAAAAATTAATCTTACCTGCCCTCAAGTAAAAAAAAATCTATGCAGAACTCTTCCTTAATGTACAGATCACCCAGGACTTTATTTTGAAAAATGCACAAACGCAAGTCAAACACTCAATACAAAAGATGGAGCACGCATAGACATGGCAAATAGTGTGGTGTATATTTAAGAGATGCAAAAAATGTCTTCACATATGCTATTACGATTGATTAAGCAAATTCCTGACCCTAATAGCTAGTAAAAGCTAGCAAAGTGCAATTGGCTACTTTAATGACCGGAAACATAAATGCTGGTTCACAGAAAGTAATCTCCCAACCATCATAATATGCAATAGATCTTTCAAAAGACTAAACACTTGACCAGAGTGATCTCACCTCTGTTGAATACTCTTAAACAACCTTCTCTTGACGGGTAGATGAGAACATTGTGGTGCAAAGATATGACTTATATCAACAAGGTGGAGCTCTCGTCATGAGACTACATGCAAGAATAGACAATGTAGATTGCTTGGGTGATGGTGATGGGTGGCTTCCACTGATCTCGTTAAGCAATACCCAATGTGGTGCAGAACCATTTTTAAGTAGATCTCAGTGAACTGTGAGATAGATGTCCATCTATGGTTACTTATGAGGAACCCTGCAAAAACCCTTTCTATAACCCCTGTTTTAAAGAGATCTGTGTATCTGTGGAAATAATTTCAATACCACAATTTTGCTAAACATTCACCAGCTCCAACACGTCCATCTTAGCCTCCACAATCCGTGTTATCACCCAAAAGAGGGAATGTAACATCATAAGAAAAAAAAGCTTAAATAGATGCAAGGACCTAAGCATCTAAAAATCCGCTGATGAACAAGATGCTTAAAATTTATAAAGCAAATTCTTAAAGCAAAAAGTAAGTTAATGCAAAACACCAAAACAAGCAATCAGTAATGTTGACTGTACCTTCAACAGAGCATATCTCCCCACTAGCTGATAATGGAGAACCATCTTGAGGCTGTATTAGATTCACTGATAGTCCTGACTACAGAGATAATTGTGGTAAGAAGTGGTTGCACTTCCAATTTCCTAGGATGCTGTGCCTATTTCTGTCGAAAGAAGATCTGGAAACTGTGATTCATGCTTTTATCATCTCCATGTTGCTAACTAGGGCTAAGGGCTCCACAGAAGTTTCATCTTGTGAAACACTCAGCAGCCCACCTCTTAAGCAGGAAAACCTGCTAAGAGATCATAATGGAAATCTGCACACTCTAATGGATTTTGGCATTCATTATCCAGATACAAATCAACTTCCTGGTCCTTATATTTAAGACCTTAACGTTTTAGATACTGGCTTCAATCCAAGATCCACCATGCAATTGTCCTTACTGAAAATGCTAAAGTGTATGGAACCCATGTTCAGGAGATCAAAAGTGTTTACTGTATTAGGTTCCTTACTCTGGAAAAACTAGCATACTTCTAGATGTAATGCAAATCACATCTTCTTACAAGCAAATTTTCCCATAATGGTGCAGCTTAAAGAGCAATGACAAGGACTGAAGGAAAAGGAAGAAGTGGGAAGAAAAAAAAAAAAAGGAAAAAAAAGTATATGCCTCCCAAACCTGTTACACTTAAGAATACCTATGAGAAAAATCTTTTTGTAGACTTCCATAACTTACTTTTGAGGGTGAAACTTAAGGAGTTTTTACATGTATTGATGGAACACCTGAAAAATTTCTGCCCAAGAATCTTCCTATCTGAGGATTCTTTTATGATATGCTAAGTAGAAGCAAAAGGAGAGTGATGAGCTGAAATGGAGATAAATGATACAACTATAAGGAAAATAGGCATTGCTTACTTGTGTACCAATACACCCACATACTCAATTCTTTTTTGTCTACTTCAAAATTCTGTTTTGTCTACCTAAAGCTTATTTACCAAATGTTTTCTTTAAAGTTGACAAGGAAAGAAATGGAAGAAGAATGAGGAAAGGAGAGCAGAATATCAGCTATAAGGAGTTAGAAACTTAATTTTAGTGTTTTGACAAGTATTTAGTTGCAGAATTAAGTTGCATAGATTTTGAGCATAGTTGGCAGCTACTTGATAACAGGATCCACATTTTACCTAGTCTAAAATTGTACTCTGCTTATCTGTTTCTTACTTTGGTGTTTTCAGTAATGTTTGGAGGAAAATGCATATCAAAATACACACATGTTCCTAGGTTTAAGAAAATAATTATAAATCAAAATTATTTTATTGTATTTTTTTTTCAAGTTAACATATTTTTTAAGCACAAAGAAGCAAAGTTCTAGGGTTTAGAAAGGAGGGTGAATGCATCAAGATCCAAAATCTCCAATTTTTTATCACGTGCAATGTTCCCCCAGTTCGAGCTGTTATTACTCTAAACTACTTGTGTTGGAAAGTAAAGAACTTTGACTGAAGAACATGGAAAATATTAATTTTCTTCCATTATAACAGTGCAGTAGGTTTTACAACTGGACGGTTTCCAGACCAGCTGCCTAGTTTTTTTCTAGCTCACCCCAGTTCTATTAGAGCTACTAAGCATGGACACATTCATCAGTGCATAACCAGCAGTCACTAGTCTGAAGTGGTCATTAAAAATATGCTGTGGTGGAATCTCTACACAAACTAGTAAGAACTTTCTGTCCCAGCAGTAGATGTGGCTTTCTCCATGCCACTCTGCATAGGAGTTTCACAAACACAGAGGCTCAGGGATGAGGCTCCAGTGGAATCATAAAACATTTGCTAGTCTGTCATTACCACCAACCTGGTTGTTAGTGGGGTGGGGTGCTCCATCTACTTTCTGGCACCATTCCCAAGACTGATGACAGATTTATGTGAAGCAGAATGCATACACACTTCTAGCTTCTGCCCAATGGGGTGAAGGTCTTCATTTTTTTTGTACAGCTGGACAGCCCCAAAATGCATCTAATGCTGTCTCATTAAATGACTCCAGTATTGTAAAGTTGAGAATAGGTAAAATGATAAACTCTTTTGCAACTTCATCCAAATACTATTACAATTTAGTTTTGTGGTGCAAACATTAGACAAAGCTATTATGGTGGAGAAGAAGCAAAAAACCAAAGCAGCTTTCAAAGAACCTGGTCTTCAAGATGCTGAGCTCATACATACTAGAGTGATAAATGCTATATAACTACCTAGGTAAGATTCATAGAGAACCCTAAATTTACTCTGGGGAAGTGACAAAAGGTTAGTATTGGATCATGTTTGATGCAAGGCATGAGAAAGCTGGACTGTTAAGCTGTATAAGAGCTCAGAGCATCAAATCTACGAATATAATTTTGTGGATTTTTCTTTTTTTTTTAGAGAGTACAGGATGCTGTTGCTGAAAGGAGTAGTACTGAGTGTAAGATTTCATTAATTGGATGTAAGAGAGCCAGACTTGTACAATTTTCGGAATTTGTTTTGTTTTTAATTGCTGTTTCAGTGTCGTGGCTCCCATGGTAAATCCACTGAGTTTGGGATTACCTGGGGCTCAAATTTATGTATAAAGAAATGTTTTTCAGGGTCCTGCTTTAGTCTCTGCCACCTTTTGTCTGGGCTTTCCTGGGTGGAGAAGATTGATTCTAGTAAGCCCTAGTGAGAATTTATTACACTCTGGCTACACTGCATAGGAACAGACTTCAGTAGAAAGTGGAGTGGGTAACACCAAACAATATATACTAGGAATATCCACACCAAAAGGCACTTGTTTAGACAGGAATAAAGACAGAGTACTTTCCTTAAAGAACTTATTAACTAAACAGCTCATAAACAAAGAGCCCAGTTCTGTGAGGTGCTGTAGTTCATGCTCTGTTAATTCACATCCTTGCTTACTTCATGTAACTACTTGTATAGACAAGCAGAATTTAAGCCCTTACAAAACTGTGCATGGTTATAGTGATTTCATACATCCTTTCTATTGGAGTATTGTGCAGGGATATCATCGATAGCCAAATAGGATTTGGAGAGTTGCCTCTTATATTGCTGCTGCTTGCAGGAACATTATTAACTCCTGCAGCCACATAAAATTTCACTGAGTGTGCTAGTGGTTCTGCTGCTTAAAATGGCAATGGGGAGACTAGGTGATGGGAATCATGGAAATAGTTTTTGCTCATGGCACTTCCTCAGTGCCTCAGTCCTTTTAGGTGTTGGGTGCTTCCTTAGCTGTTGGCTGCTTCCCTCCTCAGCACATCATCTAGATGCCTCAGCTCCTGATGCCAGGTATTATTTGTTGATATATTTCTGCAGGGGCAGCAGCAGCTACAAATGTTTGGACAAGTCAGAAGGATATCAGAGGGAATGCTTCCCTTGCCTCTTCCAGAGCTGCTGGTCCTCATAAGAAGGCACACACTGCAATGTCATTTAGAAGCATAGAAAAATCTGTCTGGCCCATAAAACATTACCAGCTCAGAATTTCTTAGGTGTATCCAGTAGAAGAGGTTCAAAATTTATATTTCATAATTTACCAAACACATGAGCAATTTCTGGAACTGAACAGTTCTGTTCAGTCCTTTACTCTTTATAAACTTATGAGTGGGTTTGTGGCCTGTCACTAATAGGTCTCTAAATTAATAAGCTGACGTGTATTGCAACACTCTCTAGGGCAAGCTTCCTTCAAGTTTACAGTCTAGCAAGCTGCCTAATTTCAGCTTGAATGGTGGATCCAGACTTAGCAAAGTGCTGAGTTTTCATCCTGCTTTTCTTTCTATGGTATTTTAAAATAAGTCAGCTTCTCTTTCCATGTCGTAATTAATACTAAATGCAGAAAAATAATAAACACTGTTTTGTAGCACTGAACAAGAAGGTTAATCTCTTCTTTTAATGGAACTTTGAAAATATAGGAGGAGAGAATGGAGCTTTTTTGCTTTACAGAGTCTTTTCAAGGAGGGTGAAGACACAATGTCATTACATACAGACTGTGGTCAAAGTATGTAAAGCCCATAGCTGCTCAGTGGCAGGAGCTTGGGCTTCCATGTGTTCATCCAGAGCTGTGTACTTGCTCACCACCTCCAGTACAGTCAACTCAACAGTGCCCCAGCAGGACAGGAGATTACATTCACCATGCCACAGCTGGGCCCGTAGAATAGCACTGCACCTGCCCAGAGATTGCATATTTTTTAGGCACAAGAAATGGGACAAACAGTCCCATACAAAGAGAGTCCCATTTTTAAGTACTGTTCTTCTTTTTTCCTAACCAAGAAAATTCTATGAGCCTGTGGTCAAAGAAATGCCCAATCTTGCTATGTTAACAAGCAACAACAACAACAACAAAAGGAATGACATTGTTTTCTCTTTGTATAATTATGCTTTTTGCCCCCTAAAGAGCTTTGTCATCCTTGCCTTCAAAGAGGTAAGTTGCCCACCCCTCACACCCCCACATGCACCAAGCTCCTCTGGGAAACTGTGAGATGATGCAGATTTGTCTTATCTACAGTGGAAGACTTACACATTATAACTTTAACTGGGCCAATGAAGACAACAGCATGTGACTGGATATAGTCACAAAAGTGTATCAGGCTATTTAGTTATTTAAAAATGGTAAAAAAGATAAAAAATCAATTTGGGGGAGGAGGACTGTAGACAGAAATAATGGAGTAAGAGCTGCAATACACGCATCTCCTCTGCATTTAACTGTTCAGTCACCACGTCTCTAGAAAGAAAGCAAAATTGAAATGAGACCTTCAGTTGGCATAAACAGGAACCATATCTGAAATCAGTGGTTTCAAATGTGTGCATCAGCTAAGCACTCCCTTGCAGGTCTCATCATTTCTTGAAGACTGAATGAGTATGATCGCTGCATATTATACAAGGATTATTTAGTAGGCAAAGGCTGGCTCTCTTGCTGAACAGGAACCTATTACAGAGGGAATGCATTTATATATATCTGTAAGGTGCCTGCAGTTCTGGTTAAATAAAGGCTAAAAAAAAGGGAAATTAATATTTCCATAAAGCATAAGAGTAAGTCTAAGCTTTTTAACAATTTCTGTAGGCATTCTATAAAATAAAATTACTATATTTGTGAGTGAGAGAAAGACAGAGACAGACATAGAGGCAGAAGGAGAGAGAAACACAGATGGAGACAGAGGTAGAAAGGGAGACAAATATTCAGGATACATACTACAAAAAAGTCTTTTGGAGAGGAGTAAAAATAAAGATCAGAGTTAAAATTAAACTGGCACACAGTCTCTGCTCATTATATATTTATTGTTTCTTGACTACTGGAAAATGATCAGTTATCACTGCTATTTCCACCTGAACAAAAAAAAAAAAGGAAAAAGAGTATGTTATTTTTTACATTATCTCAGTAACATAAGCTATATACAGTAGGCAGTTAAACACAAAATGATGAAACATTCATGTAGGCTGCTCTCATTTCCCAGCTTCTCATTTTCATACCGAGCAGATAGGTATGCCAGAATCCTTTTCTTTTCTCCTTCGGCAAGAGGGCAAGCAAGCAGTCCTTTCAGAAGCTGGTGCCAGTGCCACCTATGAGTCAGCGTGATGTATTTAATGCTCCATTTGTTAGAGGCTAAGTACATTACCCCTACAGTGCCCTAACCTCTCATGGCTCAGTGCCAAGGAGCCCAGGTCTGGTCCTGAACCTGAATTACTACTCCACATTTTACTGCAGTGTCAGTTGTCTCTAATACATATATTAGATCTAGGCATCACAGTGCATCATTTTAGCATTAGAGTCTGGTATTATGAAATGTATCTTTTTCAGATTATTTCTCATTTTACTGTAATGCATCAAAAATGGGAATGAAAAATTAGACATGAATTTGAAGTGCAAGAATTTTATGTTTTTATCATTTTGTACTAGGGCTGGAGAAAAAATATAGGTGTTTGTAATATGGTGCATGGGTCTGACATATAGCTCTTGATGTTCAGGGTTAAATTTAAATCTACATTGCCTGGTTACCAATCTCTGCAGTTGCACCCAGGCAGGACTAGGAAAGATTGATGATTGTGATTGTGAGATTAATCCTGTAATGTTTACAAGACTCCTGAGCTGAAACCTGGTTGGTCATATCATGCTATCCAGAGAAGGCCGCTTGGCTTGCCAGGGTAATTTCTTCTGATGCAGTAAATAACTAGGCATAATGAAAATACTCTGATGTATTCTACTGCCTGATTGATGCTCTGCATGCGATACGGCAAAGCAGTGCACTTCCTATCACAAATTTACATATACAAACCAGCAGAAGAAGCATGATAATGTCAGCATCCTCCAGAAGCCCTAAGATGCTACACAATTTTATAGCAGTTATGAATTACTGTTGACCTTCTGGCCTCTTATACCAGTATGCTAGACTCAAGCATATTGAAAGTCATCAGTCTGAAGCAGTCATTCTTTACATAATTATGGCTATTTGTGTGTGGGAGGATAGTGTTTCTTTTATTGTTAAAAATTAGCATTGAAGAATATCACTGTTGTGATTCAATGACCAGCCTCTTTAAGGAATATATTTTAATAGAAACACAGAAAAGGATGATTTGATTTCTGCAAACTATTTTTATAAACCAAACGATACCAAAACATGGACTTTTACAGTTCAGTACTTAATGAAAGAGCTTTGCTGGTGTTCAGGTTTCAAAACAGATAGCTATTTTTTTCTTTTCTTTCTTTCTTTTTTTTTTTAAAGCAGGCTAAAAGGTCTTAGCACTTATCAATATCATTTAAACTAAATTTCTTACTGGATTCTGCAAACCTAAAATTAACAGGAAATATTCAGGAGTGGTATAAAAGTCTTTCAAGTACAAATATAGATTAAATCTTTGAAATCATGTAGATGCATTAGTTAAAGGAGCTTCCATATTTCATACTAAATATTTGAATAATCAGGCTTTCAGAACATCACTAAAACACAGCTCCTTATTATCATTTGCATTTTAATGTCCTTAAAATTATTACACTAAGGGAAATGTTTTTGATACATTACAGCATTTCCTCTAAATGTGTGATTATGTTAATGGGTTTTCAATCAGGATCCTAGCCTGACACCATAGGAAAATTTATGCAAAGTTCATACCCTGTCAGGGCCTTTAATCAGGACCATTTATTAGACCCCTGCCTTCTTTGATGGTTGCTGCTCCCTTTATTAAATATACTGACTTGGCCATCTGAAGAAAAGGACAATAAAAGGTTACTGGGGATGAAAGCATGAATGCTATTTGCTCATGTTTCCTTTACAGACACTTCTTCAATAATTAAGGAAGGGCTTTCTTTGGCCTTTTAGGCTTTTGAAGTGCATATCAAACATAACACTTAGTTCTTGTTTTTATAGAATGTTTAATGCACAGATTTAGGCTTAAGCACGAGCAAACTAACTTAGAGGTTGCTAACAGAATTAATTTAAATATTTTCCACAAAAATCACAGCAGTCACATACCTCTACTGACTGCTTTAGTTATAGTTAAGTGAGGAAATTAAACTTACTGTCATTAAGAAATATTAAAACCAATGGCTTTTACTCCCCCTCTCCCTCTTCTTTTTTCTTTACAGTGGTCATTTTTCTAACCTCCTTCTAGGCAAACCTTAGCATAGCAGAGGGAGTGCTGAATCTGACAATACAGCTTTCGATGTTTCCCAGAGCCTTCAACGTGTATCTTAGTTACTTTATAAAATTAGTTAATACACTGCTTAAGGATTTATAGGAGGGTTGCAACTGGCATGAGTGACACTATTTTTTCCCCTGGATCACATGCAGAGAAAAACACAACAAACAGCAGATCTAACTAAGTAGTATTGACAACCTGGGGTTTAGATACAAATTCAATATGAGAAAACAGACTCACTTCAATGAAATACAAATAAACAACGAATTCTGTTTTAACATGTCTAAATAGGTAGTAGGTGACTGACAGGCTTGGGTCTCATAGGAAAGCCATTAGTAGAGCATTTGATAGGAAAACGTTTGATTTGAATGCAAGTTGCGTTTCCCCTCAGGGGGTGATCTGAGTGGTATACTGGGGATTCACAGGCGCCCTTTTCACAAGAAAATGCCTGCTGGGCTGTATCTTGGTAAATGAAATTTGTAGGATCCTCTAATACTAACAAGTATATAACTATATCATCTATTTAGAAGGCATGCTAATTATATTGGTTCACTGATGTTCATTTTCTCATTCTGCAAAAATATATTAAAAAGTTTTAATAATGAGCACCTGGGTCAATTCTATGTCCAGCCTGGAAAAATAATAATACTTCATTAGTTTAATTATCAATATTTATTTCTCTGAAAAAAAAAAAAAAAGGAATTCATTATTTTTCCCCACAAGCAATTGGTAAATGTTCAGTGAAAATATAGTATTACAGCAAGAAATTAGTTACATAAATGCTACTGACCCAATCTAAAGTAAAGTTTTAAGCTAAGAAACTTTAAACTGAACAGTTATCTGGCATATTTTTTCCCAGAAACTGAATTACAACACAGAATCAGTATCCTGAGTAGTATCATGGCTGACATAAGTATTCATATAAAGCAGTTATTATTATAAAAACCATCACATCCTCACTGGTGTTTAGATGCTACATGTCTCTGTGTACATGTCTTTACATGGTAGATGCTTTAGCAACAAATGACTAAATTGCAAAACAAAAACTAGTAATATTTTTCAAAAAATGAGCAGAGATTTGGCATTTTAAACACATTAGAATCTTATAGAGAAACAGTTTAAGGTATTATTTTATACACTAACATGTGTCCCACCCATACACCCTCTAAATTTCAATTTGTTTCTATCACAAAGCAAGAATATTTAAGGAATATGAGGCCAGGCTCAAAATAAATGAACAAGGCACTAAGGAGTTAATGTTCAGAGATGAAGCTTGGAGTTAGGGATTGTTTATGACAGAAAAAATGCTGCTGAGGGTAATCTTAGTAAAACAACCCTTCAAAATTAGTATTATGTTTAATTGCATGCATGTGTTTCTGATATATCTCATCAGTGTTAAGCATCATTTTATCTTTCTGTTTGTCCACACAAAGAAACAGGCAGACTAAATGAACCCGGTAATGCCTGATAGTTTGAAAGCAGGGAATGCATGGTATGCAGCTTAAAGCACATCAAAGAAAATGTAACAGGACCTCAGTATGTCTTCCTATTAGACAACATGTTGTTATTAAGTAGAAATATTATTTCTTGTATTTATGCATTCTGTAGATCAGAAGGTGTCTTTCAGAATTAGTGGAAAAAAAAAAAAACAACCCCAAACTACAACATTTTCTCTTTCAGTGCAGTAGACAAATGAAAAAAGAAATGTTATACATCCTCAAATAAAGAAAGCGGGAGGATATTAATTAATGTAAAACAGAGTTTATTGGCTTATTCTGTAGTAAGCTACCCTGATTAGCTAAATGGATCAGGTGTAAAGATATTAAAGAGGATATTGTGGCTTCTGAACATATAAGAATATATAATGTATCGTATAAATATATATCTGTATTTGTCTATGTTGCTCATGCGCATGCACACACGTTCTGCATATGTTAGGCCTTTCTGAGAAAGAAGCAAACAATATAGATGAAAATCAGCATCTGCAAAAGGCAGCAATCCCATGATTCCATCTGAGCCAATCACTTAACATATCATTCATAATGCTAGCCTGCTCCCATCATCCTCACCCTGTCACAGGCATCTTTCTTCATTTCTCCTGCTTCTCAGTTCCAAGAAAGTGGAACCACTGTATCATTTACTGTCCACAACCTGAGCTGCTGATTTAAAGGTTGATTTTTTATTTCCATAATGTCGTATAACTATCTTTTCTGCTGTCTAGTAAAGTTTAAGTTCAGAAAGATCTCAAGTAACTTTAGCACTGGAAACCATGCAGGGAGCTAAATTTTATCCTTCTTCTCACACATTACCTTTGTTTCATTATACATTTTATAATTACAAGCTTTTAAAAAACCTGCTATGCCATGGTTCACTCCCCTCTCTCCTTTTTTTTTCTTTTTTTTTTTCTTCTTTTTTTTTTCTCATTTGTTTCCTTTTCTTTTTTTGTTTGTTTGTTTTCTTTTTTTTCCCTTTTTTAATTTTGTTTTATTTCTGTTTTTCAAGGTTATAGAACTCATTAATGTAGGAAAACTTAACTAGTATCTTATATTTATCCTTATATCATAAAGGATCTAAATTAATACAAAAATACTGCCGTAAATTTTTTCTTTAATGGCAAGACACATGACATTTATTAAACATGCCCCCAAAATGTGATTGCTACATTCCTTCTACTAATTATTCCTAAAAGCAAATATAGTGGTTTTTTTCCTCCTGTTTATTATTATTATTATTATTAGTGGTGTTGTTGTTACAGTGGACAGTGATGACTCTCTGTCTTAAAACCTAATCACTAGTGCCTATTAAATTTGGGTTTCATATGTTGCTGGAGGTAGAACTGATTATCATAGTGAATGAAATACTTGTTTGGCGTATTCCCAGAGGGCAAAAAGTCATTCTTCAAGGTGATGCATCTCATTTGAGGAATACATTAACAATTGAAGGCAGTTAAAAATACATGTGAACTCCCAGTGAGGCAAATCTGAGGCTGACCACATATATTTACTGACTGACTCTTGCCTCATTCAGGGGAGAAAACTGTGATATGGAAGGCTGGTTTCTGCAACACATGAGACCTTAATTTACAACTCTAATGCGGCAAGTAGATCATAGCTGCTTAGAAAATATTTAGGATTTAACGCTCTGCATGGGTTTTAGATGCCTTTTGTATCTTCGAAGGTTAAAGAGAAAGTAAGAGAAAAGATAAGGCTCAACAGCATTAAAGGTCAAGTCTGTGATAGAAATTAACTTCTTATTTCAAGGTTGTGTTATAAAATAAAGAATAAGACAGATGCATTTTTGAAACCATGCTGAGATCCACAGTGAAAGGTTTTATACAATAGAAAATAGGAGACAGGCTACCTAAAGGCCGGTATTATTGCTATGAAAGGCCAGGTTACAGAATGATTGCATTAATTGCAGCAGCACCCTGAATGGATAGAGTGAGACAGAGGATATCCTATACAATGAGGAAACATATTACTGTAGCAAATGCTATTTTTCCTCTAAATTAATTTTTAAAACATTTGATCCTTTAGTGTAAAGCAAAGCAGAAATAGGAACAGAGTCAGGGTACCTAAACTTCTCAGGTAGAGCTAAGCATTAATCATGTGAAATACTGTATGTAAAGCAATGATATATGATGAAAACCAAAAGAAAGCAGTGTGGTATTTGAGCTTTTTTTTTTTTTTTTTTTTTTTTTTTTTTTTTTTTTTTTTTTTTTTTATCAAAAGATATATTCTACCATGTAGCTTTTTATTTATTTGAAAAGAAATAGTTTTCTCAAAAGGTATTAATATTATCCTTTTGATTCACAAAGAAGCTCAATTGAATTGTCAACTTCTTTTCCAGAAAGTACAATCAGACAAACATGGTTTTCACATAATAAACTGGTATTTAATTCAGGATGAACAGGTGTCAATTCAGGATGTTTTTCCTCCCCAAAGTGTATCTTCCTCCAAATTCAGGAAGCGGTAATTTTTACTGCTCAATATATTCTTATAGAAATGCAATCATATATTTCACACCCTTACACAATCATCCTAGAGTGAGAACATGTGTGTATTTTCTGAGCTAGGATATTATAACAGACATGTATGTTCCAAATGTTTCAAGACAAAACCCAGACACTGATATCCACCCCTGACCCTCACATGTTGGCACCTAAGTTCTGACTAGCATTATAACATGGTTTTGTGCCATAGCTCAGTCCATTTTCAGTTACCAGGTAAATTACAGCTGAAACTTCTTGAGACCATCTCAGTATAGTGAAGATATCGCGACATTTTACTGCAGTCTATCTGCTTGTGCTTTTCTTGAAACATGTAAGTTGTCAGGATATCAATTTTCCATGGCAGCAGCTGAGGCAGGCTGAAATGATAGGGAAACAGAGGAACAGGATAGGGATGGAAAGGGACAGAATTTTGTCAGGAAACACCCCTTTTACAAAAGGAATCCTTTATGCAGCCTGTAATCCAAATTGTTACAGAAGAAATCCTGTGCTGAGCCTAGGGATCTAACATTACATATAAAGCAAAATTGCGTGAAGCACAGGAAGGCAGCAGCCAAATGAAAAATATGGGCCTGGAAAGCCCAAGGATTCTTCACTTAAACTGATGAATTAGGATATACATGGGGAGCTCTGTCTGTAAGTTTGATTAGCCAGACATTTGAAAAGGAACCTAATGCTTAGCCAGAAATTCCTGAGAGGAGATGTGCTAGGAAGAAAGCAACAGTCCAGCTGTGCCTTTGGGCAGAGAGAAAGCCTTCTTCACTTGTACCAGTGGCTTACTGAAAGCCAAGGGTAGATTTGGTTAAAATTGCCATATCTCTGAGGAATTATAAATCTAAAAAATACCTGAACTGGAACCAGAGAATCTGAAGCCATAAAGGACTATCACAGACAAGCATGGGCCAAAGGATTGGTGAGCTTTACTCTTAGGCTGAAGTATCCTGTTTCTTATATGATGTATGATTTTGCCTTCATGTTTCTTATATGATGCATGACTTTGCCTTCATATTTCTTACAGGGCGTCAAAACTCCAATGGTAAGTCTACCATATATTTTGATGTCTAGTTGTAATCATAATTTGCAATTATTCTGAGACACCCTTGGGTCCTAACACCTTTTTCTTCTTCCCTAAAATTGTTTTATATTCTTTTCATCTGTCTCTGTACTGCTTTTTATGTCTTTCCTGAAGCATGGGTAAATGCACATTCTATTCACAGTTTTACTGTGTTATGTATAGAAGGAAAATGAGTTCCATGTTGCTACCTGGTATCAGCTTTATTTTCAAACCAAAGGAACACATGAGCCTTGGAGGCAGATCCTGTAGATAGAACCCATGATCAGCACTTGTCTCTGACTGACCCATTATTATGTTTCTTCACCGAATTACTGCTGTCTGGTATTATCCATTCCTTTAACCAGTCTTTTTCATTTTCTGATAAATTATGCTTTTTGTGTTTTATCACAACTTGCAAAAAAGTACCCATGTTGGCAAGCCATTCAAATTACTCTGTAAAAATAAGATGTCATCATCATTTACTACCCCACAAGTGCAAACTGGAAAGATATAATATTGCCATTTACATTCTTGATAAAGAGGCTGGTGAACACTGCATCAAGATTTGGAACTCAGGGACTGAGTGAAAAAGCTCCCTCATTGTATCTCAGCATAAACAACTAATTTCTATTATGTGTCTATATGCCAGATTTCTATGGTCTGTTAACCCCGTAGTGCACAAGCTTTTTAACCATAATATCTTTTAGTAAAAAGTCAGTTGGCTGGAAGAAGTCTTTGCTACCTGCATAATGTTTTCATCACTGAAATCTTTAATCCTATTAAAAGACTCAGACAAAAAAACCCCATAGGACATGATGACAACCACCATCTTTAAGAAGGTAATGCTGAGGAGCACTTACTATGTTTTCCCCCTTTATAATGACATTTCTAGCCACTTTATGAGTAATAACTTAAATTAACTACTCAATTTTTATGTAAAATTAACTCCATTCTGTTCTATTAGTAATTCTCTGGTTAATCTTCTGTACGCTTTGAAATATTTGGAAATAATTTAGTCTTCTAGTCTCTTGGAATTTTCCCTGTTTTCTACTTCCTTATGGCTAACATTTACAGTTTAGAGAAATTCTAGGTAGCTCCTGAGTGTAAGATATCTTGGCTAGTTAACTTAAAAATGTTTAATTTCAGCAAAACCCTTTGCTACAGAGGGTAAAGTTTCAATTACAACAGCATCACATGGGACAGATACATCTCTCTGTTTTATTTCAAATAAAGCACTGAAATATCTGCCGAACATTCCTGTCTTTATACATCAGTATTTGATCAAACAAACCTAGCAGTGAACCTATACATGTTACCAATAAGATTTTTAAAGCATTCTTATGACTTTTAATTCCATGAGCAACTGATATTTCATTGAAACCTTTGGCTTTCCTTTACTTCTCCTACAGGTTTTCACTTGCAGCTTATATCCACTTCCACTTGCTTTCCCATTTTTCTTTCTATCATATACTATTATTTGTTTTATTGTTGTGCCTATAGCAGCTTAAAGCCAAGAAATCTAATATAACATTTTTTTTCTTGTCTCTCAGGTTGTAATTTCATTGTTATCTATCAAGATATCCTTGAGAAATTTTTACTTGTTAACACTTCATAAGTTAAATGAGGATGCCAGTCCTACAAAGAGTTATTGCAGATTTGGGAATGTCATTTGTTTTAGTACAATGCTGATTATAGTGGTCATCAACACCACTGCATTTGAATTCAGAGAATTGCTTTGTTTATCACAAGAGATCACAAAATCATAGCACATCTCAAGCTGGAAGGGATGCATAAGGATCATCCCTGCTCCTCACAGGAGGAGTTATGCCTTCAGGTTCTTGGTATCAAGATATCCACCTTTGATGAAACAATTTCTCTATTATCTTTAGAAGCTCTCAGCTTTGACATTGGCTGTGTGAAATGACAATCAAGCAACTATGTTATGTTTTAATGAAATGCTCTTTCCTACAGGTGAATGCCTATGGAGTCCTTCATGCTGTCTCTTGGTGTGAGAAGGTGTTTTGTACCAGATGCCGCCTGCAACTACATCAGAAATTTGTAGCAAGCACAACTGAAATCAATTAATACCAAAGGCTTTGTGACCTTGAGTGATACCTGACACAACTGGTCTCTGATGTAACATGTTACCTTGTATATTCAGTTACATCCTACCCTCAAAAAACTGGTTTTAGCTGTTTTAATTGTCCATTCATGTGACAAAACCTATCAGGTATAAGAAAACTATTTCATATATCTCTTATGCATGATTATCTTCTTTCATTAGATTCTCAGTAGAAATGCCTCTGTGTTTTGTTTTTTTTTTATCATACATGTGGTACAAAGATAAACTCCTGGACATGTATTTTTTTATCAGTAGTGGAAGCCTTTTACTTGGAATCAAGACGAAAATTTTGTGGACTGTTGATTAAATCACTTATTTTTGCAGGGAAAGTATTTTGTGTTAGATTTAAATGAAGATAGGCGATTATTCTTAATTCATAAAACACTTAAAATCCATTTAATATTCAAAAATTCATCCATTCTTCATTTAATGTGTATTCCACCAAACACAGAAAGATATCTTTCTGCTTACTTATCACCCTGGTGTCCATTCACCTTACAGTATGCTCTCTGCTCCTCAATTTTTTTACCATGCTAATCTTCCCAGGGTAGATAAATCCAGAGGAAGGAAGACTGACAGCCTTGTCACTGTCTCAGTTGAAGGTAGATTTTTGCAGCAAACTTGTGTCTCAGACCAATATTTTAAAGTATAAATATGTCTTTGTCATCTACAATTTGACTCACGGACTGCTCCTCCACTTTCTTCAGATGGATACTTTCAAAAAAAAAACCAACAAGAAAGAAATTAAAAAAAAAAAAAAAAAAAAAAAAAAAAAAGAAGAAAAAAGCTTTCTTCTAAAATTGCTGTGTATTTTGTTTGCCACTTCAAAAATATAATCCCTACTGTTCCAACAAATGTTTTCATGACTATTCTTTTCTAACCTACCAGTGCTAAAGTACTTGTGTGTTTATGGGTGTCTGTGTGCAGGTTGCAAGCTTTCACAAATGACAATTTCACGTCATAAACATTCCTACTCCACAATGCCTGATCTGTGACTGTCCCAAAAAGATACACTCCCGCCAACTTCTTCAAAGCTGACACATATTCAGAGAGTGCTCTCCCTTCTAGCTGATTTCCCTAGTGCAGATTTTATCATTCTTCAGTAATGTTTGTTCTAAGAACAATATATCTTCTCAAAACATCAAGCTTTTAACCCAGTTTTTGTGGTGTCTGTCAATGCTCAGTCAAATTTTCTCCTAACTCTGGTCACAGACACTACTTTATGTTTTTCTTCAGTAGAAATTCACAAGAAAACAAGCACTGAAGTTTTTTTCATTTTTACTAAATAAAGATATTTTCATTGTTTTTCTTTCAGACAGGTTGATTCTTCCTTTTGTAGACTGCACTTGATGTGATTCTTTGGATGGCAAAAACCCCCAAACAACTATAGAGTTCTTAACTGATTCAGACCGATGCTGAATGCCATACAAAGTATTCCCTTTTGTATATGGAGGGGAATCTTAAAACTCCCACTGAGTGTTCTTTAGCAAAATGCTAACTTAACAGACAGTTGTTCCTAGGAGAGATCCAGTATAGTTCAAGCAGAGAAAAACAGCTCTGTAAACACAGGCTGACTTAATTAGAAGCATCACACGTTGCAGCAAAGTTTCATTTCTGGTTTGGTATGTTTCAAGTAACTCACACATTGGCAGGAGCACAGACAGAAGTTCTACCTAGTGTGTTCCTTCTATTTCACCCAATAGCTTCCTAAGAAAAACGTCTCTCATCATGTATCTCCCTGAAAGTGCAAATCACTTTTCTCCCTTCAGATTTTTAAAGAACATTCACCAGCCTCCTTCCTCCTTTCCCTCCTTTCCTAAGGACTTCTGACTTTCTGAGCCAAAGTCTGTACACACACCTTTAGGGAATTCAAAACCAAGAATAATTAATTTACATCTTATTGTTTTGAAAGTCACCAGTGAGTCACATATTGTGTTTGTGATACAAATACACTAGATAAAATCTAAAGAGGCTATGAAGCATCTGCATACAAGCTAACAGCACTCTGATTTTGAAGCATGCTGAGGTTCAGACATCTTGGCTATACTTGTGATTTACCACTTAAAAATGCCATCTCATGAATGGAATGACAAGAACTCTTTCTAAACAGGTTAGAAAACCTACCCACACTGAGGATCTCAGAAGGATCTTGTCCATTCCACCCATCCAGTTACCTCCAGTGTTACATAAATCTTTAAATCCCACATGCAGAATTAAAAATACCTTAGATATAAACATAATGTTGCAAAAATATCAAATTCTGATTAGGGTGTTCTTTTTGTACAATACCACCCACTCTCAGTATCATGTTTATACTTATGACATCATAGATCTTCCACTTAGGTGAATAAACTTCCCTTAGAAAATTGTAAATTTTCCCAAAAGTTTACTTATGTAGAGTATGAAAACCAGTGTCATACCCCATCTGTATGTGAACACATATTTTTCTCCTTTAAGGGAATTTTGTTTAACATGGAACCTACTGTTTCATTACTCCATGCAGTGTGAGCAATTTTATTTTTACGATTGACTGTCTTGTATCCTTTTAGAAGCTGAACAGCTCTAGAGGCATAACTAAAATAATTCCACTAAATGTAGGGAAAGAGTAATTCTTTCTCAGTTAGAAAAGAGATGGCAACTTTGCCTAGGAAAAAGTGCAATCCCAGAACACGACATTTCTGGTGAAACAACCCTAATCATTTTTTATGAACGGAGCTTTTTTATTTGGCAGTAATAAAAAAACCAATTAGAAATAAAATCTTGGTCTCCTTACAGACTAGATGTGACAGGTGAGATGGGTAATATTTATACTACACATGCGCAATCACTGACACTCCTTTACAAGGTATTATGGATATTTTACAACAGACCTATTGTTTGCAAAATAATTTGCAATTTTGAATCATATGTCCTTTTTTTTTTTTTTTTTGTTTTATTTTGTTTTGTTTTTTGGTGGGTGTGTGTGTGCACATGCTGGCAAAATCTCAATAAGCAACTCACACTAAGACCTGTAAGTGTGAAAGGAAATATTTTTCTTTGTACAGATGCAATAAATTGAGTAGCATTTCTTTCCACTGTTGATTATTGTGATTAATGCTATCGTATTCTGGGTAATCATGAAAGTGAAAAATCTGAAGCTTTGCAGTACTGTAAATTAGTTAAGAATAATTCAACGTGAGTAAATTATCCATATGTTATTTCCAAATGGCAAAGATATCCAAATAGTCCACAACAGTGATATCTTTAATGAGTCAAGGTTATTTTATCATTTGGCTTATGGGGGAAAATGAATAGATAAGCTTTCTCTTTAGCTTTCAGTAAAGTTCAGACAAGTTAGAAGCTGAGGAACGTAAAGTTTATTTGTGGTCCTATCATGCACAATAAAAATCTCAAGAGGGTTATTCTTATTTTACCTTTGCTTGACCTCAAAGTTTTACTAGTTTGAGGTTTTAGGATGTCAAATATATGTCACACCCGACCTTCTGTTGTCAAACAGTTTTCAAGACATTGTACGTAAACTTGTCTTTTAAGGTGAGTAGTAACACATTTTCTGAGTCTTGTGGTATGAAATGAAATGCAGATTTTTTGATTTAGCTGTGCAAGTTCATATTTGGAACAGAGACACAAAATGTATAATTTAAGAGTATAAGACCCACATCTTTTTTTTTTAATTTGGTAGTGAAAGATCCTAGGTTCTCCTTTTAAGACCTTACTGTTGACAGATCACATCCTTTGCCATTGATAATGCTGCTTCAATCTATCTTTTTCATTTATCTATGAAAAAGAGTTTCATGCCACTGGCTTGTGTGCTATGCTATGTTTGAATCTTCTCAGCTTATTGGTGAGAAGCATCTTCTGTAGCTTGGAGGGGATCCTTGGTTTCTGAAAATGGTGGAAGACACTCCATATTAATGATTATTCATAAAGAATATGCTTCTTGGGAAGATCAGAAGCATAATTAAGTACATCCTTGCAAGAATACACTTTATTTATGCTTCTAGAAGTTACCATCCAATCAACCAATCATTGTGTACTTGTAACTAACTACTGCCAGCCTGATGTTCTTGGAAGCAAAAGTGAAAAAATATCAGAGTTCACAAACTAATGACTAATCATCATCATCTGTCAGAAGTCTTGGCTAACATGGCAGGTTGCAGTTGACTGGAGCCTAGGAAACATGATGCTCATCTACAAGAAGGGTTGGAAGGAGGATCCAGGAAATTGCAGGTCTGTTAGCCTGACCTTGGTGCAGGGGAAGGTTGTAGAACAGATAATCTTGAGTGACATCACCTGGCACATGCAGGGAAGCCAGGGGATCAAGCCCAGTCAGCATAGGTTTATGAAAGACTGGTCCTGCTTGACTTCTATGAGCAGGTGACTGGCTTAGTGAATGAGGGAAAGGCTGTGGGTTTTGTCTACCTAGACTTCAGTAGAGCCTTTGACACAGTTGCCCACAGCATTCTCCTGGAGAAACTGGCCTCTTCGTGCTTGGGTAGTTGTACGCTTCTCTAAGTAAAAAAGTGGCCGCATGGTTGGGCCCAAAGAGTTGTGGTGGAGTTAAACCCAGTTGGTGACTAGTCCCAAGTCGTGTTGCCCAGGTCTTAGTGCTGGGGCCCATTCTGTTCAATATCTTTATTAATGAGCTGGACTGAGAGGACTGAATGAACGCTTAGTAAGTTTTCAGATCACACCAAACTGGATGGGAGTGTTGATCTGCCTTAGGGTAGGAAGGATCTAGAGAGGGGTCTGTAGAGGCTAGATCTTGGACCTGGCCAAGGGCAACTGTGTGAGGTTCAACAAGTCCAAGTGTTGAGTCCTTCACTTGTGTCACAACAGTCCCAGCTTGGGTCACTACAACCCCAGATGATGCTACAGGCATGGGAAAGTGTGGCTGGGAAGTTGCTAGGCAGAAAAGGACCCAGGGGTATTGGTTTACAGCCAGCTGAACATGAGCCAGAAGTGTGCCCAGGTGGCCAAGAAGGCCCACAGCATCCTGGCTTGTATCACGGATAGTGTGACCAGCAGGACTAGGGAAGTGATTGTCCCCCTGTACTCGGCACTGGTGAGGCAGTACCTTAAGTATTGTGTTCAGTTCTAGGGCCCTCAGTACTAGAAAGACATCAAGGTGCTGAAGCATGTTTATAGAAGGGCAACAAAGCTGGTGAATGGTCTGAAGAACATCTAAGGTAACTGGGGTTTAACCTGGAGAAGGGGAGGCTGAAGGGAGACTTTCTTACTCTCTTCAACTGCCTGAAAGGAGGCTGTAGCATGGTGAGCGTTGATCTCTTCTCCCAAGTAAAAAGTGATAGAACACAAAGGAAATGACCTGCAGGTGTGCCAGGGGAGGTTTGGTTTTGATTTTAGGAAAAATTTCTATACCGAAAGAGTGGTTACGCATTGGAACAGTCTGCCCGGCGAAATGGTGAAGTCACTATCGCTGGAGTTATTTAAAAGACATGTAGATGTGATGTTTAGGGACATGGTTTAGTGGTGGACTTGTCAGTGTGTTAGGTTAATGGTTGTACTTGATCTTAGCAGTCTTTTCCATTTGATACTGTTCTATTATTCTATGAATCATAGACCACACCTCGAGTACTGTGTCCAGTTCTGGGCCCCTCAGTTCAGGAAGGAGATTGAGGTCCTGGAGCAGGTCCAAAGGAGGGCAACCAGGCTGGTGAAGGGACTCCAGCACAAATCCTATGAAGAGAGGCTGAGGGAGCTGGGGGTGTTCAGCCTGGAGAAGAGGAGGCTCAGAGGAGAGCTCATCGCTCTCTACAACTCCCTGAAAGGAGGGTGTAGCCAGGGGGGTTGTTCTCTTCTCCCAGGAAACTATCAGTAAGACAAGAAGGCATGGACTTTAGCTCTGCTAGTGAAGGTTTAGGTCATATATTAGGAAACAAATCTCTACAGAGAAGGTGATCAGGCATTGAAATGGGCTGCCCTGGGAGGTGGTGGATTCTCCATCCCTGGAGGTTTTTAAGAAGAGACTGAATATGGCACTCAGTGACATGGTCTGGTAACCATGGTGGCAGAGGATCAAGAGTTGGACTTGATGATCTCAGAGGTCCTTTTCAACCTGGATGATTCTATGATTCTATGAATTTATGATTTTTATCAAGGATTGATGTTTTTTTCTAAACCATTAAAATATGAAAAATATTTTACATTCATGCATATCAAAGCAAAGATAATTACATTTTAGAGAACTAAATTTCAGCATTTGTAAATTAGGTGCATTGACATGTGATATTACTAAATATGTCAGCTGTACCAGACCAACATATACACATATAGAGTAATTTCTTGGCTTGTGTAAGATTTTTATCCATAGGTTTTCAAATCCTCTTCGTCTACATCTTCAGGAATTCCAAATTATGATATGTGATTTCAGTAAATGTCTTCAAGCTGCACAAGCTTGATTAAAAAGGCCAAAATAGTCACAAGACCAAAGAGGCTAAGGAGAATATATTCAGCTTATTATAAAATGTAGTAATTTTGCCTTTTTATGCATGCTTATCTTTAGAGAGAGGTAGATGGCGAAAGAAGCTCAGACAGGAGCAGCAAAGGAGATACAGATTCTGGTGCCTGTCTCCCTTAGCTGTTTCTTTGCTCAATGGTTCCACAAAAAGCATAGTTCTGAGGCACGTTCTCCATTTAAAATGCAAAATCCGTGTATGCTACCCTTGGACTACAATGATCAAAGCATCTGTGATCAACTAAAACAAGTATAAAACAGAATCAGATTTCCAGCTCTGTCAGTGACTGTGTGATATTGTCCCTTTACCTTTGTCTTCTTTAACCATCTAAAACCAATATGGTTTGAAGAGTGCTTTTATCTATGCACAAGGGGGAAACAGTGTAATATTTATGGGAAGACTTTTCATCCATTTTATATAGTCCATGACTGAGTTGTGCAATATAAGATTTTATCTTCACAGAGATATATTTTAATAATTATCTTTTGTACCTTTGAATGAAGAATGACAAAAACTGGTCTATTGTCTCAATATTAATGTTAAAAATAATACAGGCTGTAAGATACAATATGACAGGATTGCACAAATATTCTGCAGTGATGGCAAAATTTGTGGTATCTGTGACAGAAATTGTATTAAGGAAAGCCTATTGTGAATCCATTCATTGCTTGTCATGCTGTAGAGAAAATGATTAATTATACAGGCACAGATATTTACTTGGTCAGTATTTTCAGAGTGTTCCATTATATTATCAGTAGCTATATGGACTTTAAATGTAGGAAACATTCAGGAAACAGACTTTACCTTCAAACCTGGCGAACCAACTTGCCTGCTGCACTTATGTACCTCAGTTTCAGCCATGATGTATCAGGTGCCAGAATCTGAGAAGCAGGAAGCACTGACACATGTCACCTCCTTCACACGTTTGGACCTTCCAACTTCCTACCTCAGCCAGAGTCCAAGTGACCACACTCTGTTGGGAGGAGTCAGCAGCCCTTAACTGAGTAGCTGGGGTCACTGAAACCTGCTGAAGAAGTAACAGGGAGGAGACAAAAAAAACCCCCAAAACCCCAACCAATCCTAAATGACTCAAAAAGCCAATATCTGTTGATAGGTAGCAATTAGTAGTTCTAAGACAAGTGCTAGTTACCTTGCAAATCAGGGGATGCTGTTCTCAATACAGAAGCAGCAACTAATAATATGACCACCTATCTGTGGGTGTTCACCTTTTGATCTGAAATGCAGCCAGTAACTGCATACTAGACACATGAATTGGATGCTCGTTGCTTCCCAAGTCTGGAAGAGAGAAGGCATGCACTTGAATTTGAGTTTCTGCGTTGGCTGGAAGTCTATGCAGTTAATTGTTACTTACTCTGTAAGACCAGAGCCCACTTGTTCAAGGGCTCCTCCCTGCCTCTGTTCCTGGGATGCAGAAGGCACCAGTCTCAGCTTGCAGGCAGCTCTGTAAACTCTTTCTTCCCAAGGATAGGAAAAGATCTCAACAACCTATCCCTGAAATGCAATTAGGAGAAATTGCATTCCCCACACAACATTGTTTGCACTGTAGAATTTGCCTCTGTGTCTGAGAAACAGCAAGGACTGGGATGGCTGGCTCCACATCTGGGGCTTGAGTTGTGACAATGTCAGAAGCAAGTAAAGGGTCTGACAGGGGCTTAACAGTGTGAAACTTGATGGTGTTCTGAAATCTTAAGTCTGCTTGGGTTTTTTTTTGTTTGTTTGTTTCTTTGTGTGTTTTTTGTTTGTTTGTTTGTTTTTATATTGTCGTGGATTTGTTTGATTTTCTTTTTTTGCTAACAGTCAGGTTGATTTGCTTATGGTCACAGGACAGTTTGGGAAGTTTAACCATGTTTTCATGGGGGATTTTTAAGCAGCTTAATTTGCCCACAGTATGCGTAGCAAGTCAATGCTGACCAGTTAAACCCTCTGATTTTACTGAAAGTTCAAGCAGGCACAGAGGTAGTGTTGAAAAAAGAAGAAAAGTCAGAAAATACCCTCCAAAGTTCTATGCAGAACTGGGGTTTGTAGCATTCATGTCATATACTCCAGCAATGCATAGGGAAAATACCTTTTTTCAGTACAGACATATAGTTCATTCTGAATACTGTAAATTCTATAATTTTATTTTCTCTCCTTTTTTTTTTATCCTTCTTGGGAATTTTTCCCCAGCTTCTTATTATTGTTTCTTTTTTTTTTTTTTGTTGTTGTTTTGCTGTTGGTTTTGGTTTTGTTTTTGGCTTTGTTTTTGTTTTGTTTTTTTTGTTGCTGTTGATTTGGGGTTTTTGTTTGTTTGTTCTGTTTCCTTTAATTTACATCCATATTACCCAGAATTAAATTCTTTTGCTCAGTTCTACTTATATCATATTGATTTTGATAGATCATAGAGGCTTCATCTTTGAATAGATAAGAACTCAGGACTTTGTAGCTCCTGCTTTGAATAGCTTGCAGCCTGATGAACAGTAAAGGCACTTGGAGAGAGAATGAAAAACTATCATAACTGACTCACAGATGAAGAACTAAAGCATTACGGAATTAAATATTTTTTTTCAAGACTAACACAAAGACTTCTAAAACGTGTCAGAGACAGGAGTTTATAAACCAGATATTGTGAGTCTCAGTCTCATGCTTTCCTGCCATCCCAGTGAGATCTGGTTTTAATCCCCATCTCTGCACCAGGATTCCAGTGGGAATGAGATCTTTCTGGGAGTCAGAATTAAAGATATATTCCAGCAGCATGCTGTGCTAAGTTGTGGTCAGCCAATCGAATATCAAAGGGATTAAGTCTGTGAATCATTTAACGGGAAATTTCTCCTGCCTCAGTAGCATTGATGTTTTAAGGTGTGAAATTCAAGAACAGCTTAGTTCTCCTTTGGTCAGACAACTGCTCTGTAGCCTGCGTTATCAAGAGGCAGTCAAGAAGATCCCCTTGGGTCATGTGTCTGGTGTACATTTTTGTATTACCATAGTAGGCTAGTTTTAACCTGTAGGATGTAATCCTATTTACCTCACATGTGGCATATGCTCCATTTATATATACTATTTGCATTACCAGGGTACCTGGCAGCTCAAATCTTAGACCAGGACACTGTTATGCTGAGTGCTACACAAACAGATAGCAAAACAATGCCCTCTCATTCTTGCAAAAGCCCTGTAACAAAACACAGCAGATGAAATTTACACAAGTGGAAGGGGGGGGAACATAATTTGTTAGCATAGTAGACTATGATTTGAGGATGCTCTCAGCCTGTTGTAAATATATATAATTTTTTTTTTTTTTTCATTGCTTAAAATTTTGAAAGAGAACTTTGAAAGACATTTGAGGCTTACTTTGTGGCCAGGGGAAGAATCTTGCAAACAACAGGAGAAAGTGGAAATGTATGACAGAAAATGTAATACATAGGTAATGAGAACAAATACCATGGGCTGATGGACATAGAATTTGATGTCTCATCACTGAATTGGAGAAGTCAGGTAGGAAAGGAATAGTTCAGAGAAAGAGTTTTCAGACAAGAACAGTTCATACTTAATTGAAATATAGAAAGGAGGGATGCTGGTTTTAAGATATAGCCCAGCATCCTTGGTTACAAGTTGGACAAGAATGCTTGCTTTTTTGAAGGGGGCTAGGAGTAGGAAATAGAATTTTAGAGATTAATCTGAAAGTATGCAGTGGAAGAAAATAAATCAAGGCTGGAACTGGTGAATGTGAATAGATTATGAGCACGAGTTGAGGGCAAGATGGTGTTCTTGTTCAGAGTTACCAAGACAGAAAACAACAGGAGTAGTTTCAGATAGGATTGTGAAATGCCTTTTAATAGCCACTTTATGCTCGGGAATCACAGGGATAGAATGAAAGAACAAGAATGGGCAAAAGAAACCAGGTCTAAAAATGAATAAGGCCTATCCATTATGAACAGAAAAATTGCTGGTTCAACACAATTTGTGAATGAAACTGCCACAAAACATAGAGGGAAAAATGTTTAAATATAGGTTCTATATTGGGCTGAAGTAGTGAGCTGGCAAGAGACAGTCTCAAATAATCACGATGCTTGAGACTGTTCAGCTCTGCTTTCCCATGTCAGTAACAGCAATTCCCATTATGAGTTTCACAACATAGCAATGAAGTGAGTGGACTCATATCTAGGATATATTTTACAAAAAAGGAACTACAGCATCCACATTTATTTTAATTCACAAAATAACAATCAAAATGTTAACACATCTTGAAACTGCCAATATTATATCCAAACACACAGACTTCAGTGATCCAGTAACACATGAATGTGAAGTACTGGGGTTTTTCTCTCTCTCTCTCTTTTTTTTTTTTTTAAGGTAAAGTGATAATTTTCAACTATTGGTCATTCTAAATGTGCAGTGTTTCAAAATTGTAGCCCCCCTGGAGTATCCAAGGTGAAATAAAAGCAAATGCTGGAAATCCTCCAGTTCTTGTGAAATGGAATGTCTTTCTTTCCTCAGCTATATTTATTACACAGCTCAAGAGCAAGCCTGGGTTTCTACTATTCCTCAATTAAAACAAAGACATGGGTTAGAAATATTCTTAGTTAAGTATAAGGTACATAACTTTGCGAAAGAGATCTGCCAGTTTTTAAATAGCCACCACTTCTCCTGCCTTTGCCATGATGTAGTTAAATAAATGTTTGCTTTTTTCTCTTCATGTTAGTGATTTTTCTAAGGGGCAGCCTCTTTATAGTGTTTCCGTAGGTTAGCTGGAATAGCAGATCCTTACTGCACATACAGTAAGTTTTGAACCTGGTTATAGAGACATATAAAAGTGAACCCTGCTAAGAACTCCACTGCTCATGCTGAGGTTTAAACACTGGAATTGGGTTCCCAGTGGATTTTTACTTTCACAAGTACTTAATGCAGCTTTAGGTGTCCCTAGGGCAATCTGAACTGGCCACTGAATATCCTTTTTAAGGGGAGTGAACAATGGCTTAGTTCCACTGCTCTTGAAATACAGGATTCATGTTTTCCTCTCTTAAAATTTAGTGTTCCTGGAGGCAGTCAGTAGCATTAGAGAATGAGACTGTATTTATCTATCCCAAGGCTAGGTACAATGTAGGTAAGGGCAATCCAAGCTTCCCTATGGTGCTTTGTCAAAGCTTTTTAACCCTAAGCTGAAAGGATAACCACTCTAGAGTATGATTACAATTGAGACTCCAGGCCTATTAAAAAGTTAGGTCTTTAAGATTGGCAAAAGCTTTTGATTATAGAAAATTCTGTGTTACTTTTTTTTAAGACGTGCATCTCTGCACTGAGGGCTACACTGAGAAAGCCAAGCAGATTTCACCTTGAACTGTTTCTTGGACTGGAACTCAGATCTCTGTAGATTTTATTTTCTTGAAAAACAGTGATTTTATTTTTCATGAGAAAATGAGATAAAACATACTTTCTAGGAAAACCCAAACTAAAACCAAAACAAAAACAACAACCCTCCCCCTCCCCAAAAAAGTCATAGTAAACAGACCATTTCTAAAAGAACTGAAATCAAACAGTCAGATAAGAATAACAATAAGGATAAAATTAAAATACTCAGATAAAAAAATATATTTTCTCCTACAAATAAAATAAAATAAAAAATCTGTAGTGATGATTTAGAGACTGTAATGAATACATTAATGCTTTGACTGACTTAGAGGTATTAAACACATCTATTCTATTAAATGCCCTCAAATCTTATTGACCTCAGAAAACATTTAGTACTTTGCTTGATCTGGTCCATCTGAATATGAACAAGGAGCCAAACAAAAGGAACAAAAGAAAATATTAGCTTGTTGATGTTCAAATATCTGTTCATAAAATCAATTATATTATTTTTATGAAAACCACAAAAATCTGCATATCTATAGAGTACTGTATTTCATTAAATATTCAAATGGCATTTCAATATTTAAACAAAATCCATAGGCTAATTTCATTATTGTCACAGGAAGAATATTATATTACCTGAAAAGTGCTCAATAAGATTGATTTGTGTTGCTCTGTAAAAGATGGTCTCCACTGACCACTTGCCAGGTTGGGTTACAAGAGCCTTTCAAACCACAAACTGTGTTGTGGTCTTTACAATGCATTGCCTGGAATTCTCAGACTAAGCTTTGAAACCCTACAAAATATCAATGACCACCTTATATCTAATGACTAACAAGGCAGAAGCTCTTTCTGAAGATCATTTGAAGTACTGACTAGTGTAAATCAAAGGCTTAGTGTGTTCTTTTTTCCTCACTTGCCTAGAATATTCATAAGTGATTTGTACACTTACAGTCTTCAACCTATTTAAACAAAACAAAACAAAACAAAAAAACCCCCAAAGCCTTTAAATGCTATAATTTAGTGTCTTCTGCATTTTTTAATGAACCCAATCAATTCCATTCATAATTAATGAAATACAGGATGATTCCTGGATAAAATAAGTTTTCATCCTCATTGCTAATCAATATTTCTGACCATGTCTGTTTCATTATTGATGACATATAGCCACATTTACTCTTATAATTAAGTTATAGTCAACTCCTAACTTTTCCTGAGTATTTGAAATGGCTGTATGGTGTTCTTAATTTCAGTTGCTGTTTCATCTCTCTCAGTAGGTGCTTATTTTATTGTTAAAGGTCATACTCATTTGTCTGCTCCAACAAAGGCAGCCCTTAAAGTTGGCTGTGGTTTTGACAGACAGTGGTCCCTATAAGTGATGGCCTTAAGGACAGACCTGGCACTGGGAGACAGTCACCACAGCAAGGGAAATAACAGATAACAAATCATGCCACTATTTTTCCTCCTGGCATGATTGACGACATCACAGCAGGTGTAACTTTTCAGTGTCTCCAGATTAAAAAACCCTCAAACAAATGAGTTCTTAAAATACTGTCTGGAGGCGTCAAAAGGTTGCTGCTGAACTCAAATGCATTTTTAAAATGAGCTTCTATATTCTTTTAAAATAAAGTGCATAATTTAAAAGTACTTAGCAAAATTGTCTAATGTTCAGACATCTTTCCATTCTGATAGCACAAAGCTCCCTTAAAAATTGAGGACGTATTGTACTAGATGGGTAAATATTTATCTTACAAATAGACCTAGAGGAAGCAACATTTTCAGTAAGTAATAAGACACTTGTCAATATGTAATACTAATCTTTCTGTGCTACAGACATCAGAAGAACTCTTTGGGTGTGGTCTTTCATTAAATTCCCTCAGGAAAAAAAAAAAAAAAAAGAAGAAAAATAAAAAATAGAAAAATAGAAGCTAGTGCTATGAGAGAAGCAGCATTTGTCCATATTTTATGAACATGCTGGATATCAATATAAAAACTTTCTTCCTTCATGTTCAACATATTGATATGAATATTGGCTTTTGTCATGTGATTTTTTTTTTGTTTTTGGCTAGAAACTTCATGCTCTCAGCCAATAAATATTTAAAGGTATTTCCTAATTGTCTTAATCGTCTTTCATGTTTTTTGGTAAGCAGGCTTGAATTTTTTTTTCCACAAAGTCAGCTATATGTGACTTGGAGATCTGGATTTCAGCTTCTTTGCAGGTTGTCATTCACAGACACCGTGAATGTAAGAAATTATATTATTTTGTCTGCAACTTTTAGACAGAAACAGTGCATCTTACAAGTATATCATGACTTTTAAATACAAGGCAACCCTATATTTGCAGAGGATATAGTGAACAAAATAGACCAGATCAAGATTATAGAAAACATGTGAAAGGGTTGCAGCATTTCATGGCACAGAGCACTGTGCTTACAGGAGTGAAAATACATCAGAGTGTTTTCTGATTGACTCAAGTCTTAATCAGAAGACTACCCAATTTTCTACCCAAAATACCCATTCTACCATGTAGAGTCATTTTAAAACTAAAAGTGCATGTATGCATGTACATATTTTAACCCAAAGCAAAAGGCAAGTGTATCAGTCAGTCAAGGGACTCTTCTTTGACATATGCCTTGGCTGTTCTGTTAGCTGCTAACTCTGTGAAGAGTCTACATAGAGCAGACTCTACAGAGAACATTGTCTCATCCCTGGTGGGTATAGGCACACACACCAAGTCACCAATTACATGCAGTTCTCACCACAAGGCTAAACCTTACCCGCAAGCATATGCTTAATGGTTGGGAATAGGTTGTAGTGTGCTGCAAGGCCTTTAGCCATGTCCTGTGACCCCTTCCAGTCTCCAGAGTATAAGGTGGTCATTAATCATGGATAACAGTGAGGCAAATGTGTGCCAGTTCCAAATTCCCACTTTAACTCCCCTCCTCTTCCATCACACTCTTTTTCCTGACTCCAAACAGTTTCACATTTCAATCTCCCTCACCCCTTTTCTTGTCCCATCAAACCTCTTACTAGTGTCTGTGCTCTCTCCATAATGGATCTGACTTTGGTGGAAGGTGTTTCCTAACAAAACTGGCAGATTGGGTTTGACAGGTTAAGAAGCCCCTGATGGCAAAACTACAAGTGTCTATCAGCATGGCAAGCTGTCTGAGCAGCAACACACTTGGCTCTGGAGACAGAATAGTTGCCATCTGAGATACCAACTTTGCTGCAAAGCCTTCTCCTGATGGCAAAGTATCCCTAGAGCTTATTGATAAGAACTATTGGGACATTGAACTGTTTCTGGTCAGACATAATGGCAATGCAGATAGTGAGGGAAAGTTGATACTCCAGAATGAATGCTGGAAGGAAATGGCATCTGCAGACCCACTCCACACAGCAGAATGAAAAGGAGATATGATAATAAGATATCTTATATTTCCTCAGCAACTACTTTTCTACTCAAAGTCTATTGCAACCTTCAGTCTACAGTGCAGAAACATGCAACATAAATGTGCAATGAATGTTCTTGTGTGGGCATCTGTGCGTTTGTGTAACAGATACCATCTTGGATAACTCACTGTAGGTTACACCGGGCACCTCCAGAGCTAACAGCATGAGCTACCACAGCCTGAGAAAACAAACCAATCCCCTGTAGCTGTGGCTATAACAGACACATATTTCCTGTGGATCCAGCACAGGGGGGGACCTGTAACACATACTCATCACTAGTTTATACATGCACATTCATGCGTGAGATATTTGTACTTATTGGAATGGGATTCTTAGTAGAATCCAAGAGAAAACAAACAAAAAACTTTAAAAGAATAACATTTACAAAAAGATAAGGCTACTAATATTACTGAGATTTCTGAAGACAGAGCAGGAAATCAGATTCTAAGAATAAACACATAAAAACAGAAAACTACAGTCAACATTTGAAACAGAATTTTCAATATGAGGTGTAATTTTTGAATGGTGTTGGGACAAAGAGAGCTGTTGGACATAGGCACAGGTCAGCATTCTTCAAGAAAGGAGATATAGTTGTTAAAAAAAAAAAAAAGAAGCAAAATAAAAAACACAGATTATGTTTTAATCCTTTGTGAATGTCTTCCTGAATTGTTGGCAGCATTAATGTACGAAGTTTACCATTTATTTGAGCAGATTCTAAGGCAAATATTCACAATAATATTATAATAACAATAATCTATGTCATTTAGATATTATCTTCAAATTTTTATTTTTAAATATGAGAAAATGTTCATTTTTTGGAAAATATACTATGAATTATACATACGGTTTTTAGATGTCTAAAGAAAGTTTCAAAAATACTAGACTAGGGCCCCTTTTTGGTTGGGTTCTTTGTTGTTTTTTGTTTTTTTTGTTTTTTTTTTTAAGTTAGTCTCTGATTTGTTGAAAAAGGCGAATGAGGGTTTTGGGTAAATGTTTTCATGTTGAACTGAAAGAACAGCCCACAGTCTGCAACTACTGACTTATGGAATTGGTGTACATGCAAAGTAAACCAATATTGAATAACATACACATGACTCCTCATCACTGATTTCTTCTTAAATGGAAATTTGGATTTAAATGTTCTGAAAATTTGCTATTTTCTGGAGTGGAGCCATGACCTGAAATAGAAATGAAGCATGATATTCTTGTGTGTATTTAATCCTGTTAAATTATACAGGATTATAGCTGAAGCAATGAAATAAATTTAAGACATAATTAAAAAAAATGCCTAGAACATTTAAGTTTTTTTGTTTTTTGGGTTTTTTGGTTTTTTTTGGGTTTTTTGTTTTTTTTGGTTTTTTGTTTTTGTGTTTTGGTTTTTTTTTTGACATTATTTGTAATCTGATATGACCCTGATACAAGGAGTTCAGTTGTAACAGTTGCACCTGCTATCTTAAATGTGCTTACTGGGAAATTTATTTAAGTCAACTCATAGTATCAGTTGTAACAGAAGCGTCCCTAATATATGAACAATAGCTTTCCTTGAAGAAAACTGTAAAGCATAATGAATCTGATCAGTTTTTAACCAGTACTAGACTGGGACTCACCTCAGTTGAAAAAATAATGTGACATGCTACTCACCTCCAAGAGAGTGCTGCCCCGTGGCATGAAATGTCTTAACACTATTGCTGGTTTGAAAGATCAGTATCCACTGTATATCATTTTCATATACTATTCCTCAAAGACTTATGTAAAAAAGTTGTATATTGGCACTTTCAAATTATTTTGTTTATTTACTAAAGACAAGATTATTCATCTTTCCACCATCCTGTGCAAAGCAGAGTACTGTATATTTACATATAAGTGTATGTTCCAGATCAGAATTACACCCTGAAGTATAAGTTTAGGTTGAAGGTTTATAAAAATCCCATGAAAATAGATGTTATCCTAGAAAGCATGTGGAATTTAAGATTTCTGAAATCGGTTCCTAGTGTTGAAGCAGTATGCATAGTAGGTGAAATCTAAAGTTAAAATCTCTCATATTTGGCCAAACTGATACCTTCAGGTGGACACAAAGAAACTGTATTAATCTCTACTGTGACACATTTAAAGATTACAGCATCAAAATACTGTTGCAGTTCTGTATTTGTGTTCCAGTGGCTATCTTGCACATGACTGGTTTATTTTGAAGAGTAGACACTGGTATATCTGAAAAAAATATGGTTCAGCACTGAAGGCTGCTAAAATGCCCATAATTTTCTCTAATTTCAATGAGAATAATAATAACAATAATAGTGGAAGTAACTGAGGCTCTTGAACTGTGTTATTACTAAGCACTGAAGCAGCTATGTTCTGCAGATTCATTTGTAAAACTCATGGACTCCAACACAGACCAAGGGAACTCAATCCACTACACACATTCTTGTTGATTTTTAACTTAAATTTTTTGGCATCAAAAATAATCAGGAACTTATCACAGGAATAATGATGGTTGACAAGAACTCACAAGCATTTGGAAGCCAAAAATTCATCAAAATAGGTTTTAGAAGGAACAGCACAATATTTTTTGCATGAATAAATAAAATTTATTGTAAAAACACATGAGATTATTATATTTTGCATGATACAAATAAAACTGTCCTCACAGAACTGTAATCTTACACAATTTATGGTAGTTTCCCATAAATTACATGAATATATTGGAAGCTTGTTAATAATTAAAAGTCTTTTACTTTTTCAACTCTCAAAGAAGTATTAGAGTAAATAATTTCCAGTCTTCATCTGGCATGACATCTAACCAATATCGGCATCACAAAATAAATAATTTATGAAAAATATTTATTTAAAGAGCTGTAATTTACCTTGCATTTACCATATGCCATTCATCCAAGTATCAATATAAAATATTCATTAGAGAAACTCATTAAAACAAACTTCTATACAATGAGGTGATGGGCCAACAAAAAACATCAATCATCACAGGGGCTTAAGTTGTTATTAGTCCATGTGTATAAACTAATATTTCAAAGTTAAAAATTATGAATATTTTTACATTTACCCTGGAATCACCAGGGCTACATTCAAGCTTTTTCTTTACCTGTTTCCTGAGGCCCAAGAGGTATGTGACAGAGTACAGAGATCTAATTTATTAATGATTTATAAATTTGATGTAATAATTAATGAAAAATCTATAGCTAATCTTAATGGGAGAATAGCTAGGCACGTAATGATATTTAAGTTCGGTATCAAAGATCTTAGTACATGCATTGCAAGCAGAACAGTTACTTGTCCATGCACTGCTAAATTAATGGAAGGTACCAAGCATGAAAACAATGCAGGACACTTCACAGTCTAAGACAGAGAATCTCTCCTAGTTGCTAATATAATGTTTTCAACCTGTCTTAAGTCAGTGTGAAGATATACGTGTGGGTAAACATCAGGAAGAGTATATACTAGTAATATTCTCCAATCAAAAATACCTGTCTTGTGTGAAAATTCATTTTGGTAATATGCTTCAGGTCTAAATTCAGAAAATATTTCATGCCACAGCAATACATTTCTGGGATTCACTTAAGAAAATGTCTAGCTTGGTCCCATGTAGAATCTTCCACATTAAGAGGTTCTGTTAAATATCTGCTTCACATAGACTGCATTTCATTACACTGATGATCTGTGATTAAATGTTCTAATAAAATTAACTGGCTTTGCTACAAACAGAACATCTGGAACAATGTTTAATTTCATGTCAAACATATACAGGAAACACCTGTCTAGGTGAAGTAATTTTTTTAAAAAATTACATTAATCCATCTGTTGTGGAAATGCGTGTCACAGTTGTCACATTAAAAAGCAATATCAACAAACACAGAAACCTTAAATTACTTTGGAAGGTAAGTCTTCTAAAATTAACAAAAAATTCATTAATCTAAATGTTACCATGTCAGTCTGATTTCATACTGAGTAAGATCTCATTTTTCTCTCCAGATTAAAAAAGTCTTTCAATTATGGCATGGTAAAACTTCCAGATGTGAAATTAAGCTACATAATTAGAAGATTAAAAGTATTGATGTGACTCTTCCTAAGCACCTGTTCAAAATAGTGCCATAAAAGACTCCTAAGATAAATAAAATAAATTATATAAATATAAATAAAAACTCAGAAACGTATTTAAATATAGCTAGTATTTGGAACAATATGTACTATATATATTTTACATATATTTGGGGACAAGATTGAAAAAAAAAAAGAAAACAAAAAATTCCAATATCCAAGAAGGACATGTATTTTTTTAAAAAAGAAAAAAAACCATATATAAAATTAAGGTTTCTTTTTTTAAGAGGGACATTTCTGCTTAAAGGAATATTATGACAGGAGCTATGGCAAACTTCATGAGTGAATCTTAATAATTACATGTCACAGTGTTAAAATGTCCTCTGCCTCATCTGGTATTGTTCACTTTTCATTAAGAAAAGAGAAAATGACCATGCAAAATTTTATTTGGTCTCTTTACCAATTTGTATGTTCTTCTTCCCATTTCATCTGTTTGTGATCGCCGATAATATTAGGTGCTTTTTTGTTGAACCATTGCTACTGTATTTCAAAACAAAAATATCTTCTTATATACATTCTGAATTATAGGCCATCTGATGGGGTGGCCCTTGGGATAGGTTAAGAAGTAAATTAATCAAAAAATGTACAAACAAAACACAAATGTTAGTGAGAACTCTTAAAATACTGTGTAATTTATCAGGGGACTCAATTTTCCTGTATTGTTGCCAACAGTGTGAGGGCAAGAGCATGAAGAGGGGTTTGCAAAGGTCTACTTGGATGGCCAAAGTCGTATTGAAACCTACAAAGCCAAAAGTAAGGATAAGAAGACAAATAATTACAGCAATCCCTGCTTGCATGTCAAGGAGTCTCAGAAGACAACATGGGGCTTATGCCTTACATGCTCCTGTTTGCAAAAGGGTGAGAAAGCTCCTTGATCTTGCAAGGGACAAGCAGAAAATCATGCTAGAAGCATCAGAGGAGTCAGTAGTACCATCTATGCTGGACTTCCACAAGAGAGTAAGTGGGTTTATGGCCTTAGTGCACCATAATAACCTTGCTGAAACACAGCAAGAGAAGAAAATCTAGTATGATTGACAAGTTAAGGCTTACACATATGAGGTGGGGCAAGAGGTCATAGTTCTCATCCCAGCTTGGCAGAAAAAATGTAAACAGAATAGAAGGGACCGTTTAACAGCATTAGACAGGTTGACAATATTATCTACATCATACAGCTTCCTAAGAGATAGTAGAAGCACAGACTCTATACTTTTAAGACTAGCAAACTCCAACAAGGACAAGAATTTTCTTCACTATATATGGGCACAATGAGAAGTAGAGGTAAAATTCATAAAGGATTTAATAGGAAAACTGTGCTTTAACAGTAGCAGCACATAAGAACTACAAATTGTGCTTGTATAGTGGGTTCTAGACATCTACATGTCTTTCAAAGACCTCCAGGGCTGGTGGCTCAGCCATGTCCTTGGGCAGCTTGATAACTATTTAGGTGAAGAATTTTTTCCCAATAGCCAATTTAAACCTCCCTTGGAAAACTTGCAGCAATATTTTCTAATTCTATCTTTTGTTACTAGGGAGAAGAGACCAATACCCATTTCAGTACAAGCTCCTTATAGGTAATTGCAGATATCAAGAAGGTCTCTCCTCATTCTCCTTATCTACAGGCTAAACAATTTCCACTTGCCTCAGCTGCTCCATTTAAGACTTGTATTCAAGACCCTTCACCAGCTTTGTTGCCCTTCTTTAGACATGCTCTAGCACCTCAATGTCTTTCTTGTAATGAGAGATTCAAAAGTCACAGGATTCTGTCATAAAGTTTTCCATGGTAAAGGGAGTGGAGTTATCTGACTGTGCACCGTATCAGAAGGTAAATCCTCAGTCACGCAATGAGTGTTATGGTATAGGACACAAGTTCCTACTGTCTCTGTTTGCCAAAGCCCATATTCAGGTACAAGAATATCATGCCCAATTAATTAGGATGCCAGGTCAATTTTCACTCAAAGGCTGGTTTGAATTCCATACACAGACACACACACAAATTACATATATGCATATTACCACATAAATCATGGAGTGGTTTGGTTTGGAAGGGACCTTCAAGATCACCTAGTTCCAATATCCCAGCATGGGCAGGGACAGCAACCAATAGACCAGCTCAAAACTCCACCCAACCTGGCCTTGAATTCTTCCAGGAATGAGACATCCATAATCTCTGTAGGCAGCCTGCGCCAATGTCTCACCACCCTCTTAGTCAAGAATTTCTTCCTAATGTCTGATGTAATGTCTGACGTAAATCTCTCCTCTTATAGTTTAAAGTCATTCTCTCTGTCTTGTTGCTATATTCCTTTGCAAAAAATCCTTCTCCAGCATTCCTGTAGGCCCCTTTTGGAACTGGAATGCTGCTGTAGGGTCTCCCCAGAGCCTTCTGTTCTCCAGGTTGAACAACTCCAGTTCTCTCAGCCTGTCTTCGTAGGAGAGGTGCTTCAGCCCTCTGGTCATCTTTGTGGCTCTCTGAACTCTCTTCAAGAGCTCCTTGTCATTCATGTGTCAGGGGGTCCAGAACTGGGTAGAGAACTCCAGATAGCTGTCTCATGAGAGCAAAGTAGAGGAGAAGAATCTCTCTTGACCTTCTGGTCACAGGTCTTTTGATGCAGTCCAGGATATGGTTGCCTTTCTCAGCTGCAAGCACGTATTGGTGGCTCATGTTGTGCTTCTCATAAAACCAACACCCCCAAGTCCTTCTACTCAGGGCTGTTCTCAATCCATTCTCTGCTCAACCTGTATTAGTGCTTGGGATGACCCTGACCAGGTGCAAGACCATGCACTTGGTCTTACATACTACACAGACGTATATGACATTCATTGGCTCAACCAAATGAAACTTCTCATATTAGAAACAGGACCTTGAAACACAGATCCTGAACTGAAAAGAGAATCACCAACTAAAAGATCTTTTCAGTTTCATATAATTAATATGCTGTTGGAGATGAGTAATTGAAAATTTCTTTGTGGCTACTTGTCAGACCAAGATCGCACACTCCAGTTTATATAAAGGTATGGACTAGCTGTATTTTTTAATAGAAAATGTGTTGCTTCATGAACATGAAAGTATACAAAGATTTGTGTCATCTTTGGTAGATATGTCTTAAAGGTATGTACGAATCTTTGAAAAATCCCAGCCTGTGTCTGCCCCCAAGACTGAACTGGTGGTATCAACATTCCTTTCCTGAATGTTAGCTGTTTAACCTTTTTCCTTACAAGATGCGTGCTGACAATTAGAGCTCAACATAATTAATCAATTATGAATTAAGAAAAAATTGTTATTACAGAATTTTCTTATCTGATGTAAAATGAGACACTGACTATTGTTATGGCATTACCTTCAGAAGTGGTGGAGAGAGACTTTTTCTGATAACTGACCGTTCTCTGATGTGCAGAACAAGCTCTATTTTTGTGATGCCTGTGTCTACTTCAGCACAAATCTCTAAATTGCTTTAAGAAAGTCCAAACGGACTGAAATGAGATTGAAAGTAATGATTAGTTTCTTGAAAAATTCCATGTGTTCTTGAAAAACACACTTATCTTTGTTCTTGAATAAGAGTCTTGTATGATGAAAAAGTTACAGTCTTTTGCCTATATTATGTTCCAAAGAGTTAACTCCCATTTATGGGGAGCCTTCATTCTGTCCTGTGCATTTTTATTTGTGGAATCCATAACCTCTTGCCTAAGACTGTGATTTCAATCAGTTCTCCTGTGTCTGCCTCCTTCAAACACAATGTTACAATGAGCATAATGCTTTCATTAAATGTTCATTCAAATCTCTCCTCACAGTTTAGATCTCTTCACAAAAGATTAATGTATGAGAACAATTTTTAGCCATTCCTTAATTCTATAAGGAATCTATAAAAAATGTTCTTTCAAGAAATTATGTCTGCTGTCATTCTACTGTCATGAATAAATTAGAGGCCTCATGTACCTAGTAGTTTAAATCCCTTCTTTTCTAACCGCCATTAATAATGTTGGGAGGGATTAATGAGATGCAAAAATAATTTTCATCTGGTAGAAACATTTTTGAACTGTAAGAAACATCTTCACGTATAAAGACAGAGTTGAATATTTGCACAGGTCTTTCAGATTCTGCTACTGCAGCAGTTACAACAAATCTCTATGCTAACAGTGATGGCTTTGATGACCCTGTTTGTTTCTTCTTACAAGTGAGTCCTTAAAGCATTGTCTTTTTGATGCAGCACAGTCAAAGACAGTCAGTGATCAGTATCAGATTATGCTAGAGGATGTGAAGGAATGTTGTAGCATGGCCAAAGAATATATCCAGGGAAGACAGGACTTTATAATCAACAGCTATGAACTATTTATTATTTCAAGATCACAGTCCAGCTGAGACAACCACTAATCAAGTCAATATAACACTAACGCCCCCAGCTGCAGACACTTTTCTCTATAAGAAGAGTCAGCTATTACCATTTGGAAATAAGGAACTGGCACTTGACTCTGATCTGGTTTTGTAGCTTGACTCTATAACCCTGTTACCTGAGCTAATATAGAGAAGAGCAAGGCCTTCCTTGGGACTTGCTCCAAGAATGAAGTTGAGTTTCTTTGGACATCCAGTCACAAGCAGTGGCAATACTCTGGTGAATCTTTTTGTTGTGCATAGTGTGGCAGAGGAATTACAAGAGGATTAAGAAGAGCACTGAAATACTAACGATGGAAGAGAAGTCAAGTACATAGGAAGGAAACTTTCCTAAATTTGGAACTTACTCCCTGTCTCACACTGGCATTCTCATTCCTCACTGACTTCTGCTTCAGTGCTGTGTCTTCTGGCTTACTACAAGACTTCTGCAACCTAAGTAAAAAATTCCAGTCAGACAGGCAAAACATATGTGCCCAGTGACTCATTTTAATTTTCCATTTTGTCAGTGCTCATGAGCTAAGCCTGCTCGTTTACTTCTAAATGTTCTTCAAATGTGCCACAGAAACTAACAACCCCGAGTGATATAGGTTGTGTTCTTCATCTTCCTTCATGGTTTGGCCTTATAACTATTTATGCCAGCCTAAGTAAGAGCTCACCTGGAGCTATAGCAAGTGGACAGAACATTAGAGGCTATGGATAATGACAGAAGAAAAGGAAGAATGGCCCTGCTGCGATGACACAAGGAAGCCAAAATTTTAAGAGATATCATATGACCTTGCTGAAGAGTGTGAGCCTGAATTCCAGTTGTAAAGAGATTTTCAGCATTTCCCAGACTTTTTTCATTGTGGTCATCTTCATGCTTTGTCCAGGCAGCTAAGGGCCCCAACCCCTCCAGACCTCTGGGTAACTTGGCAAGCTGTCTACTTCCCCAGTTTGGTGGTGGGGCAGCTATAAATGTGCTGATGGATGAAAAGGTAGCCCTTGCAACATCTGCAGGAGGGCTGTCCAGTAGCAAACTTGGGAGAAAGAAAGTTAAAGAGCAACTAATTGTGAGATATAACAAGGTATAACAAGGTATAACAAGGTATCAAATGGAGATAGGGGCTCCAGGACTTTTCCTTGGTGTGCTTTGTTTGTTTTTTTCTTTCTTGGTTCTGCTATTTGTTAGACAGGAAGCCTCTGTATACCCTTTTATATGTTATAAAAAATGATTTTTTCTTTGTAACATTCCCAGAGTGTATCTTGAAGAAGACATCACATGTATTTGATCTGAGTACATTTTGAGGTAGGTATCCTATGGGCAGTACTTTTCAACTCTGGTTTCTTCATACTGTGTGCTGGACTAACCTTTTCCAGGTTTTCTCACTGTGCTTTTACAAATGTGTTTTGGCTTTGGAAAAAAGAAAGAGATTTGTATAAGTACTGTCCCCTGTTTTTGAGTTTTCAGTTGCAGCAGAGAGTCTTACAATTTGGTTTTCAAACACAGCTCTTGTTCCTGTGAGAGATCTTTGTTTATGCTTCACCCTAGCATGTATATACTCAGAAGCAATGAAGGATGCTGCCCTTTGGGAAGGCCCTTAGTAGTTCTGATCTCTCAAAATAGGAACCTGGAACTTGGGCACAAATTGTCACATTCCTGCTCTGAGCTTGGTTTAATGCAATTTGGTTTAACCAACAGATCATTCAAAAAGGTTATTAGATCTTTGATATTCTGGTTAGTGTAAGATCAGTTTCATTACTTATATTCAGGAAAAAACAACTTAAAGTGTCTTAGTTGCAGCTGTGAGATGCTTAAAGATCAATCCTACTTCTACAAACCCTATCTGGATATTAACTTCTGGTGAAATTTCTTTTTTTTTCTTTTTTTTTTTTTTTTTTAGTAATTGTCATTCTTACAGAAAATCAGTTCATAATATCATAGTATTTCCCCGTCCCAAGTTTTTGTTTAGTATGGATCTCACTGTTTTTTTTAAATGCTGAGAAAGATGTATGTTTCCTTGATGATATTTTCTTTAAACTGTAGAATCTCTGCTTACAACTCTGTAAACTTAAAGATATTTTAGAGTTATTTTTAATATAAATTTACTTTGACTTGTAAATTCTTTTTTAGCTGGGAATTTTAAGTCTGTGTTACTTCATGTATATGTAATGAATACATACATAAATATATAAATTATAGATATTTTATTTTATTTATAGTAAGATTTTCAGTCTATCTCTTTAGTTGAGTTAGTGGAATTTTCAATATGAGTATTTCACAAAGACTTTACTGATAGTTTTGGCTTTACTGACTTTACTGACAAGCTTGTGTCCTGGTTCAAAACCATCTAGTACTAGAAATTCAGCTATGAAATAGGTTGAATTTAAAGCCTGAGGTTTATTCAGGAATGTCTTATATTTAAGATAAAATTCTATGCACAGAACAATGTGGGACATCCCATATCTGCAGAAGTTATCTCTAGCATTTTCAGTAAATATGGGATTTCACACCATATCCTTTCCATAGGATAAACAGACTCACCTGGTCTTAAAATAAAATAGCCAATTCATTTTATTCATAATAACAGTAGTGAAAGAGCACATAATCTCACTCTGTGAAAGTAGACAAATGTAGAAATAGTATGAATCACAGCTGTACCTGTCTTAAAAAGTTATAAAATTTTAAAATATGAATAGGAGCTAACATCACTTTTAATGCTCTTCAATCATGTAGGAAGAAGGCTTGAGAATTTGGTACTTGAAAAAGATCTTTAAAACAAAAATCTGTTTCTATATTCTCTTCTTGGAAATGGCTTGCTAGCACTTATACAAAATTGAGAGAGCCTTGGGCCAAACCAAGTGAGAGAAACTGTTTGGAAAGTGTAGGTAATTTGAATAAATGTAGAAGATTCCTCTGTAGATCTGTATGCTTGCAATTTTATGACAGGCCACAGAATCAGTTTGGCTCAGGAACTCACATTATGGTACAAAAACTGCTTTCCAACCTAAAAGTAATATATTTTCAACTAGTATTCAACATTTCACATTTAGGCACAATATACTGTCACACTGTGTGATGTTGCTAATGATGTGTTATGGAAAACTGATGAGATACCGGCTACTTGCAAAAAATTGTAAAGTGACATTCTATACACCTACCTGCAGCAGGAGCAGTCCTTGTAACATATGTCATGTAGTAACGATGATACAGCAAACTGACACCAATTAAAAAGTCACAAATGATTGCTTTTTTCCAGTGTTCAAAGAGCTCAAAGAATTTAGATGTGTACATCAAGGATCCAATGCTAAGCTGCGTATTCTACAAACTGTATTTTAAACAAATCACCATACAGATGGCTGTGACAATAACTACCATAAAAAAATTAAAGGGTGAATTCTCATAGTTTGACAGGCTATTGCATATTGAGGGTCTTCTTTTCCTATTGCCATTTAAACAGTCCCATCCTCAGTTTTGCAGGAAGATGGGGGTCATGTAGGGGTTCTGATGAAAGCATGGGACTGGAGATACAAGAAAAATACAATAAATATTTTAATACTTCCTAGCTCAAATTTTCTACAAGACCATAAGGTACCATGGCTGTTGAATTACTACCATAGGCCCATTTAAAAATTACTTTAGCTCATTTTACACCATGTTTTTTTTTTTTACTCGTTTTTGAACTAGTCCCAAATGTCAGGATTCAGCACAGCAAACTAGAGCATTCTGAACAAATGACAGACAATAGGAAACAGACATTTGGGGACAAAAGGAACTTGGTTGATCAGCTCCCTGGAGAAGAAAATAGGTATGAAATACAGCTCTGGGCTTATTCAGAAATACATCAAGGAGGGTAAAATGGCAGAAAACCACTGTATATGATAAAATATAAGGAAAAAAACAAAAGAAAATAAGAATAATAATAATAAAAAAAAGAATTTGGCATGTAATAAAAGAGATCTTCCAGGGTGAAAGACACTTTTTGGAAGTCTGTTGAAATTCCGTTCGGGTAGTTAATGATGGAATCTTCTCTGTACCCAGGGGATCAGGAATGGATGTGTCTATGGATAAAATTATCCTTAAAATTAATGGAGAGAAACATTGTTCTCAACAGTTATGACACTGAGAAATTTTAATTCTCAGGGTATATGTTGGAGAACAAATGCAACTAATAGCCAAAGGAACTCTGTATTCCTAGATGTGTTTAGCTGATGTGTTTCTTAATCAAGTATACCCCAGAAGTACTTTTAGAGGAAATAACTTTAATTAATTAATTAACATGGAGTTAATTAAAAAGTTGATTAAATTTAAATTAAACAGAAAAGATACAAAAGTAGGACAGTAGGTAAGGTTTGGGATTTCAGAAGAATCTATTTTGATATGGGAATTGAGAAGTAAAGTCTGTTGGGTTGAAAACCCTGAATATGTTTAACTTGAGTTCAAGAACTTGAGATGTGAAGATTTATCAAGACAAAAGTGTTGAATCTAACAGCAGTCTGTGTCACAAATAAAGATAGTTTCCAAAAAGGTGATTAGTACATGCATAACCACCTCAAAATCTGTATAATCAGAGGCAGGATAACAAATAAGATGATGTGTTAAAAATCAAGCTGTAATGGGGTTTGCCAGGAGTTGTAAAGTGTCTGAAGTACCTGGAAAACGGATTGGTTTTCACTGCACTACCCCATCTAGAAGACTGGTCAATGTTTTCTGTGACCAGCTAAATCTGAACTTCCCTTTTTTCCCAACTTAAGACACTCAGGACCAATTTCACCATACCATTACTTGAACGAATATTGCCTTTTTGTTTATACTTCCTTCCTTTTACAAGGGCTTTTTTACAAGGATATGTATCTATAGTTCAAGGAGTAATGTCATTAAACTGGAAGAGGATAGATTTAGGTTAGACATTAGGAAGATGCTTTCACTTAGAAGGTGGTGAGATACTGGAACAGGTTGTCCAGGGAGGCTGTGGCTGCTCCTTCCCTGGAAGTGTTCAAGGGTGGGTTGGATGGGGCTTTGAGCAACCTGGCCTAGTGAGAGGTGTCTCTGCCCATGGTAGGGGGGTTGGAACTAGGTGACCTTGAAGGTCTCTTCCAATCCAAACTATTCTGTGACTCCATCATTTCCCCTTTCTGACTTTTTCAGAAAAGCAGATTCTTCTTGCTGCTTTTCCTCTGCTTTTGCTTCCTTTTATATTCCTTCTTTTAATTTCATTTAATCCTTGAGTGTTGGCAACAAGCACTGTAGACAATAAAATCTGCATTGTTATTGCTGGCTCTGAACTGACATTTTGTCAATTTGCCTTTTCATGGCTCAAAAACAGTGGTAATCCTATGGTCACCAGCTCCTCCTACCAAAACTTATTGAGTTTTTTTTTCTTGAGATGATTTCCCAAAATATGCCTATCAATAAACCATTCATAGTAGTGGGCTAAGAGAAGAGCTAGTTCAGATGAAACATTATATTGATTATTTCCAGATGAGAAACTGGAAATAACTCTGTTACTACATTTTTCTGGAAACTGGAAGAACATTCCTAACTCACCACTCAGCTAAGTGATGGGACTCTAATGACCTTCTAAACAGAACTGCAGGAAATAGTGCCCTGAGTGGTTTTCAGATAGAGCTCAATAACTCTATAAAAGGGATTATATGATGTGCTGTCTGTGAATTTGAGTAGAAGACCCAAAATGTCTTCTCCAGTCTTATGCTTCGAGATCATCTTTATTTTCTTTCCATAATTATACTTTTCTATATATTACTTACATGAAAACACTTTTCAGCTTGCAGCTTCCTCTCTTTTAGTCTTTGGTTTACATTGCAAAATGCAGAAAAGCTGTCTTTCAATCTTCTAGTTTTGTTTGTTTGGTTGATTGGTTGTTTTGCTTTGTTTTTTAACAGAGAAGGGCCAATCTTACAGCTGAAGCACTGTCTCTATTCATCTCCTTGAATCCATATTTCAATTTTAAGCTGCAGTTTTGAAAAGACAAGGGCATTTCCAGATTTGAACCCTGACAAGAAGCATGACACAGAGGGAGAAAGAGTAAAATGCCTGGAAAATTAAGACTTACAGCAATGTAATGACCCAAGAAGAAAGCACTTCCACTGTAGAAAATTCCCTACAGTAATTTTGGAAATCTCATTACATAGAGATCTTCTGTTACTTAAAGGATAGTCTCAAACACAATTCTCCTGAATTTCTGTGTAATAATAATAAACTCTATCTGCCGATGGAGTTTAAACCCCAAATCTTGAACGTATGTAATTCAGGACATTTTGTAGAAAAAAAAAATAAAATTGTAATATGCCAATTAAGTGTCCTAGAAGACTGGATTACCACAGTTTTGTTCGATTGTACCCTTGTTTAAGCAAATATTAGTGATTTTAGGTATTTAAGGAGTAAGAGAAAGCGCAAGGAAAATCCTTGTTCAAAGTGGCTTAACAGCCAGTGTTTCCTTTTGAATGAAAAACAAAGGGAAAAAAAGCAGTCAAAACAAGACATTATAATCATACTCCCAGCTATATGATCCTTTCCTCAAATCTCGCTACCCCTAGCAGCTTAAACTAGGTGCTGTGCTTTATTTTCATCTGTCTGTAGATGACTAGTCTTATTACTTTGGTGACAGAAGAGGACAATATCCTGTTTGATGAAATATATTTAAGGAAAAAATGGCTTGTGACTAGATGGTTTAAACAATTCAAAATTTTCCTTATATACGCTAAAAAAATATTATAATGTAATTTCTCCAAAGCTTTTGTTGTACCCAACTCAGTAATTAAAAAACCCCAAACCCTATATAAATGTTACTGATATGAATTTAATAGCATCTTTAGTATTTTCTCATTCATGGTGTGTGTTTTGTTTTGTTTTCTCCTTAAACATATATTATTACATCTATCTATAAAAATGTTATTGTTTTTTCTAAAAGATTTCTGCTGACCAGTCTGTTATTTCACAGTATTAATTCTGGATAAAGGAAAAGCCACTACTTTCCAATTGTTTCTCTTGGGTGCAGATGTCACCCTTCCTTTTCAGTTAGTAATTTCATAACCGGTGATATGGCTGATTTGCTCATAAAAGTAAAGACACTCTGGTCCTATGTGTTATTTATCATTTGGTTTCACAATGAGAGCACATTTTGATGTACAAATCCATTTTCAAACAAATCTGATTCCTTGCTAATCCATAGCACATTTTGAGCTTTACTGCGTAATGAAGTCTTCATTTTTATGTGTAAAAAAATCTCATGTATAATATAAACAACATTATCTCTAAAACTGTGATACATCATCATACATGCAAAATCAAAGCCTTGGGTAAGACAGCCTGGCAAGTTAGATGAACCACTTCAATTTTCCATCAATCAAATTATAGTTTATTGTTCAGCTGAACTACCTCAGGCAACACAAATCTAAAAACTGTCATTTTGGAAACATTACATTTTTTTTCTGTCACATTATAACCCAAGCCATGGCCATAAAAAAGAATGTCACACCATTACTGACTGTAATATTCCTTAATTTAAGAACAGCTAATTCATCTGTAGTGTATGCAGTGTTCTTAGTATTTGGAGCTTATAGCAGTGTTCAGTTACAGTAATCTTATCAAACTCTATTAGTACATTTATTATTTTTAAAATAATGTAGATTTTTGAAAATTCAATTAAGAACAGCATGGTTGTTTATAACAGCATTTTAGTGCTTACATTAGAAATAAGGCTTTCATTTCAGAATCATCTAATGTTTCAATTATTTGGTTTCTATGAGCACTAAATTGTAAGGAATTTAATTAAAAAATTAGGCTTCTATGGCATACACTTAATGAAAGAACCTGCTCTCCTTTTTCCACTTCTTTACAGCAGTGAGTATCACCACTGTAAGGTTCAGAAGTTGAAAATTAATCTGTTCAATGTTAAAAAACTCTGTTCTGCCACCCCAAAGGCACCTTTGTCCTTTTTGACCTTTAGGTTATGAAATTCCTTTAATCTAGAAGACTAGCAATGGAATGCTTGTACATTTTAAATGTTCTATTTGCCACTTATCCTAAATTTCTAAATTATAACTTTATGGTGTTCCTTTATTTATGCACATTAAGTTGAAGTACATATACCAGTTAATGAAAATTAGAGGGTGGGAATTACAAGACAAGAGGATATATTTCTTCCCTGATTAAAGTATATAGAAATGAGAGTGTGAAAAGAGACTTACTAATACAAGTATGCTCTCCTCACCATCTAGATGCTTAAAAATATAATCATACTACCCTGGAAATAAAAGACTTACTTAGGATACAACTCTTTTAATAGTATAAAATGAAATTTAAAAGTAACTGGAATGTTGTAAGAACATACACTTCACTGCAAAGACAAACAACGTGAAGACACCTGTCCCCCCTTAATTGGCTGCCTTCTAAAGGAAAAACCTGCTGAAATAACAGATTTACTGTGCAGCGAAGCAATGAATTTAAGAGGTCTCTGTTTTATAAAAAAATAGTTCCATTGGTTGAGCTGGGCCATGCTCTTGAACAAGTCTAGACATTTTAACTGAGCTTTTATGTGCTTTTATGCACCACTTATTTTTGAAAAATCAGAAGTTTTCACTGCAACAATTACTTATGAACCAAAGTCATAAAGTTCCTCTTGTTGGTATTCACCAGCATGCTAGGCAATATGTTAAGCAAATTCCAGCAAGGATTATTTTATACTTTATGTACATGCTAAAAGCTGAGCAAAATCAGATCATGACTTGTAAGTGTAAAGAATTTAATAATGGAATTTGCTTTTCATTTTGTTGTGCATTATTTCTTTGGGTTGGTTTTTTTAATTGAATCTTTATTTTATGCAAGATACAAATTTATCTAAGAAACTTCTTTATGCTCTTGTGATATTTATAATTGATTATTATATTTATGAATTTAGTTATTTTTCTGTCAGCCTAGTACACTGCAAAAGTTCTGAATAACAATACATTAGGTAAGGCAAGAATTGAATCCTTTTCCTGTGTTTTTCCTGGGAGAGGATCACACTAAGGCTCAGGAGTAATCAGTTTTCAGGGAAACAGGAATACTAGTACTAAATTTTCAGAGCATATTAGAATTTTAGCCACCTCATTCCCCAGTTCATTGAAGTCACACAGCTGAATATCTTAAGCAACAGTTAGAAAAGGTACAAATCAGACATTACATTCTAAGTAACAAAACTATAACTTCTAGTGTTATACTTGGTCTGAAACCTTTCTTTTTCTGTTTTATACTAGTTTGTTTCTCCTCCTAAGGGAAGTTATTTTTCTTTGAACTTAAAGTGTTCTTCTAAGCCCTTTTCTATCTCAGATGTGCAGTTTCTAGACCAAAAAGAACCCTGAGAATTCTTTGATCTTCATTCATAGGGTAAGTAAAAGAGAGGTAGGAAGGAAGATGGTATCATAAAACTAGTTACAATAAAAAAATGACTGATCCATCTAAGGCTTACATGGGCTAAAGTTGTTTCCTCTCAAGTGAAAACATGGTTTTTGTGACTCATTCTACTGACTCATGAATATACATATATTTCCATTATGTCTATAAAAATTCTTGTTTTATCTTGTTTTGCCAGAAGCTGGACTTTCCTACTGTGATACTTGCTGCTGGCAGTGGAAGCACCCAAACCTTTGGCATATTCAGCCTTGCAATAAAATCCAGGGTGTTTCCTAGATACGTTATAATTAACTTCAAATGCTACGTTACAATTATGTTCAGGGTGTGACTTAGACAAAATAAAACACTTCTGAGTGAAGACTGATGTACAATTCTAAATGCACCCTTTATTGTGTCTAGGTACTATGAATATTTCAGAATACTATAGATAGCACCAGCCCAAAACATTTTAGGTCCTTTAAGCCACAAATCTTATAAGATGTTTTTGTGTTTTGTTTTTTTTTTTTTTTTTTTTTAGTTCATTTAAACCCTTACATAGACAAGTTTTGTCTATTGTATTAAAGATTATGCATTAGGATTTGTTCAGTCTTAGCAATCATATATAAAGCTTAATAAATTAAGATGGAAGCTCTCTGGTAGTCAGAAATGGATAAGTGTTTACACATGCCTGCTTCAGATCCTTTGAAAAGGCTTCCAGCCAATACATTGAAATAGATGCCCCCCCTTCTAGTTTGTAAGAAGTAAGGCTTCCAAAATGTTTTTTCTCTTGTTTCAGTGAAACAACCTCTAAACTGTGGCATGAGCTTTGCACTTGCTTTGCATAGGTTTGTGTGCATCTGAACCCTGAGACCTTCACCACTACCCTCACTTCTGAGTATTTAGTGCTCAGAAGAAGCCTCATCTAGAAGATTGGCACTGAACTCCTGCCTCGAGTGTAGCCATGTTTTGAAGGGGCCACATCAGGGCCCAGGCAGGGACTGTGATTCAGTCATTCACACCATAATGTACTCAACACAGAGCTCGCTCCAGGGCAAAATGCTTTCTTTATAAACAATGTGTCTAAAGAAGGGTGTTTTAATAGGGTTCTTTGTCATCGCTAATTGACACACACCTCAGCTATTGTCCTGTGCAATCTGCATTCTAGAACACAGGGAAATTCTGCTTTTCTGTTATTTCTTTACTAACTAACTCATACCAGGGAAAGTACAGGCAGTAGGAAACATGCATCCACCTGTAGAAATGGGCCAAATGCAGGTCAGGCATTTTCGGAGTAAGGACATTTTTAAAACTTATACGGTACAGGAAAAGTGAACTATAATCAAAATGTGGATCCATCCTTGATAACAACTCACAGACAATTTTCATTTATGATCCTATTATAGAAGCATGGTCTCACTATATTCTGCCATCAATTTATAAATAGTGAAAAAAATCAATAAATAGTAATTTATTCAATTTTTCAGTAAGACAATGCTTTGGTATAGGAATACTGCAGATATCCAAGTGTTCAAAAGTTGCCTATGGCTTCCCCTTCTTTGAGATCCTTTTTTCATCTTTGTCACATTTTAAAATAGATCTAAAGGAGAAGATCAAATGAGATGTGAATAAGTTGTTTAACAAGGCAGTCATTTTTAACTATCAACATTCTTTTTATTCTCTATGGATACATATCAAATAGAACTTCATTTGCAAATTCAGGCCACAGCATTAAACACAAAAGATGAAAATAAAGAACTGCTTGTTACATTATTAGTATATTGTACTTATCAGATCATTAAACAGTGTTCTACAAAAAATTCACAAAATTGAGTCCAAACATATCTTTCAGAGAATATAAGTCAATTACATTACAGAAAAAAGTTTATCAAAGCAGTACTTTCTCTTAAGTTGGTGAGCAGAGGAGGTATATAGGGAAAGGGAAAGAGAGAAAAAGTTTCTTTAAAAAAGTGCACGCAAAGAACTAGAATATACTTTGATGCTGCTTCTTTCCTGAGTAAAAATGTGATCTGTTTTATGAGGAATGAAGCTGTAGTTCAGTATCTCTGTGCTTCTAAGTGTGTTAATCCTAGACAAACAATGCATATTGAGTAGTACCAGTGATGAAATCTTACAAACTTTTCATCCATTAGGACATAGAAACTTATTTTTAATATATGATATGTAAGATAAATTGATATGAAATATCAATGAATACAAAAGCTACAAGCCAGAAAATGAGTAGTAGACTTTAAAAATATATCATATTGAGGAAAAATGACCCAAATATTCCAGTTTTTATGAAGGTACTTTCCCCCTTTCTGACCTTTTTTCCAGATTTGTATTTGGAACTAGAAGAATATATTTCCCTTTTTGGAAGTCTCTTTAAGAAGGCCTATGGACAATATGTATTGGATCAAAAGTTTTAGAAGTTTAAGGTCTTTCAAAGCTTTTTTTTTTTTTTCATTGTAGTTCTTTTCATTACAACTCATTTTGATGATGATGGTTGGGTGAATTGTTCAGAAACAGAAAAAGAAAAAAAAAGAAAAAAATAAAAGGTGAAACTGCCCAAAGTTCATTGGTAAAAAAATTTGAACTAAACAGAAACAACTATTTTCAACAATTTTTTTTTTTCTGTTTCTGTTTTATAAGTTCAGAAACACCAGTGGTCTGTGATTTTTATGCCTGTCTGTCTTTGTATGTTTTTGTGCTGTACACATGAAGACAACGTTTGACTATTAACTAGCCTGAAGCTGGGAGACACTTTTATATCCTGGTCAATAAGCAGAACGTGACTACCCCAAACCCACAGGATCTCTTTGTGGATACAAAATTTTTGAATTCTTAGTTTAGCTATTATTTGCTATAATTTTTGCGCACACAGTAGTGTCACGTATATAGATATATATGCAGCAAGTGGTAAATCAAAGGTATGAGCTATATAAATATACATTGTCTATGCTTCATAATCTCTAAAACAGTGAAATATATTAGCTAAATATTTACACTTATCATTAATTACACTTATTACACATTACTCACTCAGAATCTTAAATCTCTCTCTCTATAGAAATATATATAGATGATATATCAAATGGTATCAAATTCACTGGCAAAGATCCATAATTATGAAAGATGAGAGGGCTGACTTCTATCCCAGTAAGACCAATATTATATAAATATCCACTGAAGCAAACAACAGAATCAAAAAGTAGAGATAGAACAGTAATGATAAAAGTAGTCAAATAAATAAACGATTTTTATACAGGTAATTACTCCTTGAAAACTGTGTTCTGTTTTGGGCCCCTCACTGCAAGACACTGAGGTGCTGGAGGCTTTCCAAAGAGGGGCAATAAAGCTGGTGAAGGTCTAGAGCAGCTGAGAGAACTGGATTTGTTCAGCCTGTAGACAAGGAGGCTGGGAGGAGACCTTATCAATGTCTAAAACTATCTGAAGAGAGACTGGGGGTCCATCTTTTCTTCCCATATAACAAATGATAGGACCATGGCCTCATGGCATTGAGGAAATGACCTCAAATTGTTCCAGGAGAGGTTTAGATTGGATATTAGGAAAAATTTCCTCACTGAAAGTATTGTCAGGCACTGGAAAAAGCTACTCAGGGAAATGGCTGAGTCACCATCCTTGGAGGTGTTTAAAAGATGTGTAGAAATGGTACTTAAGGCCATGGTTTAGTGGTGGAACTTGGCAGTGTTAGGCTAACGGTAGAATCTTAAAGATCTTTTCCAACAAAAGTGATTTTATGATTCTATGATTCATATTCCCTTGCAATAAGGAAAGAAATATCAGTGTATTTGCATCAGACAAAAATATTTATTTAAATATTATTTAATATTTAATTTTTAAAAAATGGAAAACTTTCCTATTAAAAGAATAGTATTGAATAGCATGATAAGAATAGTATTGGAACTATTGCTCAGTGAGGTTGAGGAAGACTCTGCAATGGTTATTTTTAAAGAACACTAGACAAATGTCTGTCAGTTACACTCTTTGTATAATTGATCCCTCACAGAGCTGGGAAAGACATTAGATGACCTCTTAAGGTCCCTTCCAACACAACATCTCCATGAAGTTCTGATTGAAAAATATTTATTGGACTTCTTTTCTTGCTCACTTAGTTGGTTACTTTATGATTCTATGAAAGAGAAGTGAACTGGAAGGAACTGACAGCAAATGCCTTAATTTGGTGGTTTAGGGGGAAAAAAATCCTTTCCTGTTTTTGATGTCTGTTTCTGCCAGAAAATGCAAACGAAAAATCTGCCAAAATCTCTGAGACAAATTCAGCCAAGTAATTCTCTTTCAATATGAGACCTATGATTGGGTCTACAGCCAGTCTCTGAACTCTTAATTGTATATTTCACATTGCCATCTTGAAAATATATTTTGTTATATTTACACACCGAGACAGACAGACATGCATACACATTTTCTTTAACCAAGGAAACTGAAGCAGAATTTGACAAAAATTTTAGTATGATGCTGCATAAAAATGCTAAGAGTTACATACAGCATCAATTACAGAAAGCCAGGACCAAGACAATGTTCATAAGTGTTTATTAGTTGTATTAAACTACTTCTAGTTTATAGTTAAAGCTCATGCTGAATTATCTGATAGCTGTTACTATAAGATGGCTTGGCACTTACCTCTGAAGTCAGGAAATTCAGGTCAAGTGATCACAAAAAAGTTGAAAACCACCACTCGCTCTTCTTTTTTCAGAAGTAACATTTGGAAGACAAAAGCTTAACAGTTTCAGGTAGAGGGGGATTTCAACCATGCTGTTTCCATCTCTCCGGTAGATGGTGGAGAGAAAAGTCAGACTTGCAGGCAGCCTGCACTCTCCGAAATGCAAAAGGTGGGATCTCTTATCACCTTACATGCATCAGGTGGAATAAAAGATTTTATCTGATGCACATTCATAATAACCAGGAAGAATATAACCATAGGTGCTGCCTGGAAGTCTCTGGAACAGTCACACTCGTGACTTACAGCTCGCTTGCATAAAGTCAAGGACATCCAAACACCAGTAAGATAAGACTTGAGAGAAGAAGTAGTGTCACATTTGATGATAACCAGAGGCACTGAAATACCAATCAGACATCAGATACGCAGACTTTTCAGTTCTCTTTTCCAAGCAAATAAATACAATTTTGCCTAGAGAAGAGATTTTGAAAAATTATAGTTCTTTCAGGCCTCTTATTAAGAACTATGATGTCACTGTGGCCAGAAAACAGGTATTTACACATACTTCATTTCCTAAGGCTTTAAAGTGCCAGGAAATTATCCAAGTTACATAAAGTATTACAACAATGCCTTAATCACTTGCACTCCTTCTCTTCCTACCACCATCATAAAGCAAAAATAGGCATAGCTCCACTTTCTCTTGAGAATCTCACAAAACTGTTTCAACATACTTATTTTATCAGGGAGGAGAGGGGGATTAATAGAGAAATTCTGTTATTCAGTTTAATTGCCGGGCCAGTGTTAAACTGTGACACTTGCATATTTCAATCCTGTGTTATCATTTAACATCATTTTACTTAAACTATTGACAAAATTGTAACCTTATGAGCGTACCTTTAATATGGCTTCGAATAGCTTCCACTTTTGATTAATACTTTCCACTTCAAAAGCTTTTTACAGTCATTCATGCCACAATTACTCAAACTTTGAAAACAGATCTTTCTGAGTTCCATATATTAAATATTTTGCTGTCATAAAGTATTTGCATTACAGAAATGCAAGTAAATAAGAAGTAGCCTTACTACTTGGACAAAAATTAACTGTTACATCATCTGTTAATGCTTCTTCATTCTACAAAAGAGCACAATTGTATTTTCAAGTATAGCTGTTTCAAGCATGTTAATATACTGAATGCTCACTGACACAGTTCAGTTAGGCTTTAGACAACTGTTATACTGTGCACAAGTAGCTTCAAAGTCTTCTCAGAATCCTTTCCTTCTGCAAGTTGTGCCAGGAACAATAAAAATTAAGTAAGCTAAAACTGGAATATTTTGGATTAGTGCTGGTGTGGGTGTAAGGCAAAAGCGAGACTTTTTCAACAAATTCAGCACAAGTAGTTTGAATACAAATGAACAATTTGTTCTTGAAAATGTTCTTTCCGTCTTGTTTTACTATAACCACAGTCAGGGACAACTGTTGGTATAAATTTTGATGATTATCACGAAAACATTGGCAGTGAAAACCAATGAGAATGTACTGTGGGAGGATGTCACACGTTCCAACTTTCTGGTCGGTATTTAGGAGCAATTGACAAAATAGACAAAAGAAAAAAACCAAAACAAAAAAACCAACAAAAAAACCACACCCACACTTTAACACGCAGTATAGCATGGGACAATAGGATTTTTAGGATCTCACACTGTGTACTTTTACTCATATTACTAGCACTAAATATTATGTGGAACTCATATACACAGAATTTAATAAACCCCACTAGATGCCTATGCCTATCTGTAGAATGAAGTCTTTAATTTTATAATGAGTATATATGACTTTGCAGCAACCTTGCAATTTCAGATATTTTGTAAATTAGCAAGGCTGTCACAGAGGAAATTATTTTTTCTGAGTCTGCAATTTCACCACCACATATACTGGAATTTTGTACTATCAGGTACAATTTGATTTTGTTCAAATGTGGATATGCCATTGCATTACTGCTGAACTGGCCAGAATTTGCAATATAGCACTTATACCAGCTTTCTGCTCTTACAGGGGTTTTATGTCAGCTGGAAGAGGAAAAATGATACCTGATTGAGCAAAAAGTCAGGGGTGATCTCATACCAGATGAGTGCTTTGCATCACGTGGCTGTGGAATTTCCAGTCCTATAGCAAGAGTTCTGAAGCAAGATTTACTGTATCGTCAAGCTGTGGCCTGAGGGTTTTAAGCAGCTTGATTAGAAGATTCATACTGTCACATAATAGGATCTGTTAAATGCGATGAAAGGTTAGTATTTCACACAATGATTTGCAGAAACCTCTACTTGAAACCTAGTAGGTTTGCGTTTGTTTTGGTTTGGGTTAGTTTCTTTTTGGTTTTGTTTTGTTTTACTTCTTTCTTGTGGAAAGTCAGTTGTGTGCATTTGTTTCAATAGCTCATTTGCAATCAATACCACACCAACTTCTGCGCAACGTGGCACATTCATTTCTAAGAAAACAACAATACACAAACTCATACTGAACTTGTTCCCACTAAGTCTCAAATGAGAAAATGAAAAGCTTTCTCTTCAAGGAATATTTTTAGTGAAATAAGAATTATAAATAAGGAAGATCTCCGAATGTTTTGTATAAATTAAATCGAATCTAGGAGCTGTATTCAGATATTTTCACCCATGAATGGAATGGTTCTGTTTCAAGATAAAACTGGATCTCAGAGAAGGGTATTCAAGTAGTATAATTTGATGATTCAAGCAAGTCCATATAAAAAGAGGGTTGTTTCTAATTGGGAAAGGCATGCTGTCTTTCAGGATTGACTCTTCACCAGCACTGAAGGTTATTTCAGCTCTGATTATTGTGAGATGTTACCAGATTCATACAGAGGTAAGACATGGATGTTACTAAAATCATAGAAAAAAAATCCCAGGAAATTTTACCTCTATGTTTTTTTAAATTTTTTTAATATTTCCAGGTTATGGTAAGGCATTTAGTGAAAGTATCAAATCTTTTTCCCGCTGCCTATACTTGGTTTTCTCACTCCATTAGCTTTGCTTAGAGTGTAATATGCTATATATTTTTGAGATACAATATAATCTGATCATTGACTAAATGCGTTATTTAGAAATATTTGTTTGACAGCAATTATCAATGGTTTTATGTAGTGTATTTCTAAGGCCATGTTAGAGTGCACTGGCATGCAAAAGTGGGTCCTCAACCTTGAATATTATTATGTATTTTTTTTCTGTAAGTCAACATCTTAATGAAAAAACATGACTTTTATATAGAGTTTTCCACTATGTTTTGAAGAGCTACAGAGTTAGGTGTGTTTGGAAGTTACAAATCATAGGGATGAGGGACCATCAAAGTAAACAGTCTTGTACTATATGACGAATGCAATGAGAATACTATTGAGATATCACTGAATAAAACCAAATAGACCTCACAGATTAAGTCTTAAACTACACAGAGGTGCAAATAAGAAACTAATACTGCCTTTCGAAAAGTCAAATGCAGCAGTCTGACTGTTTAATAAGCTTCTTGGCTGGCCAAAAATATCACTAGGAAAGAAAAATATAAAAAAAAATCACACATCAAAGAATCAGGAGGGTGTCTTCAACAAGTCAGAAATTGGTTTTTGACCTTTCTGACTCATGTAAGCTTTCATGATTCCCACCTGTGGTTTCTTTTCTAAATTATTTGATGATAAAAAGGTAATATTTTTTCTTCTTTTGAATGGAAGAAACTCCTCCCTTTTTGTATTCAGTATAACACTGCTCAAGCCAGCTCTGTCCAGTATTGCACTTTCAGGGGCAGAAACAAGAATGCTCTCTACTATGTTTCTCTGTACTTTATTTCCCACCATATTAACAGCCTGGGTAATAGAAATATTCACTGAATTTGTACATGAATATATAGTTACTGTAAAATGGATATGAACACAGTTTTAAAAAAATATTTTAACTAAATTAAGGCTTAATTTTATAAAGTTCTGTAATTTATGACACTTGCACTTGCAATCTGAAAAAATTCCAAATATCTGCTCAGCTCCAAAATCTTGGGTTTAGCTATAAAGCCGTTTAATTTTTCCTTAACTCAAAATGCCCATGAAAGAAAAAGATAGGAATCAGCATCCCCGTGCTCCATTTTTTCTGACACAGAACATTCTAGCTGGCACAGAACATGCCACACTGAGGCTCCAAACAATAACAAGCAAAACCGATGTAGTAATGAAGTTAGAGGGTCTGAATATGCTTAAGGTGCTCAACACTTCACAAGAGTAAGCATCTGGTATAGAATCACATTAAAGCATATATTGGAAAGAAAATGCAAGTAATAGGGAATACCAGAACTTAGAAAACAAACAAAAAACCAAACAAGTCTGAACAAAAGATTGGAATCCATAACAGACAAAACTAGTGGATTAATTGTTAACCCTCCCTGCCCCCCAGGATACTAAATCCTTTTTCACAATTCTACATTTTTATTCAGGACAAGATAACCTTCTCTGTCGACTCATGACCTCTCTCTAAATAATCAAGATGATAACGGCTTCTCTCTGTTTTTAACTTTGACCCCTCTGAGAAACTCTGCAACACTTTCAACAGGTCATACAGGTAATATTGGTCATTCTGTATGACAGGAAACACTCTCCTAGAAGTAGTATTTGTAAGTAGTATTTATTATAAAACATTTGATAATAGGATTGATCATAAGATCATAAAATCTTAAACAATATTGATGAAAGTGTAAAACAAAGTTGTTACAAAATTTTAAGATGTGAAAACAGGGAGTAAAAGCATCAGCTGTTGATTTCAAAAAGCACTTTGTCCTTTTTTATATAAAATAACTCCATTGCTTAAGCACTCTAAATAATACTTCTTTGTACTCAACATACTCTTGTGTTTTGCTAATACTTTTCTAGAAAAATGCTTTCTCCTTCTACCTAATGTAGCTAAGATCCATGGGGCAAGTTCCTTTCTGTTACTATTGCCCAGTACACTGATTGTGACACAACAACATAGGCATAGATTTGCCATTCTTCACTTTTCCTATTGTCCCCTTAAACTTAGATTTCTGACAAACACATTCACAATATTCCACCTCTCTATTTTTGCTACACTGGGCTTGCTAATTGTCAAGAAGATTCTGAAAGACTTCTTTGTGATACCAGTTTGTCCCTATGTTTTTACTGTGAATCACCAGATTCACCAGGGTCATTCTGGCTGCAGTGATTTTCAGGGGGGAATTTACTGGCTGGTTGGGACACAGATGAGTTCTCTAACCCAAGAAAAACTAATGTGAATGTGAGAAACGTAAAATGAAGAAAACAAATTTCATAGCTGGACCCTATGTAACTTCTCCTTTTTAGCGTTTAATTTATATTTTATTAAAAATACTACAATGATTTAAAGAGTAAAGACTTCTTTTGAGTTTTTTTTTTTATTGTTATATAGAGAATTCATTATGCAAAACCTTTAATTTTGCTGAAAGGAAAAATCAAATACTTCAACTACAGTGATAAACTGCTATGTTAACTATTCATAGTAAAATGTTAAAAGCAGGATGAACAAATGTTAGACTGAATATGGCTCCATAAATATGTCTCAGAATATCTGAGTCATTTAAAATACCCCCTTCTGTTTAGTGTTTATGACTGTGGCATAGTAAAGCACAAGAAACTTCAGTGTATTGTGAATAAGACCGAATACATCTCCCAGTGCAGTTCACACAAAAACTCCAACTGACATTACTGAGAGCAGAAGCAGGCAGCCCTAAATTAATAATAGCTGATCCATCATTAGATTTATCTTCTGCAGCCTAGGACCACTTCAATGTGGCATGATTCATTGCAAGCTCCAACATAAATTATGGATCCAGGAGAAACTAGTAGTTATACATTGCAAGTTGCAATAACTGGAATTTGTGTTCTGCTTCTTGTTCTTTTAACTACAGATATCAGGTTAACAGTAAAAATAATGTCTAATTTCCCGTCTCTTTGTACATGTTTTATCAGCATCCAGTCCTCCCTCCTCCATTGTAAAGATACTTTCCCTCACCTCTCTCCTCTGTATTATAATAACCTAAAATTCAAAAATTAGATCATCCTGTCCTCAGTTTTCCTCTTTGCTCAGTTGCTCTTCTGTTACCCAAGTGCTGAATTCAGCCCCAGAGTTGTCCAGGTTCAGTGCAGAGTAAAGTGCTTCCATGTTGCTTGCTACATCACTCACTGTGACAATAATGAAGTGTGGGTTGGTATGGTTTTCAGAGAGCTGACCTTGCATCAGAATCTGTTCTCATTAAGCAAAATTCCCAATGAAATGCAAAGCACAATTAATGACCACAGAATTTTGCCAAAAGCGGTAACCACTAAACTAAATGAGACAGTGTTGATTATGCAGATAAACAACCACGCTGGAAAGCTTGCCTATGGTTCAAAACAATGCACTTCTATTATTATTTATGTTAGGATACCAATCAGAACTGGAGCCTTATTTTATTAGATGCTATACAAACCCAAAGTACAGGATTGCAGGGTAATTTGATACAAGATTCAATAATCAACGAACCATAGAAAAAGATCTCAGGTCTGAGGGAATTTTGTATGTTTACAGTTTATTCATTACCTGACAATATTTATAGTAATTACAATTTTGTCTTTAATAATCGAAGGACTTCTTCAAACTGGAAATAGCTAACTCAGTTGTGACAATTAAATTAAAAGCTTTGCCATGTGAAAGCTCTTGGTATTGAAAGCATATTTATTTTATTAAGATGAACTTTTTCTTGTCCTTCAAAAGCAGGGCAAATAACAAATTACAGTGGATTACACTTTCCCACCAATGTCTTTAGCAAAATTTGAATATCTTGCACAAAACCTTCAACTATGGCAAATTACTGCCCCATAGGCCATTGAAGATACATTGTCGCAAAAGAGAAGCCACTTAAGGAATCATAAAGCAATAGAACACAGAAGTTTCACCTTTGAAAGAAAGATTTAACTTGTATTTTATAAAAAGACAGTGTAAAAGCCACTTCCCGATTTCAGCTTGTTGTCTCTTCTCCCTGTCTTGCATATCTGCATAGTTCCTTTTAAAAATCAGTTTTGTCTCCTTTGTGTCTAGAAAATAAAAACATGAAGGAGAAATTGTTTAATGTCTATATAACAGACACAACGTGCTAAGTTCAAACTGATGTCACATGCACAAAGAAATCAGAAAAAAGTATTTAGAAAACAATATTCCTTCAGAAACAGAAAGTTTACAATTTAGTCCCAATATGAAGTCCACACTGATGATAGATAATCAACTTACTTTCAGTAAGAAACACAGTCTTTGAGTGATATTTACCCTTAACAGTAGGCTAGACAAAAGAATCTTCAACCAAAAGAATAAAAAAATCTGGTATCTTCCCTTTAAATTCCAAGGACCAGCTGATCTGACCCTCACAGAGTAATCTCTCTGTTATTGTTGGCATTTTAAATTTTTGAGAAACACGATGAGCTAGACTGAAAAGTTACCAGGCCTTGAGCCTTCCATCTGAAGCATCTGTATGCTATGCCTATGCTGACTGTGCTATACCCTGTCCAGTGTTGGTGAATGCCCATCATACAGTAGATTTTTGTTATAAATAGTACCCCAGCATTTTACTCACCAACACAATACACATCAAAGGTCAGAGTAAATACTGGAGTTTCTCACAGAAAATATAAGCTTCATATCTTCCTTCATGCCAGGTGCTTTTATCTTCTTTTTTAATTATTTTTTAAACTTTTTTTATTTGTCAGTGAATATGACAAATGTATTTGGAGCTTAAAGTACTTTTACTCCATCTCTCCTTTCTTTCAGTTCTATAAAGTAGCAAGAAGTTGGGGAACTTTGTATGGGGGAAAAAACCCAACAGGAAATAATTTTTTAAATTGTTCACTTTGGTGGTGAATGATTCTTGTAAATACATGTCCAGCAAAAACATTGCTATTTTTTAATCTATTGGTCTCTATGGATTTTTAACTTAAATATCAAGGCTCCTTTTCCACTGTTTTTTGTTTTTTTGGTTTTTTTCTTATTCTTTTTCCAACCCCCAGAGCCAGTGAGGTATTGTTTTGTTTTTCTCTTCTCAGAAAAGGACTTTGTTATCTGGTTCAGGGTAAATTTCCAAAACAATCCATGGTAAGTACACATACTAACCCAAACAACGAAGTTTAATATTAACTCATCAAGAATGTGCACAAGGAAGAAGAGTACAGAAACGTATCTTGAAAGTTGTATCTTTCCCTTCTAGTTTAAGTACCATTTTGGATATATAGCATGGAATACTCTTTCAAAGGAAGGAGACATTATATTTGACGATTTCCACCAGAGTAAGAGAAACAAATTCTAAACTTCTCAATAATAGCAAAAAAATAATGATTCATGGCTGTCTTTGCCTGCCAAAGGCCACTGTTCTACTCAAGCGGCATATCAACTTCCACCCTCAGAAAATATTACATTACAACTGACCATTCCCTGCATAGTCAATTATCTTATTATTGAATATGAAAAAAATGAAAATAAATCCAAAGAGTGTTAGGGTTTCAAGTATTTTTACAGAAAACAAAGCAGATGCGACATACCCATGTGAAATTATAGCCAATAATTATACAGTATAAAACTGTTTACAACAGGTCCCATTTCATTGCATTTGTTTGTCAATAAATTAATTTAATGACCAGCCATATCTTACATTTTTTAAATTCAGTCCATCAACTGTTTGGGAAGGACTGGAAAAAATTCTAGGATTTTTCTCTATTGCAGTATGTCTTTAACATAGGAGTTTGTTAGGTTATATAAACAATTATGAAAATACATGCTATGGCCTGTACTGGCATTCTCTTCATTAGGATTATGTTTCTGTGTGGTAGGGGGGGAATATATACAAAAAGAAGGCATTGGAAACATTTCTTGCATGCCTGATAATTGCGTACATCTCCTAGTTCATCACCACTCTGAGGTTCTCTCTAAAGAACTTCATTTGAGTCATGAGACAACCACTTTTAAAACCATGGGTAGCAAATGTGAGTCTTGGAGCACTTTCAGAACTTGTTGACTCAGCACTTCTCCACTGCTTCTGAAATAATCTGATTCACATCATGGGTAAATTAAAGTTTCCAAAGTTCATGTGTAAATTATTTCTAATAATTCAAAGTTAAAAAAAGAGAATGATAATGTAAATCTCCCGCTTTTGCAGTTAATAATTCTGAAAAAAACCTATCCAGAGAAAGAAAGGAAGAATTCTTAGAGAAAAGTACATCTAGGATCAAGTCGTCTTCAGCAAATGTCAGCAAATGAAAAGTTTCAGTGTCCAACCCTGGAAGAGAAGGGCCAGCTTTGCTCTCTCACACATACTGTGAAGCTGGAAACACTCCAACTGAACCATAGTGGAGAGCATCAGATGGGAGGCACACCAAGGCCCCCAAGTTTTTAGTGGAAACATGCATGCATACATTAACACCAACTCAAACAAGACAGTATATCCTGTTATACAGCAGGTAGGGTTAGTGCTGTTTCATAGTTTGTGCTTTGGACCCAACCTGCAGTGAAATCAAACCTCCAGCTGATATGAAAGATCTGTTTGCTTTTGCAGTGGTGTTTATCTAATTTCTTAGAGAATTCTTTCACATGGTCTTTAGACAAGGGAGTTAATACTTTAGTCATATGTCATACTGTATCTTCAGCTAAAATGCTTACTGCTGGTGTATTCCTGCTTCATTTCACATAAACTGACATCATATACTGACAGAGAAAGGGGACCAATGTGCTCCACAGCAATCAAGTAGTCATGAGATTTTACCTGACACTACAGATATGCACATACATACACATGTACACACATTCATACACACACAAACACATGTGGGTGCAAAAAAAACCCCAAAACCCAAACAACAAAACCAGAAAAAACGATTCAGCAATCGCAAGATTCGCAATTTACCATGGAAGCCGCTACTTAATATTCCGCTTGATCTGCCAAGTTTATAGCCTGGCAAATCTGAATACAAATGTCGATGCAAATGAGGATTCATTATTCTTACATCGTCTTTGTGTTGAAGCTTAATGTAACTTGGTTCCTAAGGTTGCTGAGGGAATGTAGATTGCAAGACAGGAGTAAAAAAAATCCCGAGAAAACCCAGAAAAGCAAATAAGGAAAAGAAATGTAGGCAGAAATGGAAACAAATGGAAAAAAAATATGCTAAGCTTTCAGACCATCAAAATATCACATTAATACATTACATTCTTCTTTTATTTTCTCGTATAAGAAACATTTGCTTACCATTATCAGCAGAGAAGGAGTTAACTAACCAAGACGAGTCTCCACAGAGTCAAAACATAACAATCCTCCTTTTACTGATTATACAATATTGTGCCAATTGTAAAGTCAGTGCCCCATTTATCTGAAAATTTCAACATTCTTTCATAATTATAGAGCTCATCGTCTGGTGGAACCTGTACATTTAGATCTGTAAGAAGATTATAAATGAATTTAAAACCACCCCACCAGTTCTGCTTCTTTCATTATAAATTACTGCTGAATAATTCAGAAATACGTTAAGAAAACTACAGTACGATTAATAAACTACACAGTGAAAATCACAATAGTTTAAATCATACATTTATTGTCCCATTTATAGCCCATCACAAGCAAGGGTTGAAAAGCACCAAATTAGAGAAAACATGAAATGCTGCAAAATTCTAATTAGATTCTCAGTGCCACAGTACATTGTTCTGATGAATCTTATGTACGGCTAGCTTATGCTTACATATAAATACCTTCTCAGTAAATAAAAATATACTGTAGGCTTGACTTTTAGAGAAGCTGTAAAGCTTAGCATATGCAATGATCCCAAAGTCAATGCTGTAAGGCTTGCTTCTTCATCCATAAATAAAGCACATTTGCATCCATTCAGTCAAATTAGCTCCATATAAAAAGGTGGTTATAATTAGCTCCTCTTTCAGGTTCACGGTTAAAACTCAAGCGTGCCTGCCGTCTTGATTAAATCCACCATTGTCTTCCAATAGCTAGTGCTAATTCTTCCAAGGAAATATTCAGTTGAGGTGTTATTTTATTCTGCACTGCTGTTAGTTGTCTAATTTACGCCAAGTCCCTGCAGTGCTTTCCTTAAGCCATCCTCTTTGTCTTGCCTTTGAAATTTACCAAATCTTACAAGAAATCAATACTTAATTGATTATTCACTTTTCTGCAGCTTCAAACAGCAAGCACGCATAAGATCCTGGAGTAGTCACCCGATTTCCAATGCAGGAGGTTGCTTGGTGGCAGGGATCTGCAAGTATCCAACAGCAGGCATTCCACAGAGCTGTGCAGTGGCGTACAGTGCCAGCATCCAATAAAGAAAACGAAGATACTCTAACGAAGCAGGAAAAGTTCCCATGTGAGACAGATCCATATCAATGCTTTAAATAAAAGCGGAGGCTCTGGCTTTCAAATACAAGAGCACCATTCTCTTTGCAGCTACCCCTCTGTTTTTTGCTTACCCTTTTCTTCCCATGGCACTGAAGTGGAATATCCAAAGTGCCACCGAACTCAGAGAACTCCACGCCGGAACAGGGGTGAGGCTCATGCTGTACCTCTGACATAGAATAAGGATGGCAAGCACGTAACATTACGAAATGTAGGACAAACTCAGGCGAGAGAGAGAGAGGGAGAGCAAGAGACAGATGGCGGATCTGGCTAAGAGCCAAAGCCAGTGAAATGAATTACATTGCTGAATAACTGTACACCACTGATTCTGCCACTTGTTGCTGCATGGCAAAAAAGGGCCCTGACGTTGGCAAGAATGTCCTTGCGTGTCACACATGCAGCAGACAACTTTTCGCACGTAACTCACCGCGCTGACAATGACACACGCTACGGCAGGGGATGGTGTGTGAGTGTGTGTGTGTGTGTGTGTATTTGTGTGCAGGTTTGTGTGCGTGGGGGGAAAGTGCATGCCTATGTGTGAGGGAGAGGAAGAGAGCAAGCTGGAGTGCCTGTGGGGGGTGTGTGGGTATGTGCCTGCGTGCGTGGTGTGTGTGCCTGTGCGCGCGCGCGGGCGCGCGTGTGTGTGGAGGGGAAAACAATCACTGCAATCCAGCCATTTTGTTTAATGAAGAATGGAAGGCTGGCATTCAGAGACGTGGTTATGTGCCGCATATTAATGTGTGCTCTGTAGACATCCTCCCCCTTTTAAAATGAGTGGCACAGGAATGAAGCCCTCTATAGAGCAGCCACCGTGGGAGCAGGAGCTCGCAAGGTAACATATCATGGCTAAAACTACAGACGTGGCACCCGCCGCTCCACAGAAGAACAAGTTGCTCTTTGATGAGGAGAAAAAGCTGGTCCCACGTTTACAATGTTTGGGTGTTTTCGAAAAGATAGCCAGAGTCGAAGCAGAGTGTTCAATAAATGCTTCGTACCCAGGATGAAGGGAGACATTATGGGATGCCCAGGGGGCTTTGGAAATCAAATACAATGTTTGAGTAGCACAATTTGAGGTACATTATAAAAAAAGCAATTTGAATTGCCAATGAGGCGACACATATCTGCATGCTAATTAGACCTGTGTCAAGCTTAGTCTGCCGGGTTGTGTTGATGGCTAGGAATGTGCTTGTAACTCTGCTGAGAGATTGTTTCTGCATAAATTATCAGCTTTGTCCTACTGATCATTTTCTGCAAACAAACATGAAATGTAAGATCAAAAGGCAATTCTGAAATTAAAATTATTGATTGATAAAGCCTAGATTTCAGATTTTAATTAGAGGAGGCACAAACAAAAGCTGATATTATTACAGATTGTGCCTGAGCTAGCAGCCGGGTTGTGCAAGGCTTGTAATTTATCTTTGTTTATGCAGCCAGGATATTAAAAATGTAATTAAAATGGTAAAATGATCTGATCAGAAATAGCCACCTAGTGGCAAGTATATTATTTTAAATGGATTATAAAAGCATTGATCTGTGCAAATAAAAGATTTTTTTCATGACAAACACAGCAGCTCATTGAAACTTGCTGAGCAATTTGTCTTTTGCTAATAAGTTGTCTTTTGTGTTTTGTTCCATAGATAAGCAACATCATTTATAACCCTCATTTGCACACTAATAAACATTATGTTATTACAGGTGGTGTTGGGAACATCTTTCATAAATTATGGTATATGAAAATGGAAGAAACAAATAAACCCTTTTTAAGACATTCACTATATACTTTTCATAAAATTAGAATATTCAGATGACAGCAGCAGGAGAAGTTGCTTATTAATTCACTCTGTTGCTCTGTTTAAGCCATGAAATGGTAGGAATGCTATCAATATGTAATTCAGTTTCTTGCCTATCTTGGTTACTTAAAAATGCTTGACAAAACACAGAGGGCCCAATTTACTAAGTCTGTGCAGATTCAATTACTAAATTTCATGGTAATAAAGAGGTCTTTGTGATTTATACATTATTTTTATCCTTATTTAGCACCTTTCTAGAGTTGCCATGTGGATTAAGTATTTAAAGAAGGAACAGACTGTTTAATGGCACACAATATAGAAATGAGTTCTGAAATTTCCCTTCCATCATGAGCTATGGACAGTGAAACTGCCAAAGGAAGCCTTGTCATATATTAATGAAGCTAGACTGTAAAAAAAAAATCCAAACTATAAACAGTTTTTATCAGGAAAATATAGTAGAAGCTTATAAGTTCATGAGCAGGGCTTAACTCATGTATTTCTTTTCATTTCAGATTTCCACATGAAACCACTATGGAAATACTCAATTCCTTTTAAAGAAATTCACAATTTAGGGTCCTGTCAGCAGCTCTGGGGTCTTTTGTTAGGTGCACTTAAAATGCCAGATTAAATATTAATATGTGGTTAGAGTTGTGCTATTTTGCAAGCCCTGAAACCCTATTAGTAAATCATGATCTGGTGACTGATGCAAGAAATTTCGAGGCACCAAGAGTGCAGATTGCCCATCAATCTGATGGATCACTAATTTTTAGTAAATCAGGCCCTTGGACTTTTAGCTGTAAGCAGATGTATGTTTCATTGTGACGGGAAAAGCAGTCCAACTAACAGAGCAATTTTCTGCACTGAATGTGTACCGTAACAGGCAAGTTGTTTTGCATAATCAGTAAGTTATTTGAATACAAGTGTTCATTTAACAGGCTCTGCTTGAGTAATGCTGTTCTTGAGAAAACACATTTTAAGCTAGAAGAGAAGGCTTCATTAATTTTATGGAATAGTATTAGGATTTCAAAATGGATTCTTAGCGTGGTAGAGCTCCAGAAAGATGCCAAAGAAGAATATCCAGGAAGAAGTATTGCCCCATCTTCCCAGGATGTCCAAGGAGCTGCGTTTCTTCAATAGGTTTCATCATCCACTGACTGTGTGTAGGTCATATATGACATGTTTAAGTGGGATGAGGAAGATTCAGGAAGAATCCTAAAGGATCAGGCAAATCAAAATGGAGTCCAAAAGAAGCGGTAGGAAACAATCAGGGCAAAAATACTTTTAGATAAAAAAATTCCCCCCTGACATGGCATGCTTTGATATTTCCTGAGCTTTTTTTGAGAAAAAAACAAAAAAACCACAATGCCCAAAACCAAACCACACCTGGCAATCTTTATTTTATTCAGGTAAATATTGATTTTTAGATCATTATAATATAGATTTAAGGATTTGATTTAGGTATTTACTAATTATAAAGGGTTTTGTGTGTCCAGATACTAGCATGATGTATATTGCTTCCCATTTCATATCTCTCCTGTTTGCTTTCATAGATCCTCTCTCAGTCACTTTTTAGCAGTCTGCTGACACTTGTATGGAAATCCCTGTTAGAAGGACACCACTCCACACCTCATCTGCCAGTGCTCCTGGAGCAGCACTGAGAAATACAGGTCTGAAAGACTAATACGTCTTGCATGTATCTGTATCTTTCTCAGGTCACCCTCTTCAAAACACCTACACACACTGCTTCGAAGAAATCTTCCTATTATTACTTTAAAATAAAATGAAATAATAAAATCAGGTTTTATTATTTAGAAGAAGGCTACAAATATAAGCCTTTACATTCAATATATAGAAAGTACAACATGTGGTATACATTTTTTTTTAAAATCCAAAATTACAGTATGAAGTAATTCAGTGATTTCCCAAGATGATGGACAGTTGAAGAAAGAGAGACAGAGTAGTGTTATGTTTACACCAAGTAGCTATTTTCACTATTTTCAAATACTAAATAATTTCTTGTATTTAAAGAAAGTGATCCAAATCAATAGACCTTCTGGTATTGACATTGCAAAGTAATACACAGTGGCACCACCCATTCTGAAACATTCCAGTGGGCTTTTAATGTGAGTGAGAGTCTGCTGGGAGCCGCCTCCCCAGCTGAGGCACATGCAGGGTGTTCTAATTTCCACTAAGCCCTGATCAATGGGAATTTATTACCACTTAGGCAACTAGAAAGCCACACTGTTTGTGCAAAGCTGAATCAGCTTGGGTATATGGCCCACATCACAAAGATACGTGAGTGTTAAAAGGGAAACAAAACAGTAAACCAGTGTGTGGACGTCGTTTTAACATTCCTTTTCCACAAAGCTAATGGTTTGCTACTACATCCTGTGAAAATAACAATGCTGACAGAGGAAAGCTCTCATGCATTTAATGGCGTTCCAGAATAATGTACTAATCATTGTTTTTTAACTATAGTTCCTATTGTGTTCTGTGTTGTAGTCATGTGTTTACCAAATGTCAGAAACCTCCTTTACAGGCTATTAATACTATTGTGGTCCCTCCAACATGCACACAAATACACCCACCTCTCTCACCACACACACTTTCTCAGTGTCCATCAATATGTTACAAAGTCTGTGTTTCATTACCATATCATATGGAGTATTGATTCCTGTTCCAAGCTAAATAATGTTGTTTTTTAAAAGATCTTTTACCCTTTGAGTGGAGTTTGCTAACCGAACCGCAGACTGGTAACAAAGACATATTATAGTATTTGATACCATATATACTTTGGCAAACACCAAACCCAGTAACTTAGGCAGAAATTTCAATGCTTAATTCAACTTCTACAAACAGGAAAATTGTGCACAAGATCCAGTTACATACATTCCATGTTAAAAAGAGAAACATTACTGATAGACCTTTCAGCATAATAAGATTCAAGCCTCAGCAGTAAAGAAAATTATTACAAGTTTTATTAGGCTTCAACTAGTTTCCATACCAGATCTAAAAAGTCACCTTGCACCTATATAAAGAGGATTATTTATGTAATTATCTGTACATGTGTCCTCATCAGCCACTGTATACAATCATTTCATGGCATTCAGATTCAGCACAAAAACATCAAGGCCCAAGTACAAATATTATTACTATAATGGGTTTTCATTTCTAGAGGTCATCAGGGGAAGGGATTAATTTTGCTTGCTTTATTGTACACAGAGAACAGCACACAGGGTCATATTACAATGCCTCTATCTGGGAAATCACATTCAGCTGTAATGAGAAAGGCACTTCTTAAAACAATTTTACAATTTTGGGTGTATTAGTTGTATTTTATTTCATTTCTATGCTGCCTTCCTTTATGCACATTTATATCAGATAACATTAACCGATTGTTAGTGATATTTACAATGATGATTTCATTGTCTTTTTTGATCTCTGACAACTGCTTGCTTTTCCTTTTCAAGATTCTTTTCTCAGGAGTGATATAGAAACATTTTGTATCTCTTAGTTGCTATAAACATTATTTTCACAATTGTATAGAGAAGTAAAAATCTGTTAGCCATGGCAAAAGTACTCCAAATATATTGTATTTTTTTCCAGTTTCTGTAGATACGAACATAAAATGGTCTCTGGCTAATAACTTATAGACACAGCTTTATTTTCCCCTTGCTTCCTCAGAGAGCATGTCTTTATGAGGTATTATTTAAATGAGACAATCACATTCTCATCAATGCTTCATGAAACTAATAATCTACTAGCCAAGAAACTTCATTCTTGCTCATAGAAGATGATGCTGTAAAGCAAGCATTGCATAGGCACAGTCAGAGGCAGAAGAAAAGCCAACCCAAAAGATCAGGTCACAGAGTCACCGCATATATACAATTATGCACAATTTCCATTTAATGAGCATAAAATTAACAGGCACATTTTAGCCAGCAACACCTGACTTTTTAGCCCATTTTCAACCAATTTCAAAGCTGTGTGAGTGAAAGTTAAACTGGTTGCAAAATCTCAATAGGACAAGCTGAGAAAATAAAGATAACATGAATCTTAAATTGTGAAGAAAGTGAGAAGAGCAAAGCCAGAAATTAACTAGAACTATTAAACAGATACAAAAATACTGGAACTAAAATAAAGAAAAAAAAAATGCCTATATTATTTTTTGTATGCCTTGTAGAGATTATTCACTTGCTCAGGCAAAATTTCTTCTTCTTTTCCTAGCTTGTAAAACCTCGTTTTTCTTTAAGTTAAAAATTCCTTAGGTTTCCTCAACAGGGATAAAGGAAGTAGAATTTCAACTACTGGAAAAAAAATAAAAGATTGACCAACCTGAATATTCCCAGTCTTAACATTAATATTCTTCTGACTTATTTTGTCTTGGCAAAGGAGCTGAGAAGCAAAAGCATCTGGAGACATGACTTCAGAGGCCAAGACTATCCATAAACCTTACAAAAGCACTGGAGAACTGCACAGAGCAACAGCATTAGAGGCAAGATAAAACACATGCTTCCTTTCCCTAATGCACGCTCTTTCTGGCTCTGCAGATTGGCAATGAACTCATTCTCCCAGACACTGTCTTTTTGGAGAGCTGATGACTATTCTTGGCACTTGAAAGACACATGCACAAGCATGCTGGCCACTGATATTATGAGCACAACTGAAGGAATGGTGTGTCCCTTCCCATCCTAGCAAGGATGTCTCATGGACTTTATTGATTCACAGGAAATGAGACTACTCCTGACTCTGAAAAAGTCCTTTAAACATAATGGTTTGCCAGAACCTAGACAAAGCAAGTTCTCATTGTTGTGTTGGGGTATACACAATGAAAGAGCTACACAAACATGTACCTGTGGGGTATCTCTCCCTCACTTCTTCATCTAGACATATTTAACATCAAGTGAAGAAACAGATACTGATACAACAGAAATATTTGATAAGTGTAAAATTACTGCAGAATAGGCATTCTCCTTTACTGCAGTATTTATACGCAATCACATTCATATAAACAGAGACACCAACATATGACCCTTAGCTTTTTGTTGCTTAAAATGTTGTTCTTTAAAATTCAAGACAAGTTTCTGATTAAATCAAAATAAAAATATTTAAGATGCTAGTTGAATTAGTAAAAGAAATATGATACAAAGAAGTGGAAGTAGACCAAAGTTTTTTTAAAAATATATCTTTAAATACAGCATTTTCCCAAGCCAAAGGGATTGGATTTCAGTCTTCTGGGTACTTAAAAGAGACACTTCGAATTTGAAAGGTCTGATCTCACTTGACTCTCCTTAAGTATAGCAGCATCCTGGCACCTGTCCTCGGCTTCCGAGATCCCAGACACCATCACACTAGCACACAGAGGAACATCCCAATGGGCTTGAGGCTACTGGTTCCCCAGCTGTTGGTTCTTTTAAGCCAGTATCTTACTCTCACCACTGCAGATAGTTATTATTCTTGGATGGGTTAGTGGAATTGTGTCCTCTATTAACTAGGAATTCTAAGTTTATTGGATCTGGAAGGGACATTCCCATGAAGAATTTTTTATTTTATGAACAAAACAAGTAATCCAAAAAAAGCTGCTGACTAGTTCTATCCAAACACAACCCTATGAAAGTCCATACAGAGCAAGGTTGTGAGAATATCACATCCCAATCCCCCTAAAAAGTGCTGGTTTAGACTTTGTTGTGGCTACTCAGGAGGAGACACCGATGCCAGCTGGCACAGGACATCCCACACCCATACTACTGAACTCTTTCAACCTCCAGAACAGGGTGGCTGCATTCAAAGTGTCTGTTAGAGGTTTTCTCTGGCTCACATTGACTCCTGAACTACATCCAAGAATTAGTCAGCCGAAGGCTAGCTGGCACAGGCCAAAATCATGCTGAGGAACATGCTAACACTTTAGCAGTAGAAAGGTCAGTATTCCAGAGCTCAGGAATGTCCTTAGACTCCGTTTAATTTTAGGCTATACATTTAGCCTGTAAGTTGTTCCATTAATTAAAGTGAGCTTTGAGATAGGTCCTTAGAGTTCCACTGACATTTGAAGGATGTGAGAGGGATACAATCAATTTAAATATGCATTTGCAAATTTACAAAATATTATAAACATGTAAGGTACTGCATCTATCTTCATCAGACTCTAAAGCTGTAAATACCAGATGTCATTTATAGATTAAATGATTTTCCTAAATCTAATTTTATATTAATACAAACCATTTGTCAATTCAACACGAAGGTTTCTATTTTAAACATTCAAAAGTCATGGAATGCAAATGTTAGGGTTATTCCAGTGATTCATTGCACAAAACATAATTTAAGGTATAAACTGAACAGAAAAATTAGTTTGCCTGAGAAGTGTTGAAACAAATCTGTAACTGACCTGCTCATGGCATTTTCACCTCTGCTTGTTTTTTAAGATCCCCCCCCTTCCGGGGAAATCCTTCAAAACCCCACAGATCCAATAGCCTGATCACTTGCATGTGCAAAAAATGTAACTGGGGTTTTAAAAAAATAAATTATCATGTGCATGAGAATTTAAACACATGAACTCATGAGGAAAATACATTAATTCACCCACAGTCTAAGATGGACTTTTTCTTTTCCATATCCTCAGTGGTGATAGTTTCCAAATCATGGAATGGTTAAACACTGTACTTTTATCTTCATTATCTCTCAAAGACTGATCCTTTCTGAAGATTTTCAAGGTAACTGCCAAAGATTATAAGGTTGCTAACAAGCATTTACATAAATTAAAGGAGGCAACTTTATCCTTAGGAAAAAAAAAAAAAAAATTGAAATATAGCAAACACAAGACTGATTAGTTTTCCACCATGTTACAGGAGGACAGGATATCACAGAAGGTTACATCATCAAAATAAAATTGAAAAATTTTATTTGATGCTGCTGTTTTGAAATTAGAATCTTTATATTATTCTTTGATAAGACCAGAAAGATTTGCCAACCCATATTTCTCAAAATCCCTAATTTTGAGCTCCCAAAGGAATTGTCAATACTGGTAATTAAGAAGCAATAACTCAGGTCAAAGTGACCTGTGTCATGTTCAGTCTGCAGTGTTCCATTCAAGCTCAGCTTTATCAAGACAACTACATTGTCAAGCAGAAGGCAATGAAGGCCACCCTTTCTCTAATCCTGAGGCCATCATGTACAGTCAGCTCCACAGAATTAAGTCTTCTATTTCTTTCTATGCTATGTTAAGGCATTAAAATATAGGAACCTCCATCAGTCACAAGATTTTCCTTTTTCAGTCATCAGAATCAACACCTCAGTAACTCTTCTCTTGAGAATTACTCCTGACTTTAAAACCAGTCTGCACTTATTGGTTTTCCCATTCCACTTCCAGAGGAACCTGTATTTGGTGAATTTTGCTAGCATAAGAGGATTAACATAATACAGGCAAAGGTGAAGACAAGGCACAGGACAAAAAGCAGAACAAAAAACAGTCACCCCTATAAACAACCATGAGATGCTGGCACTGAGCTAAGCCTTGACTACAATAGATTTGGAGTTATGAATATAGAATAAATTTCTTTGTTTTGTATGTGCGTGGAAATGTTTTCAACATTTGTAGTTACATTACTTGAGGACAGACAAAGTCTGTTACTGAAATGTGGAACTAAACCTCTTAATTTGTGCTCACTGAAACTGCACTTCGGTGAGACGAGTGCATGTACTTACTGATAAATGAGATAAACACTCAGGATTTTAATATTTTTCAAAATAAACTTATATTGCTTCCTTTTTAGTGTTACCATATTCTAACATCTGTAGTACTTACAGAGGGCTTAGATGTCAGTAATACATTCATCTAAGACTTAGGGTATTCTGTTGACGTTTAAAAATATGAAGCTGAGCATAACCAGGTTTTCATGGCACAGACATTTATCCCATGGGATCTCTCCACAGGACCAAAAAATGTAAAAATCCCTAAAACTAAAACCTGAAATATGAAAGGAAGAGACAGGAGAGGCATCTAAATATTTGTGCCTTGAAGAAGAAATGTCTTGTGTAACATACCCTCATACATGATCTATTCAATGCATATGAAAACTCTGATTTTTAAAATGTCTGCATTAAAATATAAATGATTAAAACCAACAGAAGTTGCCATTATGCAATGAAGGTTGAAAACACTACTTCCTTTAAAGATGTATGTGTACACCTTTATATTTTCATTCATGAAAATGTCAGGAGATAATAAAAGCTCATTAATGTACAACACTTTGTATTCTACCTCAAATGACTTTCACAGCAAGAAACTTGCCCAGTCCATATCCAAGCATCTGTGGTACTTCTAAGCAAAAGGAAGTATAAAATCAAATAATTCCTACCACATCATTACATAATTTATTCTGAATTATACCTTGCAAATTATTTTAAGTATTCAATTAAGATGCATTTGAATTTTGCCAAAGATTACTTCAGTGCTTATCACCTATGGATGCCTGTTCAAAATGCTTACTGCTAAGGCATTAAATTTACCTTCCCAATTGTCACATGGACTGTAGGGTAAATGAGTCTATGATGATTTCTCCCTTCAGGGCTCAGAATATTAAATTAAAATGTAAAAGAAAAAACAATATTGTTTTTGTATAACCAGGGGCCTCTCCAAACATAAAATACATTTGCATAGTTCCTCAGACTCACTGAGAAGGAAGTAAGTTGACTTATTCACATAAGAGCTGCAGTGATGTATTTTTATATTCTGTCAAGCTACAAATCTGAAAATTTGCCTAAAGGCAAATTGGATTTTATCTATCCATAGCATTAGTATAAAGCAAATCTACATAGCCTTTTATTGATATTACAGTCTGATTTTCTTACTTCTAAATTTAAAGAACCTTTCATCTGACAGCACATTGCATATTTTTTGTTTCTTGCTTCATCTGTTGCTTAAGTACAATATATTCAGTGGTGTTCTTATCTTTTAAAATGATACCTGCTTCTAATAACAGCATTTCAATGCAAAATTGCTCAAGAGTATCTATACTGTGGTGATCCAACCCTTAAGTCATGACTTAAGCATGTATTTTAGTGGAGCCTTTTTTTGTTTTGTTTTTTGTTTTTTCACCTGAGTAAGGACTACAGAAGTGCTTGGGGTTTGTTTGGAAATTAATAGCTAATAGTTTTGTTGTTCATTAGAAAAAGCTTTATTTTTAGCATTTCCTCCATAAATTATCTGAATCTTTTCCTACCACAGCCAATGAATTAGAACTATGTTGTAACATTGCATCATCTATATAGTTGCAAAATAGATTTAATACAATCAGGAATAAATCAGTGAGAAATAAATTCAATAAACATGGTCTGAAGACTGAGTCTTGGCGGACATCACAGCCCATTTCAGCCAAGCCAGATTCCTTGCCCTATGCAACAAATCTGTGTGCTCTTCTTGTTAAACAGTCATGAATCTCAGTTAAGTGACTTGTCCTCAAAAGCATCATAGTCTTATCTTCTTTAATCAGCATTCAAGAGTCAATAAAATCAAATGCCTCTGTGAAAATTACAAAATACAGTGCCAGTACTTTGATTCTATCCAATGCTTGGTCACTGACAGTATTACTGTTAAAATGCCAGATGCAAAAAACTGTTCTTGGCAGAAGTCAAGAAGTCCAGAAGAAATTAATGTCACAGACCTTAAGACCTGGGTTGAAATTCTGCCAACCAGAAGGATAGGAAGAAAAAAAAAGCCATGATATTTTTATTCCCTTATATAGATAACTAACTTAAATTAACTGAAATTACTGAAAATCAGATGAGAAATGATGTTCTGTGAGTTGATGAGTTGCAACATCAGGTGTCATCCAGAGTAAGGTGAAATTCTTCATATCAACCCTTACTGTGGCAGAGCTAGAAATGAGTTATTTCTTTCTCTTTCATAAAATGTTTCAACATTCCTGACTGTCTGACCTGAAAGAGAAAGAACATCAATTCTCCTAAAAGCTAACAGATTTTTGCCACAACTCAGAAAATGCCCTTATCTTTCTTTTTGGATGAAATCATGATCAACTAAGTTTCTACTTGGCCAAACTGGGAAGAAAGGAAACAAGATTGGTTTTTTATTCTCCACTGTAGGAAGTAGGCAGACTTTAGCTATAACTGACTAAGAGATTTCCAATTAATTATTCATACCATTTTTATTTTTTCTCTCAGTCGCAACCTGGATTTGTTATTGCATATTAAATTATTTCACCTAGAACATAATCTCATGAAAATGATCCTTAGTGTGGGGGAATATGCATGCAATTGTTCAGCTACAGCTAGTTGTAGAATCTACAGTTCCTAAAACTGGAAGGGCTAACAAAAACATGGATTCTACAGTATCCAAAAGAGTTTAAGAAAAAACAGGTTTAGGGGTTACATAAGTAGATTACTGTAATTTTGTTTTATGAATAAGAAGTATAATAGACCACTTTACCAGCATTAAGAACCGTGTCACTGAGAATGGAAGTAAAAGAATCACGGAAAGTTATGGGTTAGAAGTGCCCTAGAAAGATCATATAGTCCAGCCCCCCTGAGCGAGCAGGGTCACCCACAGCAGTCACATAGGAATGCATTTCGGTGGGTTTTAAATGTCTCCAGAGAGGAGAATCCACAACCTCCCTGGGCAGCCTGTTCCAATGCTCTGTCACCCTCACAGTGGAAAAATTTTTCATTATATTTATGTGGGACCTCCTATGCTCCAGCTTGTACCCATTGCCCCTTGTCCTATCATTGGACATAAGTATGAAGAACCTGGCTCTGTCCTCCTGGAACTCACCCTTTACATATTTATAAACATTAATGAGGCCACCCCTCATTCTCTTCTTCTCCAAGCTGAAGAGACCCAGCTCCCTCAGCCTTTCCTCATAAAGGAGATGTTCCACTCTCTTAATCATCTTTGTGGCTCTGCACTGGACTCTTTCAAGCAGTTTCTGGCCCTTCTTGAATAGAGAGGCACAGAACTGGACACAATATTCCAGATGCAGCTTCACCAGGCCTCACCAGTAGAGGGGGAGAAGAATGTCTCTCGACCTACTAACCACCCCTCTTCTAATGCCCCCCAGGATGCCATTGGCTTTCTTGGCCACAAGGACACATTGTTGGCTCATGGTCATTCTTCCATCCACCAGCACCCCCAGGTCCCTTTCACCTACGTTGTTCTCCAACAGCTCAGTCCCCAACCCATACTGGTACCTTGAGTTGTTCTTTCCCACATGCAAGACTTTACACTTGCCCTTGTTTTAATTCAGTTCACTTCTCCCTGACCAACTCTTCAGCCTGTGTAGGTCCCTCTGAATGGCAGCACAGCGTAATGAGGTGTCATCCACTCCTCCCGGTTTTGTGTTGTCAGCAAATCTGCTGACAGTGCTGACAGTAGCTATGAATCTATTGAATAGTACTGGTCCCAGTACTGAGGGACTCCACTAAAAACAGGCTCCCAGCTAGACTCCATCCCATTGCCTACAACTGCCTGGCTTCTATCCTTCAACCAGTTCAAGCCAACTCACTATCTGATCATCCAGGCCACACTTCTTCAGTTTAGCTCCAAGAATGCTGTGGGAGATGGTCTCAAATGCCTTACTGAAATCAAGACAAACTACATCTAGGGCTCTGCCATCATCCATCCACCTGGCTATGTCCTCCTAGAAGGCTATAATGTTCGTCAAACATGACTTCCCCTTAGTGAAATCATGTTGTTTGCTCCTGATAAGCCTGTTGTCCTTGATATGCCTGGAGACAGCATCAAGAATAAATTGTTCCATCACTTTTCCAGGGATGGACGTGGGGCTGACTGGTCTGTAGTCGGGTCTTCTTCCTTGACTTTTTTTGAAGACAGGAGTCCTTCCAGTCCTCAGGAACCTCTCCTGTTCCCCACAACTTACCATGATGGAGAGATGCCTAGAAGTGACATCCACCAGTTCCCTCAGCTCCTGTGGGTTTATCCCATCAGCACCCAAGATTTATGGATGTCCAGATTGCTTAACTGATCCCTAACCCAGTCCTCACAAACCAAGGCAAACTCATCCTTTATTCTGGCTTTAGTCAGCCTTAGAGGTCTGGGGCTCCTGAGGACAGTCTCCAGCAGTATATGCAGAGGCAAAGAAGGCTTTCAGTAAGTCTACTTTCTTTGTATCCTCTGTCACCGGGGCACCCACCTCATTCAGCAGTGGGCCTACATTGTCTTTAGTGTTAGTTTTATCTCCTATGTATTTGAAGAAGCTCTTCTTGTTGTCCTTAACCTCTCTCACAATTTTTAATTCCAAGGAGGCTTTAACTTTCATAGTTGCCTCTCCACATTCTCTGACAACAGTATTATATTCCTCCCAAGTGGCCAGCCCCCCTTCAACGATCTATAGATTCCCTTCTTCCACTTCAGTTTACCCAGCAGTTCCCTGTTTAACCATATGGGTCTTCTGGTTCCCTTTCTTGATTTCATTCCCATTGGGGTGCTCTGGTCTTGAGCTTGGAATGGGTCCCTGAATGTCAGCCAACTATCCTGGGCCCCTTTACCTTTCAGTATCCTGTCCCATGAGATTTCCTCTAGCAATTGCTTGAAAAAGGCAAAGCTGGCCATGCTGAAGTCCAGGGTTGTGATTCTCCTTTGAATCCTGAACCTCACCATGTCATGGTCGCTGCAGCCAACGTTGCCCTAAATCTTCACCGTTTAAACCAGACTCTCCTTGTTGCTGAGGACAAGATTCAGCAGTGTTCCACTCCTAGTTGGATCCTCCACCAATTGCAGCCACAAGTTATCATCAATGCACTGGAGGAACCCCCTGGACTGTGAATGGCTAGCTGAGTGGGCCTTCCAGGAAGTATGTGGATAGTTAAAATCCCCCATAATAACCCGGGCCTGTAATTGCAAGGCTGCTTCCAGCTGCCTGTAGAAGGCCTCATTAACTTTGTCATCCTGATCAGGTGACTTGTAATAGACACCCACAACAGTATGCCCCACACTAGCTTGCTCCTTAATTCGCACCCACAAACTCTCAACTTGCTCCTCATCTGCCTCTGGACAGAATTCAGTACATTCTGGTTGCTCTCTCACATAGACAGCAACTCCACAAACTCTCTTTCCAAAAGAGCCTCTTTCCAAAGAAAATGTAGCTATCCACTACCACATTGTAGTCATGTGAGCTGTCCCACCACATCTCTGTTATTGCTACCAGATTATAGCCCCTAGACTGCCCACAGATTTCCACCTTCTATTTATACCCCATATTGCATGCATGGGTGTAGAGGCATTTCAGAAAGAGGGTTGAGCACGTAGTTTTTACCGCAGAAGGGTGAAAGACCACCTGATTTGCATCGTGGCAAAACCTAATGGCTGACGGCTAATTATAATACTCTGAACGATCAAGCTGGTTCCCCAGTTGGATGTAACAGTTTGTGCTCCCCTTTTGATTCCCACCCCCTGAGTTCATTAGTTTAAAGCATGCCTAAACAAGTTAGCTAACCTACTGCCAAAGATTCCCCTTATAAGATTAATTACCCTCTGAAAGGTTAATTTCGTTACTTTATAGTATTTCAGTAATATGTTTTTCAAATTTATTTTGTTTTATATTTGGAGAGTATATTTAAATTCTCTATTCTTAAAGTAACAAAAATCATAAGAAATATATTTTTTTTATTAAAAAAAAAAAAAGTTCCTCCACAGAAGAGTTACCAAGAAAATAAGTTCTACAAAATAAGCAATGACCCTCATATGGGATTGAAAATTATAGTATAAAATTTGCAGATCTATTCTATTATGAAGGCATGAAGGCAGGGTAGAAGCCAGACGAGATACCTTAACGACTTAAATGGAGGTGGGCATATATTTGGGCAAATGAATTGTGTCAATCTTGTCCAAAACCTCAAAATTCACTATAAAAAGACTCACAACTTCATTTATTTAAAGGTGTGCGGTTTAAAGAAATATTTAGCAATTAGATAGCAAGCAAAAATAACACTGAAATGTTCACTGTTAATTCCTTTTTCCTTCTGTCTCATTTTGCATCCTTCATCATGAACACCTGACTTTCTATCTTGATGTATGAAGCTCTTATTAATTGTATATGGAGGCTGCTTTGTTCAGTGTTGTAATTTCTATCTTAGAACAGGATATGTAACTTCATTCTAAGCTAAATAATACCTTTTTTAATCTTGTCTGTAGTGGCAGAGGATCACTTCCTACTCTGGATTTTCTCTGTTCCATATTATTTTAGGCTGAGATGTAGGAACCTTCATGTCCCACTGCCCTTCTGAGACACCTGCACTGGTCTGCAGCACAGCTGGAGAGGTCACAGTGCAAACTGTTGCCATTCACAATAGGTCTCCCTCCAACACTGATGGAGTAGCAGTATTAAACACCAGCCAGGCAGGCTGGCAGCAAAGTCTTGTGGCATTTATTTTATTTTATTTTTTTTTTTTTAAATTGGTTGGAAACAGAAGTGCTTAGGTACTAACAGGCTGACGTCTGTTCTTACCTCTGATGTCAGAGTGGTTCCAAAGAATGTTTATCAATATGGTGGTAGGCGCTTTATATATAAAAATATAAATATATATATATAAAACTGTAGGCTTTTCTCTTATTTCTTGTTTTCATGGGAAGGAAAATGATGTGATTAGGCTGGGTGGAAAACACCATATTCTGCAGTTTGGACAACAGGTCACCAGAAGTCAAAATAAATTTTGGACCTTAAAACTGGTTGATTGTGGGTGGGGTTTTTTTGGTTTTGTTGTTTTTTTTTTTTTTTTCTTGTAATATGCAGCTGTAGGATTACAAAAAAATCACTGTAGGATTCTCATGTATGTATTTGTTTTCTTATATTAATTATCTGATTAAAAAACTCATAATCAATATTTAATGCTTTAAGCTAAACAAACATTATTTCAGGACTATGATCTTTTAAAGCAAACTGAAGAGAAATTTAACATATATTGGCAAACTGTGAATTGGGAAATGGTCACATCTGCCTGTGAGACAGATCTAAAGGGCCTACAGAAGAAAGTCATGTTTCTACAGGTTTCTGCTGTAAAATCTATATTCACATAACTGAATATCACTGACAATATATCATCCTTCCAATATATTGCTAAGTGTGAGTTTAAACCAAGCAAATAAAGTTTGGATATTATCTGACTAATGATAAAACTGAAAGTTGTTTGTCTATGTAAACGTCTGATTTTCTTTACATGTACATCAGGGAAAGAAAACACAATACTCTCCAACAGTGTGAGCTTTCAGACCACGACATTTTTTCTAACACCTATTAGTTTGAGGAAGGAGAGTCTTGATTTAGGGTTTTGCCATGGCACTGGAATACAGTATACCACAGTCACAGTTCCTGTGTTTTATACCTCTAAGTCCACTCAGCTGAAATATACAACATTTTACCACTTCAGCAGAAGAAAATATTTGGAGTTGGCTGCATGCAGTACCAAATATTACTATTATTTTTATAATGTATATTTTCAGTCAGATACCATCCTCAGATATGAATCTGTATGAAAAATCTATATGAAAATACCTTAGGAGAAAGCACTAGTTAGATTTTTAAGGTTCTTGAGTAATATCTAAGACTTAGATACAGAGTTTTTTTGTTATTTATTTATTTACTTACTTTGGATTATAATCACGAGTACAATGTTCTGTCCATAAAGAACTGTTAAAAATTTACTAGGCTATGATGTTCATTATCATAGACTTTCCAGAGAAAGCTAAAATGTTAAAATGTAGCTAAATGTGTACTGGCAATATATCACTCTCTTCTAGTAAACACATATATTTTATTATATTTTTTAAGATTAGTTTCATCTTGAAAATTACAAATTGGATTAGGAGATGTGATATGATTGGAAAACAGATTGGCAGTCTATTTAGCATTTTTATTAGTTGTGTAGATTATCTATAGACTATAGATGACCTCAGTCAACTTAACATTCTTTAGGCAGCCAGACAGAAGGCAACTACAGCCAATCATAAAAACATGCACTTGATTATTTAGGTCTCAAGATGTGTCAAATCAATACGATGTATCACCTTCAAGGCTAGATTTAAGAAGGAGCCTGCATCTTTTGTAACTAGCATACAGGAGAAAGAATTCTAAAATAAAAAATATGGTTTACTTAAGTTCTGTTTAATACAAATATCAATGCTATTTTCAGGTTATTTCAGGTTTTTGATAGGATCTCTGAATGTCTTTGAAATCCAAAGAAATAGAGATCATATATGTATTAAATAAAACTGTACAAGGATAAAACTATTTCTACCATCTCCATGTCAATATTATATAGCTATCCAGCATTAATGGTCTCTTCCCCTTCTGATTGCCACAAGAGATGTTTAAATATAACAAATGTACAGAAAAACATCAAAGCTCTATTTGTAATCATGCTTAACTAATACCATTGCACTTTGTGATCTACAGTTTAAGGGAAAAAGTCCGTGGTTATGCTGCACTTGCACTATATAAGTGCAGAACCCACATCAGTAGCATCGTAGGGCAAGAGCAATACTTAAAAATTATTTATTTTCTGCAATGCCTTGGTTCCTGGGTGTTTATTAATCTAAGTCTGTTTTTCACAAGAGACATCTGTCCCATAAGTAAGATTATAATATGGAAGGCTACTCTATCACACTATTAATAACTCTACACTTAGTTTTAGGTGGCTTCTCTGATGTGTCAGTGATTTCCATGTAGTTTTTTCCATTTAAAGTACCAGAATATGATTTAGTTGTGCATTTGTTAAAATTATTAATTTCTCAAATTAAATTGATTTGGAGGATAAATTGTGAAGTGTATTCAGAAATATGGTAGATATTTGTCATGGAAGATAATATTTATAAGAATGCACATGAAAATGTGCTGATCATGTAGTCATAGAATCATAGAATGGTTTGGATTGGCAGGGGCCTTCAAGATCATTTGTTTCCAGCCCTCCTGCTACAGACAGGGTCACCTCTCAGCACACCAGGTTGCTCCAAGCCCCATCCAACCTGGCCTGGAATTGGCCCAGGGAAGGGGCATCAAAGACTTCTCTGGACAAGATCTGCCAGTATCTCACCACTCTCCCAGTAAAGAATATCCTCCTATTTCTAAGGTAAATCCTCCCTCTTTCAGTTTTAAAAAAGTTACCCCTTGCTCTGTCACTACATGCCCTTGTAAAAAGATCAAACTACTTGAATGAGAAAGTATCTACCAGAAATATCTATATAAATCCATACTGATTCATCAGACAGATATTTTCCTACAGAAGTGAGAGACCAAACTAAAGTCACCTGGAAGTATATCTTAAATAATCATTACAAATAGTACTTTGTTCATTGATGCAGGTTAAAAACTGGCTACACTCCAAAAGAATTTTATTCAGTATTTTGAAAATTCTTCATCATGTCAAAAAATAGCTTTAGGCAAACTCATGAATTCTTACTAGTGGGAAGTAAGAATATTTAATATTCAGAAACTTTTTTAGTATCTGTGCACCAAAGACCTTTACAGACCTTTTGACAGTGCGCTTAATAACCCAGCCAGGATTTTTGGAATTTGTTTGTTTGTTTGTTTTACGAAACATTAACTGAATTATGGGACATGAGTAAAATTTTTACTATTTAAGTCATTCAGTTATCTATTTTGCAACAGTGCTGGAACTGAGGTGGCATCATCCATAAAATATTACACTTTGAGAAGCTCTTTTTCTAATTATTCATTATATAGATTCTCAAAAGTATTGTAACTGTTATTGAAAGCAGAATATCTATATTATGCTGGATAGAAATATATGTGACAACGCAACATAGTGTTTAGAACTTATTTTCTTTCTCTGCTTAATTAAGTCCCGTAACTCCTAATTAACATTTCCTAAAGCTTTAGTTTGTCTAAGGTAGTAAGCCTAAGAATTTCAAGAGTAAGAGGTGTTATGCTGATTGAATGGACAGTTATAAATGAGTTGCTAAGTAATTAGCCCAAGAAAAGCTAAATACATTTAAGAAGGTTTTATGTTAGTTTTCTTTGCAGAAAGATCTAAAGGATCTTAACTGAATAGAAATTGAGAATTAAGCACAAATTAAGTCCTTTACACCTGACTCTTGCTAGTATGTATCTCCTCATCCTTCCCTCTCTTTGATTTTGATGGAAAAACAAATACATATTCCATAATTAACTAGATTACAAACAGAAGTTTTAACTTCTGCAACCTTTAAGGAATCTTGATGCTAACCTCTTCTTTGTTGTAAATATTGAAGATAATTTCTCTTTGCTCCCTGCTACCAGGAAGCAAATATATGTGTGTGCGCATATATGCATATATGCATATCTGTATATGTTGAGGGAGGTGATTCTCCTCTACTCTGCTCTTGTGAGACCCCACCTGGAGTACTGTATCCAGTTCTTTAGTCCCCAGCATAAGAACCACATGGAGCTCCTGGAATGTGTCCAGAGGAGAGACACTAAAATGATCAGAGAGATGGAGAACCTCCCTATGAAGCCAGGCTGAGGAAGTTGGGGTGTTCATCCGGGAGAAAAAGAGACTCTGAGGTGACCTTATAGCAGCCTCCCAATATCTGATGGGGGACTACAAGAAAGCTGGGGTAGGGCTTTTTACATGAATGTGTAATGAGAGGACATTGGGAAATGGTTTAAAACTTGAAGAGGGGAGATTTAGTTCAGGCATTGGGAAAAAAAAAAAAATTCCTGTGAAGGTGGTGAGATGCTGGAACAGATTGCCCAAGGAAGTTGTGGATTCCCCCCCTGTATGGAAGTGTTCAAGGCCAGGCTGGATGGGGTCTTGGGCAAGCTGACCTAGTAGAGGGTGTCCATGCCCATGCAGATCTGTTGGAACTAAATGATCTTCAAGGTCCCTTCCAACCCCAGCCATTCTATGATTCTATATATATGGACATATATATATGCATATGTATATATACACACTTAAAGAGATTATTTTTTTTCAGAGACTCTAAAGTACAAGCTGCCATGTCAGTTTGTTGTTAATGGGTCAGCATAATTCTCAAGTGTCCTACTGAAATATAAGTATGTGGCATAGCAAAAAGTATCTGAAAACATTTTATTGTACTGAGGATCATTTTGGTTAATTGCTGGCAAATTTCCTTAGATGAATCTGTGGGTCATTACATGATCATATATGATATTTCATCTTTTTTTAATTCCTTGTCCTTCAGATCTCCTGATTAAAATTTGATTGGATATCTGAATTATTGACCTAGATTAATGCTTCTTTGTCTACCATTTAATGAAAGATATTGTATGAATGACCTCACTAGGAATCTAATAACACCCAAATTCTACATACCTTTGCACTGTCATTTTATGTTTTTTCCTGGGTCAGACTTCTTTATGCAACTTAAAATTCACTGATTTTGCATTTGAATATAAGTCTGATGCATTAACACATTACTGCAAATTATTTTAATTTACTTGGAAGTGAACACATCTGTTTTGGTGGCCTATGTGTTCCAGTCCTATTCTCCTTTCTTCCTGGTGTAGTCAGGGACTGTGACTAATTTGGACTGACTGGTGTTTAGTGAGATGCCTTATTTTCTCTAGTGAGTTCTTAGCTCAGGTTTCTTCTTCCCGCAATTTAGTTTTTGGTCACTGACTTCAATTTATTGATTAATTTTTTAGTAAGAAGGTCACAATAAGGTCTTGACAGTGCCTTCTCTTCTGCAGGCAAAACAAACCCAACTCAGCATTTCTTCACAGAAGTGGTGTTACAGCACTCTGTTCTTTATTGTGTCCCTCCTCAGGACTTGCTCTAACAAATCAAAATCTTTTTTGCAATGGAGGTCTAGAGATGGACACAGTATTCTAGGTAGGGTCTCACATGAGTGTAATAGAGGGGGAAAATAATCTCCCTCAACCTGCTGGCTACTCTTGTTTTCATGCAGCCCAGGATACAACTGGCTTTCTGGGCTACTGGCTTATGACCAATTTTTCATCTACCATTATCCTCAACTGCTTCTCTGCAGAACTGCAGACCTTGCACTTGTCCTTAAGGTCTCCTTATTAACATTCTGTTGGATAATCTGAATTATTGGCCTGGATCCAGCCTTCTTTATGTACTATTTGATGAAAGATACTATGTGAATGACCTCATTAGAAATCTAATAATGTCTAAATTCCACATACTTTTGCACTGTAGCTTCTGTTTTTCTCCACTCTCAAGGTCCTTCTGAATAACATCACTTCCCTTGAGCATATCAAATTCACCACTCAGCTTGATGTTATACACAAACTGAGGCATCTGAAGGTAATGGTACAGTAGGATTCAGTAGGATTAACACTGAAGAAAGATCTCCCTCTGAAGATACAGTATGACCTAAGATGAATGCTGGTAGGAAGAAATGAACTGTTTTCTCACTACATCGTTATAATTCAGTCTGTGCCATAATCCCCTGGGAGCCCTGAAGACCCACAAATTTTCACACATACCTCCTGTTTCTTTCATACTTAAAAATTACATTATTTGTTTTTTAGTCTCTGGGTACATTTTTTTTTCTTGGCTCTCGTTCTATTTTAAATGTTTTTCTGACGCAATTTATGATTCTTTCAACTGAGTTCACAAAGATAGAATTTCCAGTTTGGCTCAAGTAATCTTGTACATTTTGCAGTTTACAAATACTGACTTTTGTCTTACATTTTCTGCTGAAGTAAGTTATGCTTTCCATAATTCTGTTATAACACACTCAACATATGTCTATCCTGAGTCAAAATTTAATTTTCTTCATGTTTGATATTAGGGTCATTTTTATTAGTTATGCTATTAAAAAGAAACAACACAAACCCAAAGAAAAATCTGTTTTGTAATTTGATGCCACAGTACTCAGTTTTGGTTTGAGTCTTATTATTGCAATTTTGAAATAATTTATATTGTGGTCACTTTTGCTTAATGGCCCTGATGTTTCCAAACAACTCCTGCATGTTATCACTTCCAATTTACTCCTGTGTGCTTCTAGAATTCATAACCCAGAAGGAAATGGTTTAAAAGGATCACATATCTTTAAACATGGTTTGTTGAGGAACTGTACTCCTTTAAGTGAATCAGACTATTATTACTATTCAATTAACAGAAATAGTGACAGAGTAATAGCAAAGTAGTAAAGTCTTTGAGCTTTTTTTTTATTTTTAAGCGTTCAATATAATTTTCCTAACAACAGTCAGTAAAATAACACAATTTTCATTTATTTTTGTGAACTAACCTTTAAATATAAAGTTTTTTGTCATTGGAACCCCTTCTCTGACATCTTATCTTGCATTGTATTTTATGCAGTGATTTGGGAAGAAGACTCTATTTCCTTTTTCTGATTTTTATCAACTACACAGAATAATTTGTTCTTTTACTGCCATGGTTGTCCAGTGACCACTGTAATTCTTGATTATTATTATGTATGTTGCCTTTCATTGCTTGGTTCCTTGTTTCCCACTATGCACATTTCAATCACCTTTTCATTTTTTAAGTTTATTTATTACATCTAATGAAAGTAGTAAAGCCTCCATCTGCTATTTTTTGAATATCCTGACAGGTCCTGCATTGGAATCATAGAATCATAGAATTGGCTGGGTTGGAAGGCACCTTAGAGATCATCATGTCCAACCCTTGACCCACACTTTACACTTGTGCAATTGGAAACAACTCCTTAACTCCATTAATAAAATACTAACATATTCAGCCTTGATCACAAATATTGCACCTACATCAGTCTTTAATAGTGTCTGACTTTGTCAAAATGGAATATGTTAGAATGTCTTCTCATCACTTTGCATATTTTTAAATTCATTTTTATAGTCTCCTGGGCAGAGAGAAAGGCAAACTTTTATTAGTTGAAGGTATTATTTCAGCATGTATGATGTTACGCTTATAGGTAAATAGATCTAATCTGAAAAAATTAAGTGTCATTGCCTTTCTATAATAATCATAAGGAATGCCCAAATTGATTAAAGTATTTCTTCCAATCAAAAAGAAATTAAGAATTGGTTGCTTTATGTCTAGGCTTTAAAGTGTTCTAGGATCCAAGTTTTATGGATGGAGAAAAAAAATGAATTTTAAAATGTTATTCAGTATAAGATCCCTTTACTTCTGGGGTTTAACATTGGAAAGACAGTTTTTGGCAAATGGATTTCAGACAAGAAGAGGCCAAAATCCTGCATAAGTTGCTACAGACATTAAAAAGTTTCTCAAAGAGCTGCTTTTTTTATATATCTCAAATGCTTCAGCATATTTTTGGTTTTTATTTTGAGTTTATTTATTTATTTATTTATTATTTTAATGTAATTTGCAGTAATTTCTGAGCATATTTATAATTCACTGTGGAAAAGTAAGCATGCACAGATTGTGATGTAATAGTAAGGATATATAACAATCTAATAATTTTAATCTATCATTTCAACCTTACAATGAACTGAATGGACCGTCTATAAGCAAGCAAAGTTGTTTGAAAGTCCTTTTAATATTTTAGAAGTCTTAAGAACTAATGAATTCTCTTCTGGTGAGTGTCATATTCCTTTTCTAGCACTGATACATACTGAAGGTTTTGCTGGGAGGGTTTGAATTCTCAGAAGGGACTTTTTTAAAAGGTACATGCAAAAAAAAAAACTTAGAAAGCTTCTCTCTTTAACTGGTTATTTTTCATGTTCTTTCTTTAGAAGGATTGAAAAATTCCTGAATATTTTCTTAATAAAATTGATCAATCTTGGTTTTAAACTATTTTATTCATTTTATCACAATTTCACATCAGAAAGGGTTTGATAGTTCAAATTATTATTATTAAAAATATATTTTATGCTAGGTATTGGGAGTAACTATTATGTTCAGTCATTTTTTAATACCACATGTTGGGGAAGTTCTACTCAGTTTAAAAATACAGTAGAGGGTTTTTGTTCCACCAGCACTAGAAGAAATGTGAAATTACTTCTATTCTATGTGGAAAATGTGTATCCCTTGACATTTAACTTAAGACATTGCCAGTAAGTTCACATTCATGTGACAGCACAGTTGAAATTGATGAAAACAATGTATTCCTTGTGTCATTGTAAATTTGATAAAAATCTGAGCATAATGACCAAAAATGTGGAGGTGTGTTCCTGCAAGCACTAACAAAGGTTTGCTGTTCTGTCTTTCAAAAAAGATTGGGTTGTTTTTTTTTTTTTCTCCTTCAGTCAATTAATGGCTTTCCAATATTTTTACTGTATAAGGTTTTATTAGTGTTTAGGTTAGTGGTGGTAAAAAATCTAAACCCAAATAAAAAGCATTTTGGAAGCAAACAAACCCTGGATATATCAGTCTGTTATATTTATAACACCTGTGCTAATGGAATGCCTTGTAAAATGGAATGTATCAGTAAACACATGCAAAAAAATCTAATCGATGCTAATCTGAAGTATTTAAGGCATAGAAGTAACTTAACTTTAAGATATATTATGCAACTATGACAAATTAGGCTACAGAAGTTATGAGCATTTTGTTTTTTACGATCAGGCCATACAAAGCCACAGAAAATACAGTACTAGTTACACATGAAAAATAAAAAAGAACAACAGGAATAATTCATTATGAAACCACAGATTTTAATAGAAGATCAGCCAATTTTTTGCAATGAGCACTATTTAAAAATTCCACCTGTAGGCCAAATCAGTCTCCTATGATCCTGTTAGGTTTGACACTTGAGTGTTACTTTTGTATTTTGCTTAGAACAAAAGAATGAAAGCCATTTTTAATCAATTCTTCTTCTTTTTAATCAGTGCAACATGCATTTCATGAACAATTTATGGTGTTCTACAAAAACATGGGACTTCTTTCAGTTTGCAAAAAACAAAAGAAAAAGACATCCTAAAAGAGAACACCATCACGATGGATAGAAAACAGGTAGAATATGGTAGGATATGAGCAGGCATAATTGCATGCTTTGATATTTATGATGAAAGACCTGAGCTGAAAGAAAAATGACAAAAATGCTATCTTAGCCTTTTATGAAACAAAGAAAACCTGAAGGTCGTGCAATAGTAATTTTCATCATTCCTTCCAAAGCCTTGGCAAGCTTTGAAAATTCATATGTAATAGCAGCTAGCTTTTCTAAGTGAAAGTGCTTTGAAATCATCTTGGGATATACAGTATATAAAAGAAACCTTCATTTTGCCACAGCAACAAAAGCAAAATTATATTTCAGAACATTAAGCTGACTATTTAAAATTATTTTCTCTTACCTCTAGAAAAATCTTTCATTATATTGTAAAATTAATTTCTTATACTCAGGATGTTCTGCTGTATATATTCATTTTAAAATAAATCAATTCTTTAAATTAGGAAAAAAAAAGCTCTTAAAAATTATGATTTATTCACTGAAACACAGTGAAACAAGCCACTGACAAGGAAAAGAAATGCAAGGTAAGAGGTTCAGTGTGAGATTTCTACAGCTCCATAGCATTCTGGATTTCCTGTCAATTCATATTCCTCTATGTACAAAGTAAGTGGTTAAATTTAAATATGCCTATGGTCTCAACTTTAAGGATATCTAAATCATCTTTTAAATAGAAGCATATTCTAATAATATGAATTTCTCATCAGAATTGATGGGATTTATTTGACTAATTTTCTCAGAGTTTCTGCATTAGTTTGGACTACGGAGTTGTTCTTTTTTTTCTGTTCATTCCTGAAATAGAGGTTGAATACTTTTTAAAGCTGTAATTTGACCTCAGTGCCTGCTTCCTTGAAATGAAACTCAATACCTAGCAGCAGGAGAAAATATGAAAAAATAATAAAAATAACTATCTCAGGGAGAAAAAATAATCCAATAGTTAGAAATTATTTCCAAACTTCAGTAAAAATGTAGTATCTCAATGAAAAAGTAAAGGGAAAACTAACCAAAGTTCCAAACTTTGGTTTACACATCAATGGTTAACCCATCAATTATTATTTTGTTGTTTTGTTTCTTTTTTTAATTTTAGTGGTGTTCTAGAAGTTTATTTTTTAAGGCCCTGGAAAGGCATAAAAATCACATATAATAACCTAAACAAATTAAGCATCTGTTAGCTGAAACACCAAAAAAGAATGTTTGCTAGTGAAGAAGGAAAAACTGTGGTTGAGAAATAGGGGCCATGTGGTTTTAAGGTTCAGACAGGTGATACAAGCAGTTATGTTTATCACCTAACGACAGTGAGACATTTACTTTAAATTTTGATATTGGAAATTCTACATTCAGATTACTAGAAGTGAGGTCAGAAACAAGAACTATTTTAGACTGGTTTTAGAACTGGTATTTTAGGCACTTAGTACCAGAAAATGAGAAGACTAGCGGTCTCTCAAGAAGAAAAAAAAATAAATGAAAGTATCCAATGCTCTTTGATGACAATAAATATAGAACCTGACAGTATTAGAATGTTAATATCTGCTTTCTGAGATACCAAAAGGTACTTAAATATGAGTCCAATGGCAGAAAGTGGCTGACTTTCACTTTTAAGGCTGAAGGAGCCATTTTTTGATTCTCAGAATCTATGGCAGAATTTTAGGCATTGACCACCTTCTGGAAGTCAAAAGTTCCTTGGCAACTGTGGAGGTGTGACTTCTGCCATTATCTTGCTTACCTGTTCTTGTGAATCTACTCAGAAGAGGAAGGAGCAGCTGCTCTTAAGGATCACTCTGTCTCATTTGTTTCTGCATTCTCAAAGGTGTATACTGACACAGACTTTAGAGAGAAAGTCATATCATTATAATTATGCCACATTTAACACTTAAAAATAACAGCACTGAAAGGCTGTTAAAAAGCTAGCTTATAAATGCAGTATTAAGAACTGAAATAATTTCTCAAGTCTTATAATTGTTAATGAATGCTACTATTGGTGATAGTGTTCCCATTTATTTGTGTTGCTTTGTACACTGGTGGTACATAGGTTTTACAAGGTAACATTGTATTGTGTTAGAAATTGTATGAATATACCGGTATTCTGAAGATCTCAGCAGAAAAACTTATGGGAAGTGTATAGACATCATTTAAATGTGACTCTCAATATAGGACTCCTGAACTGTCATCTTCAAGCAGCTATTTCTCTTCATTGGTTACATTACACCACAGAAGTTGGTATAATGCTCCATCCTCTAAATTGCTCTCATCCTCTGACATTGTAGTTGAATAAATACTAATGGAGGATTATTTAAGGATGCAATAATGTGGAACTTTACTGCTTGATTATGTTCTCTGAATATATTCGGTACTTGTAATAATTGAGTGCATGTAATGGTGTAATAATCATAGAATCATAGAATGGCTGAGGCTGGAAGTGACCTTAAAGATCATCTTGTTCCAGCAGCCCTGCATGGGCATGGACACCTTCCACTAGATCAGGTTGCCCAAGACCCCATCCAACCTGGCCTTGAACACTTCCATACAGGGTGGGAAGCCACAACGTCCTTGATCAACCTGTTCCAGTGTGTCACCAAGCTCAAATTAAAGGTTTTTCTTTTCCTAATGCCTGAACTAAATCTCCCCTATTCAAGGCTTAAATCATTTCCCCTTGTCCTCTCATTACACACTTGTGTAAAAAGCTCTACCCCAGTTTTCTTGTAGGACTCCATCAGATATTGGAAGGTTGCTATGAGGTCACCTCAGAAACTTTTTTTCTCCAGGATGAACAACCCCAACTTCCTCAGCCTGGCTTCATAGGGGAGGTGATCCAGCCCTTTTATCACTTCATTGGCTCTCTGTATACATTCCAGGAGCTCCATGTCCTTCTTATGTTGGGTACTCCAAAACTGGACCCAGGACTCCAGGTGGGGTGTCACAAGAGCAGAGTAGAGGGGAAGAATAACCCACTCAGCCATCTGTCTATGATTCTTTAGATGCAGCCCCAGATTTTTTGAGCTGCAGGTGCGCACTGACAGCTTCTGGTTGAGCTTCTGGTCCACCACCACCCCCAAGTCCTTCTCCTCAGGGCTGCCCACAGTCTTTCTCCTCCCAACCTCTATTCACGCATGGGATTGCCTTGACCCATGTGTAGATCCTTGCAGTTGGCCTCATTGAACTTCATGAAGTTTGCATGAGTCCACTTGTCAAGCCTGTCACAGTACCTCTGGATGACATCCCTCCCCCCTAGCATCTTGACTTTACCACACACTTTGGTGTCATCAGGAAACTTGATGAAGGTGCATTCAATTTCAATGTCCATGTGTCCAACAAAGATGTTAAACAGCACTGGGCTGAGTACCAACCCTCAAGGAACACCCCGTGTCACACATCTCCATTTGGACACTGAGCCACCAAAATAAACTTTTGTGTTCTCGTTTCTGCTAATATGTATTCCATGGCATGTTTCTAATAAATAAAGATACTTATTTCAGCTTTAACTGAATAAAACTGTCTCTGTTCTTGACCTACAGTTTGCTTTGCTATGGAAAAGGTGCTAGGCAATTCTTGAGATACTTAGTAGTCACAGATATGTCCACTGCTAGAAGTTCCCAACTATGAAGCCCATAGTTGTGGTCCACTGTGGGGAGTCTTGTCTGGCAACCACTCTCTAATGCTCCACTGAAGTTTATTGGAGTCCACAGTCATCAATGAGACAGAGATTGAATGAGCCATAGTTCGGTATTCTGCATTCTCCAGCTTCCCTGTGTTGAAACTGGGCTGAAGCACTGCATCCCTCCTTAATGATTTTTAGAAACTCTAAAAGTTTCTAAATATTTTTATTTTCAGATAAAATATTTCTAGAACCTCTAGAAGACTGTTTCTTTTCACAACAAGCAAACAAATACTCAATAAATACCTCATATTTTTTTCCTCAGATATTACCAAAACTGAGTTGGACTGAAGATTGTTCCACTTGTGTGGATTGTGTGACACTGATCTTTCTTCTACCAGTTTTTAGAATTATATGATTATTAAATACTCAGTGGGATCTCCTGGAACTTTCCAAAATCCTCAGGCACCATGCTTATATAAGATTAACTTAAAAGGTTATCCTGCTTATGCTTTCAGCTGCCTAAATGATCTAGCAGTACTTCCCTGAAGAAAATAACCCCTTATCCATTGACAAAGAAAATGTGTGTCTGCTGTCCAGGCAGGTAATCAGGGTGAACACCAAGACTCTGATGATTTTCAGTTACCTCCATTTGATTTTTCCTAAAAATCAGAGATAGAAAAACCTTTTACCATAAGATGCCATAGAATTGTTATTTGGGTAGGGGTTTTGTTTGTGCTTTTTTGTTTTGTTTTGTTTTTAATAAATAATTTTTAATTTTCACTGAATTTAAACTGTTAAAGTTTTTGTTTATTTTCCATGGTAAAGCACCATGCGCTTTCTGTAGCACTCAGTGAAAACTCTTGTAAATTTTTACAAAATGGTTACACCAATGTATCAACAACTTTAATAGATATAATCATGTCTATAGTAGAAGACTGTATTATTTTAGCTACCTTTGTTTACAAATAGCTAAGGAGTGGTAAAAACTAAATGTAAAAGAGGTCTTGGAATAGAACAGAGGTCAAGGTTTTGTTTGAAATTATATATAGATGTGGTGAGTTTAAATTTGTAAATCTATCCCAAAATACTGACAGTTTCTTCAAAACAACTAACTATTGAAACCTAGAAATTACACAGGGATAAACTAGAGCTAAAGTCCCATTTGTGGTCCTGAACTAAATAGGACATAAAGCCTCATTTCTGGCACAAGAACTACATGTATGAATGGGATAGTCAACATGAGTCTACTGCAGGAATTTAGAATTCTGAGGAATTTTACCTGTATGTCAAATTTGCTTGCAGTTGGTTGAAAACTTCCAAAGTTTTGAAAACTTCCAAATCTGACAGATGCACATACAATATGATAAAATTAATCTTTTGTTAGATTAAAATAAATGAGAATCCAGACTCACAAAGATCAATGGGACCAACACACACTAGTGTAAAATACAATTTAAAAAAATAGTATTTCTCAGATTTTGGTTTTCATTAAGAATATATAGCCTCAAATTTTGAACTCATATAAGTGATAAAAGAACCTGGGGAGATTTTGGAACAACAGGTCTGGGCAGTGTAAGTTGTCCCATTTCTGCCTTTGGAAAAAGAGACACCTAATCATCTGAGACTACAGAATAAATCATTACCACAGTCTGCAGAGAAGAAGAAGATGCAGGGAGAATTTACTTAACCTAAAATCTGGCAAATCTTGGAACCATAAGAGGAGCAAGTTAATGCTCTACCATTTTTCAAAGACTTGCATCTAACAAATCACTTAAAAAAATAATGTTATTATGTGTAAGAACAACACAACAACAACAAAAAAAATGGTTTGTTGTGTTGATCTTTTGAGCTTTTGTTGCTTCTGTTGGGGTTTAACTAGAAGCATCTCTTCATCTGCTCTGGGTTTCTGGAGATGTTGAAAGTAAAATTATCACCTAGAATTTATCCTAAATAATTTTAAGATGAATAGCCTGAGGGTACCTTAGCTACCCTCCATATTCAGTGGAAAGAAATAAGCATCTCCAAAGGGCAGTTCAGTTCACCTAAAACTCAAACACTCTGAATGTGCTTATCTCACTCCACTGATTACTTCTATATCTAGAGTGATTAGAGTACTAACTGTGTTAGATAGTTAGAGTTAGGTGGATACAATTAGGCCTTAATCTCCTCTTTAAACCATTCTTCTCCCTACAACTGCTATTATTCTTGGGGAAATAAAACCTTGTGTTATTTACTTAAGTGTATTTGTGTTACCCTTATACATGTATACGAAGAAGACATACCTGCTTTGCTGCTTAGTTGAGAAAACTTGGGTCATGAGTTACATATTTAAAAAATAGGTGATTAAGTTTAGTATCTGGTTTGGTCTAGAGCTTCTCTCAAACACTACATAACTGTTACATTATTATGATCCTACAGGGTCTAAAGAGAGACCAAATAAATCCCATTTTTTCAAATCCGACACTATTCACTTGGTGGGGGTGGGAAGAGGAGGCCTGTGGATAAAGCTGTGAAAGAGAAATCGAACACTAGTTTCAAAAGGAAGAACTTTTATGTTTTGTTACAAAAGAGAGAGAACATAAAATATGAAAAGGTTGGTAGGTACAATTTCATTATGGTAAAGACCCACCTTCCTGTATTGAGCAGAATTTGTTCTTAGTCAAAAAGCCCAACAACAACACAACAAAGCAAAATCAAAATAAAAAAACCAACACATATCCTTTTCAACATTAAAAATAATTTAAAAAATAATAAAAAAACAAGAAAGAAAAAAAGTAGCACTAAGAATTCTTGACTGTTTACAAACTCAACATTCAAATGTTTTCATCAAAAGCTTATTTCAGGCAGCAAATGAAGTAATCTTTTTGGAAAGTAATAGGATTTTATTCTCCTGAGATTCCTCCATAGAGAGGTAGCCACTTCCTTAAATCAGTCAGTCAGGTATGATGATACCTCAAATCCCAACTGCTTGAAGCAAATAAATAATAAATGAAGATGGTATTTGAGTCTGAGAAATCATCTGAGAGGTCGAGATCCTTCCTTTTGGTGAACTCTGTAAGATGTGTAGTGTGGAAGCAGAAGCTAAAGGTTAGGAGCTTGACCATGCACTGCACTTTGGCTTGTAAGCTCAAAAGTGGCTACTAACCATGAACCAACACATCACTGAAAGCTGGAGCTTTTTTGTGTTTTTTTTTTTTTTTTTTTTTTTTTTTTTTTTTTTTTTTTTCCATTTCTTATAGTCTAAGGTTTGCTTTCACTCCAGGGGAGTAGAGAGTCAGAAAATGCAGGAAAGAAAAGTTAGCATTCTTTCTGAGCACAAACCTGCTGCTAAGCTGGTATTTTGTATTGATTTTTCCTGAAGCCTGTAATCTTGAAAGCTTGTAACAGAGGATGAGGTAAATATCATTTTATTTGCTCAAATAGGTTTAGATTAGATTGAGATGAAAAACTAGGGACAGGCCAAATTAGGACTGAAAGCAGCAATTACAGATTATTGTTTCCAGCAGTAACTAGAATAGGTTATTTCACTGATAAAAAGCCTTTCTGTAAGAAAGAATGGGTGATTTTCCTTAGAGCCTTAAAATAATATCAAGCAACGAATAGACAAGGAAAATATAAACAGAAATTTATAACAAATTTGTTATGTTGCATGTTTAAAAAGTCAGGCTACCTATAGAGTAAATTAGCACCTGAATTATTGAACTTGCTTAAAATGCAGTTTTACAATATATCCTTAGAATGCATACTCTGAATATATACAATATGGGTGCTTAGAAAACTAGTTATATACTTTCCATTGTGTATGTTTTTTCTCATCGTGTTGAAAAACAAAGCATACCATTCAGCCTGAAGGATAATAATAAAAATCAGCTCCTAAAAGTAATTCTTTCGATAAAATAGTTTCTGAAGGGAAAAAAAAAAGTGTGTACAAAAGCGTTCAAATGATACTGACAATAAGGCATGGAATTTAAAAGGCTTAACCATGTCTTATCTTAGAGTCTGTTTTATTTCTTCATCTTCTGAGCACTTCAAACATATGAGCTGTTATTCCATCTTTAGATCAGTAACTTTGAATTGTTCTACCTGTCATTCTGCAGTGACTAGCACAGCTAGATGTCATACAATGATTGTTTGCACTTTCATTCTTTCACATTAAATGGCAATCATCCGGTCCTTTTGATTTGTTTCTTTTATTTAGCCCTGAAGTTTTTACACTAGAATCTCATTAAAGCTGAACTAGTGTACTCCTGTCAAAAAAACTAATGGAAAAAAGTTTAAAAGAGAAATGTTTCACCTATATTGTCACTTACTGGTGGAGTTGTATTTATCAAGATTTGCAGAGTTTACTTCTTTGGTTTACGTTCTTTTGGCCTCGTTTGCCTCTCTCTACTTTCTTTCCCCCTATTGTACAAAATTAGGATGATATGTTCTAATAAACTAGATACCTAAATAAAATAACAACAAAAAGAACAACAAATTTTATCTCCTGGAAATATTTTTTTTCTTTTCTTGGTACAGATATTTCCTGTTAGCCAAGGATATTTTCAGAGAAATGTCCTATGCAAAGGACTAAGCACTTCACTGAACATTGTTTACAGACATATGGCTGAGGTACAGGAACAAACAAATTAAACAAGTCCTCTGTTGCTAATATTTCGAAGCATATACAGTAATATTCTGTGTCATTCATGCAGACAACTGAGTCCCACCCTTGAAAAAAAAATCTCTACAACCTTTTTCCCCTCCAGCAAAATCTGGGGTTTGATCCAGGTAAGACTACTAATTACAGCATTTAAAAAAATTGATTACTGAGCTCTTTGTTGCAGTTCTCAAATTACACAGAAGTTATTTCTGCAGAAGTATGGCTTGCTCGATCAGGAAAAGAAAAATCATACAAGACTCATTTAATCTATGGTATGAAGGACAATGAAAAATATATCCATTCAATAAGAATTTTCTTTTATCTTATGCTGCTGTACTGACAGATAAGAGAAATATATCATGTGGATTCTGATCCCTCCATGAGTTCCAGAAAATAAGATAAGGGTCTGCAAAATGCTGGCAAATTAATCCCAGTGAAATTACTAACCATTTTGTCTAAAGATCCGGTAGTCAGGAGGGATAACTTAGGGGTCACCTTTACTATTAACGTTCAGGGTTTTCTAGCTGGTTTTGTGGCATACATTGTACATCTAAATGCCTGATCTAAAAATGAATTCCTCAGCATTTCTCAATATGCTCCATAGACCTAACTGAAATGATGCAAGGCTTTTTCCTCCCATGTAAAAGGTGATGTTTTAAGCTCTCTGTCTCCCGTTTGCCTGTGCATAAATTATGACCTCTTCCTTAGAAATTAAATGATGTGCAAGCTGCTAGATGTCAAAGGATCTCCATGGTTTGAACACAAAGATAAGATAGCACTTATTAAGAAAAAATATGAAATTACTCTGTCATGTAATTGTTACAGAAAATGCCTATTTAAGAAATGCATATATAAGAAATAATGACCAAAAGGGAGGGCATTTCTCAGCAGTTAATGACTAGATAGAAAAGTTAATGGTTGCAGGTGAAGTCAGGGTCGCATAACTCAGCCTGTCATTAATAGCTTGGAAATGCCCAGCCAGGAGGTCATCACTGCTATTATGAGCCTTAGGAATATAAAAATATAAAGAAAAAAAAATAATTACCTTTCTGTGTTCTGGAAAGTTAGAACTAAATCTGTAGGTTGCCATGGATATGTTGTTCTGTTTACTAGAGTTATATCCTCTTAGCAGCTAAAGGCCAGGGTTTCAATTCAGCATGGTGCTGAGCCAAAACAATTAAAGCACACAGCCCAAAAAGCAAACCTCAGCATACTGTAATATCAAGGTTCAAGTTTGTAATAAGTGGAAAAGCATTCCCTCAGGTTTATTTTCAGCAATGAGTATTTCTGGGGCAATAATTTTGAGGTAAATCATGCCACTTAATACATTTGTTTCCTAATTTTCCGTATTTAAGTTATTATCTGGTTGGTAAGTATATCTTTATAGGTTTGCAAAAGAAACAGATAATATACCCCTTAGTCCACATTTACTTTTGAATTTCTGCCTTATTTTCACTATTCTTCTTATTGATTTTCACAATAATTACTTGTTTCTCCCTTTTAGCATTTTAAATTAATAAAAATATATAATTGCTTCTTATAGTTCTTCTTCTTATAATTGTTCATAATTCTGTTGTAATCAAGAGTCTAGCTATCCCTTTGAACTAAATTCCAAAGGTTCAAAATTCTGTACAACTATTATTCCCCGGGTTTTTTTGGTGTTTTTTGTTTGCTTTTCTTTTTTTTTTTTTTTTTTTTAATTATAATATTTATGCTAGTAGTTTCTTCCCTCCTCTTAATTTCTAAAATAAGATAAATGGCATTGTTCATCTTTGTTCATTATAATTTTCTCCTTTTGCTTCATATAGGGGCCTCCAAATTATCAAATAAATAAAAGAACTACTTACAAAGGAATGCAAAGCACTCCTTCAGTTCTCTACACCTTATAATTTAAAACATGGTATTTGCATGAGCATGTAAACTGCTCCCCCATATTTTCTGCCAGTTTAATAATGTGATATAACCCTCATAAAATATGAGTTCATACAATTCATACTCTTCAATACCAAGTTTAGAAAGGTACTTTCAAAAGGTCTAAAGAAAATTTAAAAATAACTTAAAAGTCATGCTTGTTTTCATTAAATTCATGTGCTCAGCTCTGCTACATGAGGTAGCTTTATTTGTCAGAATAGTTTTGAATCTACTTGACCTGAATGTCTTTTGCAGTTGCCAATAGTCTAATAAACAGGAAGGTGCATGCCAAGAAAAGTTCCAAGGATAATCACAAAAATAATGAAAATGAGGTTGATGAGTGTTACCCTAAGTATATCAGAAATTTTTCACTCTATAATGGTATACTATCTCCTTTATTCATATTAAAAGCTGCTTATTCATAAACACTATTCTCAGGATTTGTGTAAGAACAGGTATAATACAGTAACACAAGAGCTAGAGATAGACAGTGCTCAGCAATCACAACCCTGTGTGGAATTGAGACCAGGGTTGGATACTTGATAACTGAATATATTTATACAGAAAAATCAATTATAAGATTCTCATTGATCCTACTATGACCTGGATCAAATTATTGCCTTTAACTGAGTACCACAATCATGGTTAAAAAAAGAAACAACCTAAACCAAAATATGCCTATTTTTATTATGTAAAAATTTGAAAGGGAACCAAGGAAGCTCCTGCTAAATTTCTAAACTGTGTATGTTCAGACACTTATGGAGCTTTCAAATCACATCCAAAGGTGGATATTATCCACAAAAAATCCTGTTTACCATCCAAACTATTGTGCAATAGTTCAGACAGTTTAATGAAATTTTGACCTTCTACTTATATTACCATCAGGAAAATGCTGCCATCCTCATGTCCTTCCTACCCAAGAAAGGTTTGCAGATCAAAGAAGTCTTCCAGCACAGCCTCATGATTTGCAAATCCAGGGATCCTCAGGCAAAAAATGGACAGATGCACAACCTCAGAAGGAGAACTCCCACTTTCTTTCATTTTAAAACCTTAAGAGGTATTACATTGAATGTCTCCAAAAATCTATATCTTCATGGCAGAGAGGAGAGTACACCTAACAGATAGTTTTTAGATGAAAACCAGCACTAAATACTGACTTGCAAATCATATGGAATCTCAGAACCTAGCAGGCCCAGGATCCTACATTTGTGTCTACCCAGATGATGTTCCCAGCAAAATATCACTATCTTCATTTGTGTCTAATGGTGCTCCTAGACAAAGAAATATTACTAAAATAAGTTTCAAGGTCTCAAGTCAATTTCAAGATTAGGAGAATCTCATTCCATTAGAAGAGATACAGAGGAGGACACCAGTCAACTGGAAATTAATGGATAAAAAATAAATTTTTCTTTGTTAAAAACAAAACCCAACCAAATGAAAACACCCACATGCTACCAAGATGAGTCTTTTTTTATTAAGACAGATGTAATTCCAAGTAAAGCCTTGTGAGACTGAAGGTAGATTTTATGTATCAGTATTTATGTATTTATGTATCAACTTGCATCAGTTGACATTGATCTTAGTACATATCCAAACAACATGATCATTTCTTTAATCTTTATTTTTCACATGTAGGTCACATTAAGACTATGGCATGTTTTTATGTGCTAATAAATCCATATACTACACAGGCATTCCAAAACAGAGTTGTTCAGAATTAGACAGAAAAGTCTCAAAGCCAGAAAAAATGAGAAAGACAAAGGCATTCGAAAACATCTAGAACACTGAGTTTACTTTCATTTTCAATAATTTAATTATTGTATTGTTGGGACTGATATTTATGATGTCCTTGTTTAATATATTGTCAGGAAAGACAATAAATATTATTAATAATTAATTTAATTATTATTAATAATTAATGTATTGTCAGGAGAGATCTGGCTAGTCCTTTAAACAAGCCACATTTATTTGAGGCTATTCACTGAAAAAGAATTTGGTCCAATTTTTTTAATATCCTGTAGTAACAAATAGATAACAATCCTCCAAACAATATAGGAGGTAATTTAAAAATGGTAAGGCACATCATGATGAAACAGTGAGCTAATCAGCCCCCTGAATTAAGTGTTCCACCCTCTTATAAATGAATAAGTTTATCTCCAAACACTGGAGCTGTGTTATCAAAAACAGAAAATAAATTAAAAAGAAAAAAAAAAATCAGAACAAATATTCTCTGTAAATTAAAGAGAAAAATCTTGAATCTCTCTTGTGAGAGATAAAAGTTCTTAGCTAAACTTCTTGTCTTGTCTTCTCTTGCTGATTGGGCCTTTTTTTCTAGTCTGATTTTCTGATTTAGGTTTCATTATTGTCCAGTATTTCTTAATTCCAAAATCTCAGTCTCTAGAAAAACCTTACACTTTCAACACGAGTATTTGAAAATTTATTTCTAGCTCTTATGACAACTTAGAGTGTTTTTAAAGCCGTAGCCCCTGGACTCCATGATTAATTATGTGTCATCTTCCTTTAAAAAAAGGGGGAGAGAGAAAGCCTCTTTTACAAAATTGCTCTCTTTTCCATGTTTTTCTTCACGACTGCAAATTCTAGCAGTTCCTGGACATGCAAAGTCTGAGTGCATGCTAAGTTCAGCACAGTACTGCTGCTCATAAACATCCCTCCTCATATGCCCATTTCTGGCATCTGAAATTGAGTAGTTTGAGATCCTACTGTTGAAGTAGGGTTTCTCACAGGGGGAATGATTTCAGAATTAAAGCATATGAAACACATTTTATCTTTATTAGAAAGTAGAAATTATATGTTTCCACTGCAAAGACAATGTAAAGGATTTGAAATATTTGATATTTATTTGATGAGTTATTATACTTGAAAAGGAAAATTTTTACTCAAATTTGAATTGTATATGTGAGTCATATTTTTTTCTTTTGTGAATGAAGGGAGAAAAACTGAAGAAGGAAAAATAAAATTCTGTGGAAGACTATTCTTCAGATACATGTTTCATGAAACAAATTCCCTTATTTCTTACAAGGCTCTTAACACATCATTGCTGAGATTTGCATTTTCTCTCTCAGCTGATCTCTTTCAAGATACTTTGGCATTTGCTGCATTTCTGGAAGAATAGCTTTCTGAAATCAGAAATCCGTATGATCAGAAAAAGCTTTCCAGCCACGCAGTTCTGTTGCTCTGATCCACACCTACTGATGTGCAAACTTACTTTGATATGACTTCTCCATGAGAATTTAATCAGTCAGAAAGATGCAGAAAGAAAGGACGTAGATGTTGAATTATACTTAACATCCAGACAACAGGAAAAATCACAGAGTAGACTAACACATGGTTTGTGCTCTGTTAAAATAAGTAAATGAGTTGAGCAAATGCTTTCAAGACACCAAGAAACATTTCTTAAGTCAGTCTTCACAATTTCTTAGCAAGCTTATTTATTATCACAGAAAAAATACAAGATGTATTTTGGTTTTAATTACTGAGAGCTCTTTCCCCAAATAAAAAAAAGGAAAGAGTGAAAACCACCTGTACAGCATCTATTGAATTTTACAAAGCAGAGAAGCAAGATTAAATCTGTACAGCAGATCTAAGGAAAAAGGAATAAATAACCTCGGGTAAGACCTCTGGAGACCAATTTAAATGGAAACTGAAAAGCAAAGGGTTCAATTGGCCTCCTATACATAAACATATCTTTGGATTTATTATAATTACTTTTAAAGCCAGAGAGTATCCCAAACTGATTTATGAACAGTGTAATAGCTGGGATTGAAATATCAGGATGGGTTATAAAAAGAAGAATATCATCCACATACAGTATTCATTTATGTTCCTGCTTGTGTGCATCAGTAATGATACAGTAAGTTTACGACATTTCTAAAAGCCTCAGGAAGTGTTTTGAAAGCTAATGTGGAGAAAAGAGGAAAAGATGGACAAAATTCAGGATAAGCATTCAAAAAAGACTGTGGAAATCTTTTTTTTTTTTTTTTTTTCCTGAGGAAAATTGAAGTGCATACTCAAATCTCCAAGTAGATGTATGTGCAGTTCCATTCCAACAACATCCAGAAAGTGTAGCCTTTTTATTCACATCAAATACTATCATCACATCCAGGGAGACTGCAAGGGCATTATTCTTAACCTTGTCTGACTAATGCATTAGATTACTCTCATAAAATCTCAGAAATACTGGACCTTTATGTAACAGCCTGCTTAAAAGCTGTTTCTATTTTAAGGGAAGCTGAGTTTGAATAATCCTGTTTACAATGCATTTTCAATTGCCTATTTTTATTTCAAGTCTAGTAAAAATGTGATTTAGTTTCTTGTTTTCCTTTTTTTCTCTTTTCTTTTTTTGGTCCCATGGTAAAACACAATGTCCATTATAACAATGCACTAGAGGTGCTTCTAAAACAATTCACTCATCTGCAGGTACAATTGAGTCTCAGTTAATTTTCTAGGAAACATACCTACACTTTATCAGGTTGCATTTATTTTTAAAAGTTCTGGGGGAAGCAAAAACAGCAAAAAAAAAAAAAAAAAAAGCATCTGAACTTCACTTTCATTCTTTTCTCTCCCCAATTCATTTAGCTTCTTTGTAACTTTGATACCTCCACTATATGAGTATCTATGTCTGGTGAGATTCATCCTTAATCTTGCACAGATGGAGAGAGAAAGAAAGGCAAAGAGGAACATGTGTGAGCATGTGTGCAAGAGAAAGACCACTGCAAAATTTCAAATCAGTGTGGACCATTCAAATAGATTTTCAGCACCTGCAGCTACTATTCAAGTGAATGACAGTTCTGGGAGTTGCTAGGAAATAAAGAAGCCTTTAAAAACTGGAAACCCACTAAAACACAAGTCCTAACATGTTTCACATCAAGTTATCATCTTGATAATTATTCACAGAAATGCTCTAATATTTCATTAAAATAATTTCTTATCTAGCAGCCTGTGATCTCTCTTTCAGCCCTGTGGACTTTGCAAATATTCCCTATGTTCTTCATATTTGAGGTAAGAATACACAATATATTTTTTTGAGAAAAATATAAATCAGCTTAAAGAGCAATAATTGTTCATTCTTAAAGTGGAGATGACTGAACTTTAGAAGTTAGTTTTGTAGTTGCTGGTATAAAGATATGAAGCAAAATATACTATTTCCAGTTTTTCACATAATTTGTTTTCATCCGCAGATAACTATAAATGATATTCTGGAAGTGTCATTTGGTGAATTAGAGGTTCTGTGGTAGCTAATCTGATTTAAACTGATAAAATACAGACGTCTCACTGAATTTTTCTATGTAATGTGGTACTAACAGGTATTTTGAAATACCAGGTTTTCAGTTATTAATAGTAAATATTTATTTTTCTCCATTACATTCATTCCACATTCGTTTCTCCATTACATTCATTCCACATTACATTCACCAATTACATGATGACAGTTTGAAGTACCAATGACATTTCTTATTTCTGATGTCTAAAAAGCTTTCAAATTAAAAATATATACTTGCAGATCTCTTGCTAATCCTATCATATCATGGAGACCTTTATAGGGTTCAAAAATTTCACCCTCAGTGTTTACTTTTGTAGAATTCTCTGCTTTTCTTCTACTTGGTAGAAGTTTTAATCTCAATTAAATAAAAGAAAGCTGAATTTCTAGATTTACTTCATCTCTTACGTACCAGGGAAAAGGTATAAACTTCTCTCTTCATTGACTGTGGTGGTTACCACTGTTTTCCCTCTCTCTGTGTCTTAGAATTATTCATTTAGCAAGTTGTCCCTTAAAAAAGGGGTTTTGGTACAGCAAGACTTATGATGACTTAAGCAAGACTTACAGCAAGACAGCTCTGGTACAAACCTGCATCTGACGAGGGGCCGTCAGCTCCCACCCTTCAGCTCTCGGCAGCTGCAGGTTTGTACCAGAGCTATTCCAAGGCTCTCCCTGCTCCACCCAAGGGTGGAGGGAGCTCGTAAAAGGTCCTGTAATGGGAGTTTGAATGGATTAATAGATCAAGACTACAGGGGAAAAACTAAGGGAACTCATTCCCCCTGTGCCCAGCGGTACCTGGTGTGATCCTCCTGCAACCCTCGCGGGAGTGGGGATGGAGAGCAGTTCAGGCACAGCCAAAATGTGGCGTAACCCCATCCTGGAGAAAGACTGGCACTAAGGACTTGGCAACAACATCCAGGCCATCCCAACAGCATGGTCGGCATCACTAAGCTGCAAAAGTTCAAGACAGAAAATCACCTTTATCCTGGCCCAAACCAGGGCACTCACCCATTTACAAATCCAAATTAAAATTGTATGCTCTGACTCCCTTCTCTGGAATAAACCTCATGGTCTTTTCAACTCGTTGCATGCCTGTATAGAGCAGGTTTTGCCTAGTTTCTGCCTTGCACCAACTGTCTAGATCCTAGATCACAAAAATAAGAGAAATTATAATTTAAAAGGTTTATTACTCAATAACTTACATTCTTACTGTACAAAGGCAGACTTGAATTATAAGCTACCAAAGGGCAAAATGAAGGTATGGTCTCTTGGAAAGCCTGCACAATTTAAGCCTACAATAGTGTGATATAGGCACTGAATATCTTTCTTTGTGGACACATACTTACTTAAAAGAAAGAAAGAGCATGTGGAATATCCGTACTGGGGACACTGATTTTTATAACATTTGACCACAGAATCACAGATTGTTAGGGGTTGGAAGAGACCTTGAAAAATCATTGGGTCCAACCCCACTGCTGGAGCAGGATCACCTAGTGCAGGTCACACAGGATGACACTGAGTAAAGTGTGTCTCTGGTTTAAAGGGCAGGGTATGCATTTTAGTTAACAAGTTCTTATAATTTCTTAGAACCAAATATGCAAATGAAATTAAAGTGTGTTTATTTTTTACCATATAATGTTCATTAAAAGATAGCTTGTGTCTATGGCAGTAGACAAATGGTACAAAGGGTATGAATGAAGGGTGAGTGAAAGTTTTCCTGAGCAGTAAAAGGGTAAAGATGGAAGTACTCGCACAATAGGGTTTGAATATAAATTATACTCTTATTTTCACATTGAGAAAACAGCCTTTGTTACAACACTGAATTTAGAAGATAGGAAAGGGCAACTGGTAGGTCAGTCTGCAATTTCTGAATCTTTTGTATAGTTGAGTATGTAACATTCCAGTTGGAAAAGTATAAATAAGGACGCATTCCTCTCCAGCCTTTCTGTGAATGTGCAGACCTAGAGAGACATGCACTAAGCAGTGATGTTTCTCCTCATTATGTATCCACTTTTAAAAATGCATGTGAGCTTGAGCGAGATGAACCTTTGCTGAACTATGTACCTGTATACAGGTAGAACAATTTTCAGCTACTTACTCCAAGGACATCAGTCTGTTTTGTAAAACTGTGTTATCTGCTATTGGTAACTACACTCCATCTCCTACTGTATCGCTTTTATCTTTGCATGCATTTCTAAAGTGTTCATGACCACAGTGTCTGCTTGCTCTCCTTTTCCTTTACCTTTTTGAGGTATGGGCAAAGATGAGCTGCTTCTCACATTGTTGAAATGGTGAATGAATCCTCATGCCTTTTAGATTTCCAGAAATAATAAATAACAAATATTTTGCTTCATATTAAAACTGAAGTGTTGAAGCATAAGATAAAGAATTAATCTTTTGATTTCTCTCTTGAAAATAGTTAATATAAACAAATCTCGTGACTTATAGTTAGCATTCCAAACTTCAATATTCTCCACTTATTTACTTTTTATCATTTTGTCCTTCATATTTAATTTTGGAGTCTGGATTGGCATGGTCAGTTCATGGAAGTTATCTTCTTGATCTTTGCTAGCTCCCAGCAAATGGATACGAAACTGGGAAGGGTAGAGACAGGGAGGTCTAAGATTATCTCAAAGAATAATTAAGCATAGAATAGAAAATAGCTTTAATTTGTTGAGAACTTGTCTAAAGCTTTTCAGTACACAGTTCAGCTTGAATCTGACTATAAATGTTCTATGAACAGTGGGGAGTTATGATGTACATTATGATATTTCATTTTGATTGGCACAAAATTAATAAACTTCTTTTTACATTTTTTGACTAATTATTCTAGATTTCTAAATATTCCTACAGTATCTCTGACCTTGCAAAAACATTGCCTTTTGTTTAACTTAAACCATGATACTAATCTTGTTAATCTACTCATGATCTCCAGGTTGAGAAAACATATAAGTATATGAAGAATTAGAGACTCAATTTATTTTCCTAGAAGCCAATTGAGTTATAGATAAATGAGCTAAAAAAAAAACAAATCAAAACAAACACACTTTACAAAGCATGAAAATAGTATTTTAAATATATATATGAAATGGTAATTTTAAAATTCCATTTAGACAGTCAGTGTCAAATATATTTTGTATTACATCATGTTACTTAATATAGAGTTCCTTTTTTTTTTTTTTTCCCCTACTACTTATGAAAATTGGTCTGGTTTTCAACATACATTTTTGCTAATATATATATATATGCACCTTGAAATTTTGTTTTTGTCCTTATTGTTTCAAGAAAATTTATCTACATTATGAAAGAAGTGAGCAATTTCCTTGTTCTGGCTATGTGTTTTCTCGATCAACCAAATTTAGCTAAATTATACTTTGCATTGGGTCAAGAATGCCGTATTTTGATTTTGGAGGTTTAGTGTAAATATTTTCCTAACCATCCAGACTAAGATGAAATGTGAAGTGCACTGAGATATTTCTGCCATCTGAAAACCATAAAGCTCTTAAGAGTTATTTTCCCCTTACATGGTAGTGCTAAAAGTATTCTTGGACAATTGTTAAATAATATTTAAAAGCACATATTAGGACTGTTCCTTATGGCATTCCTACCTTAGTGCATCAGCTTTAAACAGGCTTAGCCTCTTCCTTTTCCTTAGCCTACTTTTAGAAGACAGAAAATTAACACTAAGTGTAGTTACGTTAATAAATCAGGGAGTGGTTGCAGTGGTTTGAACCCTGGTTATTTTTTTAGCTATGTAAATTTTTTGAAATTTTTTAGTGCATTTATTCTAGTATCCATTTATTGTGGAGAAACTACATTGCAGTTAACAGTTGTTGCTATGAATGTTGTTTGTGAATATGTACCATGACTATAACAGTAAACACAGAAATGTTTTCCCGGGAAAGGCAAGTAAAATGAACAAGATATTAAAGATGAAAAAGCAGGAGTACTTCCAAATTATACTTGGCTATAATATTTAAAATATATACATACATATATAAATTACAATAGCATTAGAAAGAGTACTCTATGATTTATTATTATAGTCCACTCAAAATTTGCTTCCCACTTGAAATTTTCTTCATCTAACTTCCACACATGGAAGCAGTCTATGAAAACAAAACAACAAAACAACAAAAAGCAGCCCAAGCTATTGAATTGTCTGTTAAAAATCTCTTCAAGATTACATAGATGTGTAAAGATTTTCTCAAGACAAAAACTAAGTGTCCCACTAACAGAAGCTCCCTAAATTGTATCAAAACTCAGTTTATATTCCCACAGATGTCTAACAAGCTGTGTATATGGTATTGGATTATAGACTGGGAAAAAATCAATAGCTTGCTGTCTCAAAGGCACCAATATAGATTATGAATCACAGCCAGGAAGTTGTCAGTGATCTCGGCTGCCAACAGTGCTTCAGTAGAGATATTTGCTAGATCATATTCTTTTAATGTGCACCTTTCATATATGAAACAGAGCAGGTCACTTTTTTAAAAAAAAAAAAAAAAAAAAAAAAGCAATTCTAAGCCCTAGTAGATCACAAATTAAAAGGATCCATTCTTATCTAAATAATGACTTCTTACCAGAAGGTTGGGGTTTTTTTTTTGTTTTGTTTGTGCTTTTTGTTTTTAGTTTGTGTTGGGTTTTTTGTTTTTTTTTTTCCTCACAGAAGACAGACCTCCCTCCCATATTTTTCCCCGTATAGTCTATAAATTATTTGTATCTTCTGAAATGAGTTCATACAGTTGTAAGAAGTAACAAAAGAACTAGGAATTGACCAAAGGAAAGCTATGGCAGGATTTTTATCTACTAGTCTTTGACAATCCCACTTTAATAGAGAAAAAAAATAAGATCACCTCAAGGAATGAAGAGCTTTTTAATGTGAAGTACCCTCTTGCATCACAGCTACATGAATTGTTCAGGAAAATATCACACTGTCACTGCTTTTCAAAGTACAACATTAAGTAAAAATATGGAACTTGTAAATAGAGAGTAATTTCGGCCACTTCATTGTTTCCAGAGACATTGCAGCTAAACAGTAGTCACAAAAATAATTTTTTTACTAAACTTATATTTTGAGGTACTCATAAACTGACTCATGCATCTTGCATGACATATTTTGAATTTCTCTCTGAAGGCACAAACTGCTCTTAATTCACTATCTAGAAAATGAAATATAAGAAGTTTTAAGTCCTCAATAGAAGTTTTTCTATGACCTAAAAAAAAAAATAAAAAAATAAAAAAAAAAACCAACAAACCCAAACAACCAAAAAAACCTAGCTCCCCAACACACAACCGTTTGTTGCTACACTAGAGTGCTGTTTTCACTGAAGGCTTTGTGGTTTGTCAAGTTATGATAGCTGTAAAAACTTGAACATTCCAATAAGTCATCTCTGGGAAGACAAACCAGCTTAAGAGAAATCAGCTGTAGCATTTTAAGCTACATGGGGAACAGCATCCAGCCCCAAAGAAGTGATCATATTTAGATAAAAAAAAATCCCATAGGTTTCTTTATTAGAAGGCATTCTAGATCTAGAGTGAAACCATGGGGAAACAGTCACTACCTTTGCTACCCATATTTTTTCTGTTTTTCTTCCTCTTGGATTCCACGTCATATCCTTCTTCTGTAATGTTGAGGGCCAGAGATCAGAAAGTGTGAGGGAAAAGGCAATGAAGAACATGTGAGTGGGTGCTCAACATCTTACCTAATACATTTACTGATTATAAATTTAATACTTCTGTAGCAACTTTAATGGCCTGGGGACTTCTTTGGAGTTATTATGAATTGTAAAATGATACATAGATAGCACTGGTTTCCAGAGTAAAACTATCAGTAGAAAGCAAGCTACCAGTGAAGAGACTGGCCTTGCAAGTAGTTGAACCAAATGTAAGAGGAATATTGCAGGAATATTTTTCCTGTGGTTTATCAGTTCTCTACAGCTGCAGCTATGATAATTTTCATAGATGTTCAACTATGTATATCCATGTACAAATGGATCAAAACAGAAATAGTTTCCCAGCTGTTTTTGCAGTTTTAATATTGTCAAAATCATTTGGCTTAAGTTTGACCAACAGCTGAAAAATGCTGTGAAAACTCAGAAGGGATGAAAACTTACTTTAGCAACATGAAGTTTTTTTAAAATCAAGCTGACAACTTAATCTTGAAACTAGAAAGCATTCTTAGTGGTAATTGTAATAATTTATGATAATTTATGATAAAAATCAGTATTAGCAGCTCATTTTTTATTGATTTCAGGATGCACAAGCCCTCTGTTAACTAATTCTTATGAAAGTATTGCTGAACTTCACTTCTATGCTAATGAAACTATGAAGCTTATCATTTTACTGCATTCAACAGCAAAACAATAACATACATAGATAGATGCGCATTTTGCACTTGATCAAGGTTAACATTTTTACGGTTGCATCCTGCAAGTGATGGTGTTAGTCACCAGCTTCTCTGTATTGCTTGTGTAAATTTTAAGTGAGATGGTTTTTGTTTGCTTGGCTGGTTGTTTTATGTGGTAGCAAGGATAACCAGCATATATGCATACTACTGTTTAAAGGTAAAAGTAAGATAGAACAGAATGAATACTAAAGAGGTAAAGAGCACAGAGTGTGAGAAGATTTTATGTTTATCTTATGCAGTCAGGAACTCATACTGCATCAGTCAGCAGCTGATCATCTGTAATTAAAATATTGACAACAAGAACTGATAGTCTTTTAAGAGACAATTTTTAGCTTAAATTGAAAATATGTGCCTGATCCTAGAATTTCTGTCTATAAAATGCTATCATGGACAACACAACTGTATTCTTGTGATAAAAAATGATGGATGAAAAGAAATTCCTACTTCATGCAATTCAGTTAGAGATTAAATACATCCTAACTAGTACTTTCCAGAACTCATGCTTTTCCTGAAGAACAGCGTAATTAGTATGTTTTTTTTCCCTATCTTGATATTGTCTTAATTTTAATTTTTCCACTCTTTATTTCAGATCTCTATCTAAAAATACTGGAAAAATTTAATCCAGACAGATCTAGGAGATAATTTAGAGCAATTCTGCACTAGTATAAAACAGATGGAATAGATACATCAGTAAATGTCTCACTGCTGCTGGTAGAACTGACAGAAATGAAACAGGGGGTGTGATGCTGTTTCACCCACCTTAAAGAGGTTTCACAGAAATCTTTACATCTAACTTATGAAATATAAGATAGAATTATTTCTTTGTAACTTATATTGCAGCAAATTTCAAGAGACCAGGAGGTCAAATGAAGCTTTGAAAGACTGCCTTCAATACATCCGTAGGTCAGATGTAGCTGAGTATCTGATCTTTCTTTATTAATTTTTTTCAAGTGTTTCATGCACTATTTTTCTTGGTGTCCCACTTAAAGAGCCAGTTTTACGATATCACAATGACAATAACAGTGGACAGATGGATACTTCACACAAGTTGAACCTTAAGAAGTAGACTTCCTATTTCCCTCACAGTAATACTATTAATAGGAATAAGCAAACAAAACTAGAAAATCTATAAAAGTCAGATGCATATATATGAAAATATCACATCAGAGAACTCAAGAATGCTAGGTGTAGAAAAAGCTAAATATGAAGAAAGTAAGCCTAACTGGGGGAAAGCTTTAAAAAAGAATGCCTTTGTGATCTTATCGTAGCCTCCAAAGACTGACCATTGATAAAAAATTAACTGTATTTATTAACCTCACAAAATAAAAATTAATCCCATTGAATAAAATTTCCAAGAGAACAGTATGTTAATAATGAAGAATAGCCTAATAGCTTCAGATTGAGGTTTAACTTTCTTGAAAATAGAAAGGAAAAATTATATTAAAAATTCTCCAGTATTACTTAGAAAAAAAGATGAAAACCAAATAAAATATAATTCCATTGAACTCAATAGAACAATCTTGTTATCCTGATACTATTACTCAAGCTCAAACTAGGAATCCTGTCAGGGAATCTGGATGACTTCTTAGGATGATAAGGAAAGAAAAACCTAAGACAGACACCAGGTATTCTTCTGATGCTTTGTCTATCTTCTGCTGAATTGTCTCTGGAAAAAAGACAAATGTATCGTATTAGTAAGATAAAAAAACCCTATTATTTAAACAAATAAACAAAAAGGGGAAAGTCAAATTGCCTCCTGTGAGATAACACGTAATAGTGTTTTGGGAAACCTAAACTGGTATTTTCAATATATATAAAATAACCACAAAGCAATGAACTTTCCAGTTTCTCCCTGTCTCTCTTCCTGACAGAAATGAATAAAAAAAGAACTCAAAATTTTACGATATCATGGATATTACCAGCTAGTGTCAAATTTACTATGGAGCATTCCATTTGCCTAATGTAAATACAAATAAAAGACACTGGAAAAACAAATGCTTCTCTTTTTTTGTTGGTTTTTTTTTTTTTTCCAAACCAAAGGTGTGAATTTTAATGTGAATGTAACTCTGCTGATTTTAGGAAAGTTAAATATATTCAGGGTACTTGAAGATTTGTCTCTTGATGTAAAATAGTAAGACTTCTGTTCAGGACAAAAATATTATTTAAAAGGGGCAACTAAGCATTTCATATAATAATGGGATAAAGCACAGATGTAAAATTAAATGTACATTCTCTTCCAAAATTATCTGGTATGCAGCTACCACAGCTCTTAGTTGTAATAACAATGTCTTCCTCTCTGTACCCTGTAATGGCAATTGAGAACGACGTGGATGGCTTTGCTATTAATACCGAAAAATGAATCATTGAAACATTGTACAGAGCTTTTCCCAAATGAAGGTACTTTGCTTTTTGATTCTGTCGAGATTATAAGAATATTTATTTTATTCCAACTTTGCCTTTGAAAGAAATTCTTGTTCTTTTTTCTCAGGGTGATAGAATAATAGTGGCAGCTGTTACAGCATTACTCATTACAAATAGGTCAGTTTCTCAGTACCTTCTTTAAAAGTATGTTAAAAATTTAAATCATATATTTCAGAAATAAACCATTTATATATCTATTGCCATTACTTGACCTATAAAAATGACTATTCCAAATTTTTGCATACTAAGTATCAGCAGTTCATGTGACTACATTGTATTAATTACAATATCCTTTCTTTTTATAATTTGCTATTTGCTACATTTCTGGAATGATTCTAGTGACTAAACATATAAGCTCACTGTGGCGCTGAGGGCATGCATGCAACCTAGTAGATCTAATTGAGAGGAGATGAGATGAGATAACATGAGGCTTTCTGCACCTTTCAGAAAGGGTGATAGAGGCCAACCAGGATACCCTAGAGGGTCTAAAATGTCATGAAGCAACTATGCTTTGATACCTTAATCACTCTTGCATTTCCAAAATCATGAAAATTTTGAAACAAATTAATAAACCTCTAAATAGTAGTAGTAGTAGTTGTTGTTATTACTATTATTAATAAAAAATGTTGCAGTAAGGACTTCAAAAATAGGGAAAAGACATAATCAGGTTAGCCATTTAGAAAGTTCATTCTTTAGTTTGCTGTCTACATGCACAGGCAAGCAGTCTCACAATTACACAATAAATTATTTAAAATTCACATATATTTCTCTATTTTACAATAGTATTAGGGATTCATATTTCTTCAGTAAGTTAGCATTATTTTGTATAAATGGAAATAATGAGTCACAATCTGTCATATTCAAGATATAGTTTATTATACTGAAAGAAATGCACTGTACATTTACGCTATCATGTTCTTAGGTGTACTTCAAGGTGTGAGACACTTACCTATGAAAATAATTGAAGTGCACATCATGTCCAAAGTAACTTTCTGTTAATAACTAGGAAAGGAAGTAGATAGAAAATGGGATAAAATGTATCTTGGCTTCACAAAAAGCAGATCATACCAGACTAACCCAATAGCTTTCTTGATAAGATAACTGATTCTACAGACAAGGGAAATGCAGTAGATCTAATCTGCCATGACTTCAGAATAGCTTTTGGTAGACTGCCAGTTTCAAAATTATTTGTTAAGATGGCAAGGATGGGAGTTATGACAGGATCACTAAGTTGGAATAGGTGGTTAGAAAATAAGCAAATTAACTAACTGTTCTGAAAGGAAGGGTATTCCACTGAATTGAGCTCTCCAGAAATTAGTGCTGGAGCCAACATTTTCATCAATGATCTTGATGTATCAAGCTCTGCAAGCACACATTTTCAACTTAAACAGTCTGCAAATAAAACTGGGAATGTTTTATGTACCTCTGGAGTATGGTTAATCCTCATGATTTTCAGTGCTCATAGGAAAGAAGCAGAGAACTGAGGTATGCCTATGAAGATAAAGAAGGAAATTAAGTGACAAATTTGGTACAAGGTTTTTTAGGTGTGGCAGGTTTCTTTACACCTTATTAGAGAGTGCAACCACAAGGTTATTACTAACAGGGGAAAAAAGAGTCTAATGGTGGGTTAATGTAATGACAGCACAGTGATGTGCTATTGAAATGACACACATCCCTCCTTTCTAATCCTTACTTATCACAAGAAATTGTTCAAAGTCTTAAAAATTCTTTGCCATATGTTTTGTATGCAAAAAAATGTTTTCTTCAACATATATATTTGTGCTCTAATTTACCCTTCCAATTGCCTTGTGATACTGAAGATATTAGCAGGAGAAAGCTAACTTCTGAAAACTTGGTCGAAAATGAAAAAATAGGGCAAAAAAGGAAATGCAGAAATTTTCTCCTTTTTATTCATTATTAATTTTTTTTTATAAATAATAACATTTTTCTGGAAACCTCACTCAATATTAAAACTTAGGGAAAAGCTCATTTTCATACCAGAGTGTCTTTGCATAACAAGTCATTCTTTTCATATTTGTATCTCATTTCATATTGTTCCTGTCTATGAAGCCTAGAATCAAATTTAAGAGCTCTGAGGGGAAAAGGTGGAGTGATTAGACTGCATTTGCCTGAAATATAACCACATCAGAACAGGGGCCTCAAGACCTAGCCATGGTCCAAAAGGCCCAGAGAAGACGGTTGAAGTCCAAAGATCCATAAGGGTTTGAAATCCAGTTAGAGACAAGGCTAACATGTTTGCTTAGTTTTAAACCTGGCAAGGACAGACATGCCTATAGTTATGAAATATAAGAACAAGTGGCTAAGAGTGCATGTGTCCTGCATTAGTAGTTTCCTGTATTAATATTAATTAATTTAGTAAATATTAATTTCCAGCAGTGGCAAAGTAGTAGCCTGTTTATGTAGCGAGCACAAATCCTGATGCTTTCCAGTGCATTTCCCTAAGAGTTTTCAGGCATCCCCAGCTGCTGCATTAGTTGTTGTATATCCCTAGCCAGTATCTTACTGCTTTTGCACAGACTTGTCCATGCATTGGTCTAATATCTTTTTGATATGCTGGATCTCTCTGCCTCTACAACCACCTGGAGGTTCAGGAGATTCTGAAGTTTACTACTTGCCAAACATAACAAAACCAAACCAAAACCAAACCAAAACATAACAAAGCAAAAAAACCAAACCAAACCAAACCAAACCAAAATAAAACCCTAAAGCCCAACAAAAAAACCAAAACCACCCACACAAAAAAAGCAAAAAACAAAAAACATCCTTATCTTCTAAGTTTCATTGAATGCAACCAACTTGTAGTATTCTGGAATTTTGTGAACTGCTGATTTTGTAAAAATGTTAAAAGCTAGATACAGACATTTTAAGATCAATCTTCTGAAAGAAATATTTAATTGTCTTTTTCATTGCTATTACTTTATTAAATGGCAAAGTACAATAGTAATTATTAAAAAGTCTGAGTCCGAGAAGTGTTTAAATTTATACCAAAACTTTTTTATTAGTATTTAAAGAGTTATCACTTTACTTTACATGTACTAAAAGACTAATAACAGCAAAACAGTTCGTCCCTGGTAGACTAATGACTACTTTTACAGCAGAAGCAGAACAGTGCGGTATTCTTTAGCCCAAGTAGAGACAAATGGACAGTCTATATCACTTTGATCAGTATTTGAGTTTAACAAATTCATTAAGACACTTTAATACAAAAATTGAAAAGTACCTTCCACAATATGTGGAGTGTTGGGTAGCATCCATGTAGTGATCTTGTTCATAAATAATGGAGAACTCTCCAATGTTTTTGGAAGATCAAAAGGCAACATCAAGAATACCAGGAACTGTCCTAGAGGATGACCTACGTAGAGGTCTTTTAAGAGAAGGTTGATAGGACTGTAAATGGAGTCAACTAACTATTCATTGAAAAATATGCCTTTATTCTACCTGGACTTCAGTTTATTATATTTCAGGAGTACTGAGCTTGTTCCCTATTCTCATGCTACTTCCCTGTTACTATACAGTGACCTATATTATACAGTTTCATTTTTTTATGTGACACATGAAAAAGACACATCAGTATTATTTGTACAGCTACTTGTAACGGTGCAAAGACATAGATTGATTCTTTTTACCTTTATTATATCTTTATGGAATAGTGGGTTGATTATTTGATCATAATTGCTAGCTTCCATCTCTATGACTAAATTCCCTATGTAATCATAGATAAATAGTGTCTTAATAGACCCAAACAAGTCATGGTTCTACACATGCATAATGCTACAACTTCCATTCCACAATGTCCCACTTCTTATTATCATAACAATTGCTATTGATTTATTGAGTTTTTTCATAGCCAATGGTTAGCTTTCTAAACGATGCCAACAAAACTGTACATAGCCACACCAGAACAGAAAGGTTACTGAAACAAAAATATAATAAAACAAAAAATTGAACAATTTTTTTCCTGTGTATGATTACATTTCTAAGATTTCAGTTCAGTACAGTAGTTATCACTGTTAAAAATGCAGCCTCAGCACTTCTCACACATTTGTTACAAACTCACTTCTATTATTTCTTCTCAGATGTCTTGAAAAGAAATTAATACTATCACCAGTCAGGAAAATTTAATAAAGTAATGTGATATTTTTTTTTCAGTATTTAAACATACAACCTCTGGCTTTAAGTTTGAGGATGCTATTTCAATTTTACTTTTTTATTTGAGTGATGAAAAAATCTTCCATTTCTTGATAGATATTGTAGAAGATTAAAACTGTTCTCTGGGATCATCCTGGTTTTAGCTAGATCATTCTTTATTATCTATGTACAATGCTTAAGTGATGCAATTTGTTTCTCAAAAAATCTAGAAAGACAAAGTCCTTGTTCACAGAATTTTGTGGCCTTTCGTACAAAGCTTAACCAAATTAGGCACTGAGAAATATGGAAAGGAAATATTTGAAAAATTATATATTTGAAACATGAAGGGTTTCTCTTAAACTAACCAAACAACAAAATGGCAACAATATTGGCATTTAAGAAGTAGTACAATTTTCTGCAACATCAAATGTGGTTTGATTTCTCTGTCTTTAGATATATTTCTCTATTATTATAAATGTGGGACACTGCAAAATAACATGAGTTAATCAGGTTCTTTTTAGTGATTAATACAGGTATTTTAAGTATGACCACTAAACATGAAACATGATGCTACTCTAACTCCTTTTAATATAAAAAAGGTTGTATTAGTTATAGTCTTAACAGAAAACATCAAAAGAAAGAACATGAAAAAGTATCTAATTGAGAATGACTAGATTTCCTCCTAGTTTGACAGGAAAATAACTTTACCATGGGGAATTAGGAAAGTCTGTAACAAAATCTACATGCTATCTATTATTTAAAGAAAAATGTTTCAGACTCCAGGACTTCAACACAATCACTCTAGTATGAAGGCATCACACAGTGTAGTACTGTGTCTCATAATTTTTCTACAAAACTCAGCAACACTTTAATTTCTAAATTCCCAGAAATTTCATGTGTCTATTTTGAGCACTATTGCATTTTCCAATACAGTTTAATGACTCTTTCCCAGATCTCTATAGTCCAAACCCTTTATTCTTCTCAAATACTGAATTTAAAAAATCAAGAAATCTAATCAGTTACCCTACTACCACTGCCATTCATAAATTACAACTTAGAAAATTTTGTTTCCACTAAAGAAAGCAATCTTGGAAGCTTAAGAAGTCTTTGAAATAACTAGTTATTGAATAAAATACGTATTTATGCCACACATACATTGTTTTTAACTAATTTTTTTGCCTGTAAGACATATATTGGGATTACATTGAACTAAATAGATGAATGCTACTCAATATGGCTAAATTATAGCAGCTATGAGAACTTGATATGTTTTTAAAATTAGACACAAATAATTTCATTAATTTTGATTGGCAAAATATTGGCAGAGGAACTGTTACAAACTGGACACAAGCCTTATTCCTCATCTGAACTGTACCTCCTGAAGGAGGAGAGTGGGAAGGTAGAAGAGTTGGGAATGAAGGAGTTGATCCTCGGAAGACAGATGCAGAAGACACGCTTAGTTTTGTCTTTGTTCCCCACCACATAGCTGTATTAGACTGATTTAGCCCAAGTATGTTTTGAGCATGACAGTAACTGGTAACTGATATTCCAGTTTTTATCCCACCCCATGAGCTTTTCAATGTTATTTTCACCCCTCTGTCCTGCTGAGCGGGGGGAATGAGAGAGCTGCTGGACAGGCACCCCACCACCACAACTTGAATTAATGCTATATGAATGAGTTTTTATGTCTTCCAAATACAACAGTGATACACAGCCATATCATGGTTTTAGCTCTGTGAAGAGCTTTGTCGTTATAACTCTCTCCTTCTCTTTGTGCATTTCATTCTAATGACTTGCATAAAATGGGAATTAAATTAGGGGACTCTATAATAGTATCTTGACCAGTTTCATTGCCCTTTCTCAAATTAAGAAATTTAATTTTCCGTTTCGCATTAAAATGGTACAGTTGTGACTTGATAGATTTATTTAAAAGATTTAATACAAGACTTTGCAATTTCATATGGTAGCGCTTTAAAACTTCTACAATGACATCATGCAATCTGATTTGATTTTAGTTCATTAAACTGCTAGTGCTTTGCTTCTGATAGTGCTTCAGGTTCTTGAATTTTCTTTTGTGTTTTTTTATTCACTAGTGTTCTTATTACCTTTTTCACATGTGGCATTGACACACCCATTGAAAACTGGACCAAGATGTTACTTTAGTTTTTGCACAAATTTAGATTTTTCACTTCAAAAACCTTTCCTTTTATTTTATTCCTTGTTTTTTCTCTACTGTGTTGTTTTAGCAATCTTCCTTGCTTATTTTTCTCCCTGCTTATGACTCAGATGTATCATGTCCAAGTAGATGATGCATATTCAGAGTCTGTCAGACAACCCTGCCTCTGAAAGTCTCTATTTTTCTCCATATAGGCAGCTTTAAGGCAAAACAGGACATGAAATCTGCCATTTATATGAGCTCCTTCATTGGCTGCTATCACCTTCTAAAAAAGGGTTCAAATACAGGAGAAGCTAAGGGTAACCTTTATCTGCAAGTGAGGAATTATGTTATTATTAATATCCTGAGGATATTAATCAAGGCTCCTCCATATCTTGAAAAACTTCCAATACACAAACTACTTATTTGAATGGCAAATAGAAGACATTTGCTTAGAATATTCATAATATTAATCTTATATCTTGGATACCTCAGGAACTGATAGGTAACAATTCATAAAATAGTTCATGAACTGATTTTCAAAATGACAAATAGTATCTTAAACACATTTGAATTTTTTTATGCTGTCACTGAAAATTTTGTGAGGATCTTGAGTGTACCCCAAGTAGTTTACCAGGTGTTTCTTTATCCAATTTGTTTGGACTATGAGCAGATTAGAGGCCTTGCTTAATGCCTTATCAAAGTGCCCTTTCTAACTGTATCATTACGTAACCTGCATTATGGTGTCATGTCTACAAACCAGAGTGTAGCTCCCTGATTGAATAAAATAAATAATTTAAGAAAAATGAAGTAGTATTAGAATTTTTACACAGCACAGAAACTCAATTATTAAAGGCAAAAAGTCTTTCAACATTAGGAACACGGGTCTGGGAGGGATTACTGAGATCATCAATTTCAGGCCTCTGGTATTCCAGGAAGCCACATCATATAACCTTTTTCATAAACTTATTAAATTCCATTTAAAATGCATTTCATTACTTTTGTCACCACTACTCTTCCAGGACCTCACTGCACTGATAGCTGAAAACTTTACTAATGGGAGCTACTGAATGTAGCTGAACACTGGGCACAGAGACACAGACAGTTCTTGTTTCTCTCTAAATCTCTAAGTAAATGTCAGAGTTCAGTGGGACTGGGTATGATGAATGCAGGCAGTGCTCAAACAGTGAATATGTCACAGAATAGCCTATCTTTGTATTTGTGAGGAGAAGATGAAAAAATATTTGCAAGAACATTTTTTGAACTGCACTAATACACTGTTAATTAATCTATTTCCAAGTATAAGACTTCGGGTTTTTTAGTATTAAGCCTTCAGACCTGAACAGCATTGCAGAAGAAGCCAGAATTACTTTATTTCTTGATCAGGACTGTTAGAATGCAGAAAATTTATGCATGACTTAATGTGGTTACTGAAAAGGAAGTCTCTGTCAGAAAAATAAATCTGAGTTTCTCTTGATACTGATGGAATAAGTGAAGGACCTTATCTTCAAGTTTTCTCCAGGCTTCTTCTTCTATGGATGGGTTCAAGGGTGTAGTATTAGAAATTATATCCTATCAACTGGTCAAACAGATAAGACAACATTTTTATTTTTATCAGCAAAACCCTTATTGCTCATGAAAGAGTATATCTTTCAACACAGTTCCTCTACCACACTATTGTTCAGGTTACAAAGCTGAGTGTATATTCCTCATCTGTTTGCCCCCCAGGACATCCTTGAAAATGAGACATGTTGTTTTAAGGCTGCAAGAGTTTTATCCATGTCTAAAAAATTAAATAAAATAAATTCAGAACAAATAAAGCATTAATATTTTATACATATATTGCTTTAATATTGCATCAGTAACAAATTAGAATCCAAGCCTTGATTTTCATGTTCTGAATATTAAGTGCTGAAGTATCATCAGTAGCCTTTGGAGGGTTTGTTGGATCTTAACAAATCGTGACAGAAAATATGGTTGTGTTCACACAAAGTGTGAAGTGTCTGTTTGAAAATTGCAATAAAGTGATGTCAGAGAAGGAAATTGCCTGATCCCCAATCAACAGCAGTAAAAGCAAGTCTGGCACTACACACTTACTAAATCTCCATTAACTTTTTCATAACGCAAAAAATAGAAGCACTGGGATGCATTAGACACACCCTTGAATGATTACTATCCTGAAGGGAACAGAGATATGCCTATCTCACATAGGATCTCCACTGTTTGATCTAATATTGCCTCTTGTATATTGGCCAGATCTTGCAATATGTTTATCATACAAGTAATCTACACTCCTCCAAGCTTTCTCATTAAATGCACTAGGGCAAGTTTAGTGAATAATAATTTGCATTCAGGAAGCTTTTCAGGAGCTTACAATCAAATCTCTAAATTCAGATTTGTATCTACTGTCCTGTATACCACTCCAGCAAAACTTTCTGTGATCATTCTTCTTCCACACCATGGAAAAAAAAGACAGTTAATAAGGTTGTGCATACTGACAGCTGAAAATAACATTATCAAGAGTTTTGTTATATAGTTTAAAATAAAATAACAGCATAAATGAAAATATTTTTAGTTACACAAAAATCTGTAAAAGCACATTATTTAAAATTTTAAAGAACATTTGAAAATCAATCTTGTAGCTATCCATAAACAGATAGAGCCATGTTAACAAAGGCTTGGGCTCTGACAGGGTTAGGTTGGATAAATTTTTTCGGTATGAGAACTCTATATCTTATTAGGAATGAGATGAAAGAAATGTATTTGAAATCGATAAGCATGGGTCTATCCTTTATTATTTTGTGGAAAAATGTGGAAAATTTAATTAGAAAAATAATTAATGAAAGTTACAATTGATGCAGTTGTAGGAATTATCAGTGTCTGTGATAATAGTCTGAGACAGTGTAAGATCATAGGCAAGGCAGCGCTGACTGTAGTTATAAAGGGGGAAGAGTCATCCAAATATTTTATGCACACTATTTTTGGTAGTTTGTCCAGTCCTTAAAATGAAATTTTCTGTTCTGTATTTAACGTCTTGTTTTCATGGGGCACACTGTTGAATTATCCCTAGCAGTTGTTCTCTGCCTGTCTCCAGAGATCAGGGACTGAACCATGACTCAGAGAGTCACAATATAGTCCCTGATTACCCCTTGCTCCAGGAAGAAAATAAACTGCATTAGCCTTTTACCTGGTACAGATGATTTCTTCTCTCTGCACCAGACAGGCTGTGCTGGTCAGTATGTCAGGGCAAGGGTCATAGCCAGACATTACTCACTCCCCATGCATCTGCAAAGGAGTGGGAATCACTGCCTTGTAGAGGCTATTCACCCTTTTGTAATGCAATCTGCACTCAGGGTAAATTACACTGTGTAAGAGGGCACTTTAAGCTTCTCTCTAGGAGAGAGGTGTATATGACAAACTCCATTCTCGTCCTGTACCTATAGTACGTGTTTAGGCAAATGACTTTGAAGCATCAAAGCTGCTTATATTGATCTTTAATCCCTGATCTACTGCAGCAGAAGAACATCATGCAAGAGCCCACGTTTCTTAGAGAGCTGTCTTTGCAGTATGAGGCCAATAGAGTTACAGTGTTTAGCACCTCACAAGGTTTTGTCCATGTATGAGCAGCTGTGACATTTCTGGGGATGGCCAGAGATGATCTGGTTGCCCATTTTATTGTTATTTATTTTAAATGCACTATTGTTTGTTTGTTAGAAAAAGAAAATTAAGCTCACTAAGTAAAAAGAAAAAATCTAGATCATGAACGTAATAAAAATGGTCTCTCACCTATAAGCAGGCTAGCAAGAGAATCATGGGGGAAAGGCACTCTCTACTTGCCCCCTGTACTTTCACATGCACAAATGAAGAGCACTTTTAAAGTGAAAAAGAACACAATTTCTATCACTTTCAGTTCTGCAGCATGAAAGAGAATCAGAGACCCAGTTGTTGACCAGTTCAAGTTGTGCCCTTTTGGCAGATTGCCTCTTACTACAAGGAAGTGTAAAAATGGAGAGTGAAAATCCAAGAAAAGTGAAAAAAATCATGCTCTCTGTCAGAATCCATTATTTCTTTGAAGTTCAGTTTGTTGTCTGATGTCATGGGACTGCCTTCAAAGAGTGCATGGAATATTTTAAAAACAAACTGAGAAAGCAGGCAGTATTTTCCTGTTACAGTCTGCAGATATTTGACACTCCAAACAATAATCGTGGGTTTCCCAGGTGCTTGATGCTACATAATTTGTCACGATGTCTGCTGTGAGTGGCCCTGGACTGCATGTCTTACTAACCTCTACTGTCTTTTTGTGGCACTTAAGTGGAAATAGGTCTCAGCAACTAGCTATATTGTGCTTATAATTCAGTATTTACACAAGGAGGGATTTTCTCTTGAAAATGTGGCGTTGATTCATGTTAATATTCAAAAGAAGATAAGTTTGTCTGACAAGATCTATTGAATCAGCACAGACACCTTGGAAAGAGGGCTTCAAGCTAAATGAGGAAATTTAGAGAGTATATGTATTTGTTTTTGTTAACTTTATCAATAATGATAGTCCTATGTTCTTTTTCATGAGACTGTTATTATGCAATACAAACAACTTTTAAAATGCTTTCAGATGACTGAGTTACTAAGAGTAAACTAAGGTTTGTGCCATATGTAAAAAGAAAAAAAAAGATAATACAGTAGTACAAAAAGGAAAAATATAGTGAACAGATATATATGAAAGGAAAAGAAGAACCACCTAAAAAAAGAAAATAGGAGCTATACATGGCTCTAGTAGATAGTTGAGGTGTGATCATTACTCATGCAAGTCTCTTACTGCCTTCAGAGTGAGATTTTTGATTCAATAACTTACAGAAGGAGAAGTAACTCAGAAGCAATTCTCAATGCATTGCTACTGCTTTCTTCAAGGTTTGTACTGGAGCTGATGCTGTTTAGCATCTTTGTCCAAAATTTGGACGGTGGAATTGAGTGCACCCTCAGCAAGCTTATTGACAACACCAAGCTGCGTGGTGTGGATGACATACTAGAGGGAAGAGAGACCAGAGAAGCATTGGATGCTTCACCCCTGGCAGTCTTCAAGGACAGGTTGGATGGGGTTTCGAGCACCTTGTCTAGTGGATGTTGTACCTGCCCAAGGGGGTTGGAATTATCATTAAGGTCCCTTTCAATCCAAAGCATTCTATGATTCTATGAAATGTAATATATATTCTGCTTCCTACTCCTCCTTTGAGAATGATGGAACTTTATGGTATGTAGAAGATCTCACCCTAAAATAAACAGTTATAGATCCCTGCCTGGAGGAAAATGTAATCTAAATTAGTCAAATTAAGAAACTAAATGTCATGGAAAGCCTACTTACAACTCTAGAAGAATGTGAAACTCTCTACCTGTTCCTTTGCTCAGCCTGCATCTCCCTTTGTGCTGACATTGCAGTACAATGTACACTGAGGGAGCGTAGCTGAAGCTGCTGGGCACCTGCAGGAGATCTCAGAAGGCACTTGGTTGTTGTGAAGTTAATTCTTCAGCTTAGTGAATATTTTAAATTACACAAACAAGGTTACTAGTCCAAAAAGTAGCTGTCCTTAATTTTAATCCTTTCTTACCCTAAGAGATTTTGAAAATTCCTACTGGAAATAAGGGGTAATTTTTAATTTTATTTTTTTTTAATAATTTTTATTTTTAAGACAAACAACAGTCTAATGCAAAATATTATACATAGGCACACATATGGCTGAGGTAGCATAATCCAGAATGCAGGACTTCTAAGTTAAAGCATTTCAATGGGACAAAATGTGTAATCCTTGTGTCTATCAAAGGTGTGCTGTGAGATCACTTGTTCTGTGCTTCGTGCTTGCTATTGCCTTTCTGCAGGAAATTCCTGAATTCATGGACTAATGTTGACAGTTAGAGGAGTGATCCCTACTGTATTGTACTGTATTTACTGTATTTTAGGCCATAGTCTAGATAAGATATGTAGTTAAAGTAGGAAGTTTTAATTTAAATGTCTATATTTTTGCCATGTTTCAGGGTTTCTCTTAATAACTATTTCCCACCTCAGCTCACAGTGGAGAAGTTTCTCAGTTATGAATAATAGGAAAAGTCTAATGATTCTTCTTTCCCACTTCAAAAAAGCTGGGTCTCTGTTGCTGTGGATATTGGAATCAAAACCAATTATTCCAGTGGAAGACTTTTTGATAGTGTTAGTCCTGGAGTCAATGTTGCAAATTTGCCTGTATTTATATGAATCCTCTTGACTTTAAAAGGAGAAATTACTGGTTCATGAACAAATTATAAATCCCGGAAGGGTTATATATTTACTTAATACCTATTCTTTCCTATTTCTTGTTCTACCACTAACAGCATAACTTTGCTTATAACTAGAGTAATTTCTATAAAAATCACTTGTGATGTAATAAATAGAGAATTAGGACATTAGGTCAGGAGTAATCAGTAAGAAACTACAAAAGAGTGTGTGTTTTTGCTGATGGGTCTTTTTAACAAAAGCACAGATTGGCAGGAAAAGATAAAAATAAATAAAAGATATGGAAAATTATCTGTAATAAAATGTTTTCCTAAAATTTTCCCTGGGGTTCTAATCTTCTCTAATTTGACCCAGACAACATCAGAAGAGCCTCAGCATATTGGAGGAAGGAACCTATTTCACACCTCTGATAATCTTGGAGAGCTTCCTCCAAATCCCTAAACAGAATTAACATAACCCTTTGGACCTGAATTCTGCATCTTGCAAAGTTAACAAAACCAATGGGACATGTGTGAATGGATCTGTTTGCAAGGTCTTGGCTTTAAATTAACATCCAGACCCCAGTTGTTTCCTGATGGCTTCTTAAGGGACATCACAGGATGGGAAAATAAACATAGGAATGGAAGTCATTGTAACTTAGCAATGTTGGCTAACTTGGCCAGTAACACCAGTCCCCCTCAACTACATTATAAGTATGTAGTTTGAGTAGCATCTACTTATGACAGATTTCCCATTTTTCCTTGAAAAAAAACCCCACCTAACTTACTGCATAAGTAGAGAAATCTCATGTTTTCATCCTAGCTCTAATCATCAGCATGGTGGTGTTTCACTTTGGTGTGAACAGATTCTAACCAGGTGCCACGGACCTGCTGCTGTTAGTTCCCAGAGTGCTAGCATACAAAACCTGTTTCTCTATTTGTGGGACACATGCAATAAAAGAGAGACTGTTATCACAATTTAACGATTTCCCCTCTTTGCAGACCTGCATCTATTAGATCAAAAAGGAAAATATAAGTATTTACTTTCTGTCATTTAATTTTCCCTGTTACATGCATTTACTTTTTTAGAAAAGCCTCTGTGTTTTCAATATTCAAAACTGCCAGATCCAAAGAAACAAATATAATGTCTGTAACTGAAATATAGTACTTTCCAAGTTATCAAGCAACATTTCTTGTAATTTGTTGTAAAATATACATAATGAAATCAGATGGCACAAAAAGAATATTTAAAATGTGTGACTAATCTAATTCATTAATTGGTGCACATTTGGTATTTTCAGTTGGCTGGTAATATACAAACAAACTCTGTAGTTGTCAATCCTGAGTTATGTGCACGCACACAGTTACATGAAAGCCAATAAGCTATCCAATAGGAATATTCCCAGTCAGTATAACAAACCTTTTTTGAACCTGCTAGGTACAAAATGATAGAACTAATGATAGAACAAGTACAGAAGCTCAATAAATCACTTATCTTGCCCTATAGTTGCCATAGTTTCTCTTTCCTGGCTTTAATGGAGGCACACTGTCCAAGAAAACATGTAGCAGAAGGATATTTTCAGTGTACTGTCAGTCCTAAATTACATCTCTGTGAAAGTAGCACAATTCATGTCATGCCTTTTTACTAAGACAAGGACTCATGAATGTGCTGCCCACAGCAGAGTCACATTTCACCTGTCCTTCTGCAGCCTGCACTATATTGACAGGATCTGTGACAAGAAGCTGAACAGATTTGTTGTTCTCAGGTTGATGGGCTTGTATTTGTACTGGTCCCATCTTCTGTTGGCAGCAGGCTCTGCCATAGATGTTGCTATGGGACAACACCATTATTCTCTGGCACCCTTAAGATCATGTTACTCAGGTAATCTTCTTGTCTGTCTTCTCCTGAACTGTTGGGATGGTTCCAGGGTAAGTAAGAAGTGCTGAATTACTATTTTTGTTATTGTACAGGACTGAAACCTGACTCCAAGGCTCCTTCATTATCTCCTCAAGCCTTCAAGAGTAATTGACAGCAAGTCTTTATATCTTGATTTGTTCCCATTAGAAGTCCTTGTGCCCTTGAATAAACAGGTAAGGTAATAACTTTAATTACTGCTCTAATTAGGTGTATCTGAGGCACCTGTGCTTTGGCATGAGAAAAAAGGCCTAAAATTGAACTCTCCTTTCTGCAACATTGATATGTATTTTTTACATAATACCCTTCACTTGACAGGTAAAGACACCCAAGGTAGACATGACACCTTAAGTTTAACAGGTAGGAAAAGAAAGATTTCTCTCTCTTTTCTTTTTTTTTTTTTTTTTTTTTCCTTCAATTGATGTTAAATGGACTTATTTATGAATATAATAGAATAGAAAGAAATCTCCAAATAAAATGCAATAAAATTTACTGAACAGATTTTAAAATCCATAACCTCTTTCTATTAACAGTCACTAAACAAATGAAACAAAAGTAAATGAATCATTACAGAGTAGCACGTCAGAGTACTTTATAAGGCATAATGTCTTCTGCATTTATTTTGTTTCTGTTAGCAATACTCTATATGGTGTTAAGTAAATGCAAAAAAAAAAAAAAGGCAGCAAAAATCTTGTGTATAAATATGTATAGAATTGTGTGTGTTTTTATAGTTTTTAGATTTTTAAAGAAATTCTGTATTTTATTTTTATTAGAGGTCTAATTATATGTGACTGTTAGAAACATTTGAATACTTGAACTTTAAAAAAAAAAAAAAGGTCAGTGTTTATTCATAGAATCATAGATTGGTTTGTGTTTGAAAGGACCTTAAAGATCATCCAGTTCCCATCTTCCTGCATGGGCAGGGACATCTCTCACTGAAGTAGGGTGCTCAAAGCACCATCCAACCTGGGCTGTAACACTTCTTCAACTTTCCTGAGCAACGTGTTCCAGTGTTTCACCACCCTCACAGGGAAGAATTTCTTCCTAATGTCTAGCCTAAATCTCCCTTCTTCTAGTTTAAAGCCATTAGCCCTTGTCTTATTGCTACATTACTTTCTAAAAAGTCCCTTCGAGCCTTTTTTGTAGGACCCCTTCAGGTACTGCAAGGCTGCTAAAAGGTCTCTGCAGAGACTCTTTTTCTTCATGTGGGAGACAAATTAATAGTACCTTTGTAGCAGTCAGCTGCCATGACAGTTGACACGCATGTAAACTTGCTGCTCAGAAAATATAGGAAAAAGTCATTTAAATTGTGGTACAAAAGAATCACCAGATTTGAGATGTGTAGGCAAAGCATGGTCTGATATAGGTTAGATCATAAATCCAAGACTGTGACACCCCATATTTGGAATCCAGTCTAAGGACTTTTTGTTACTTTTCCAGGCCACTAACAGGATGCTATGACATTTGAGTTCTCAAAGCTCATGCCCTTTTGACTACTACTGCATAGCAGGATAGGACTCTGAATGAAACAAGCAGACACTCTTGAACATAAATTCTTTTTCATATAAATATTCACATGAATAAAACAAAAAGAAAGCTATTATCAAGAAAAACAAAATATTAGCAAATAGTTTTTCACAATGATTAACAAACTAACACAAAGGATTTTAAATACAACACCTCCCTCTCTTTATTCTTTTTAGAGGTATTAAATATACTAGCATAAATAATGCATTTATTCTTGAAAATGTATTTCAAAGGCTGAAATCTGCTTTATAGTATCTTTTTAATAGCATAAGATGCAAAAGAAAAGTATTTCCCTCAACTTGAAACATGCTATTTTTCATCATTTGGGTCTCCATTTTAATTTGGTTTAACATTAAGCTTTCTGAATTTTGTGATCCTTTGTAACATTCTCCTTTTGCAACGAAAGGTAACTCTATCTGGCATTCACAACCCAGCATGACTCCAGCATTTTAGAAAGCAATGACTCCTAATAGCTTAGTTTTTCAACTGCAAGTAGAATACAGGCTAATTGCAACAAAGCCCCTCAGTTTAGTAAAACTTGAATCTCCTGACCGGTCAGACAAATCCATTAGGATTTTATTGGGTCCTAAAAAGAGTTATGTGATTCCCTAGGATCCAATCCTTGTCAATCAGGCATGGTAAATTGGATTCTTGAATAGGGAAATCCCTAAGGGAGAAAAGATGTTATCTAGATCAGATGCAGTGATTTTTCGACTGTGCTCACTAGGTTCTGTTCTCTCTTTAGTGAACCAATAAAACCATAATAAGTATTGATTAACCCATTACTGAGCATTATCCACTGGCTTCTGCCTGACTGTATTTAAACACAACACAGTGCCTCTCTGCTGCCATTGTACAGCTGTTTGCCTTTACATTGGCAGCCTTGGCAAGCTCATGACAGGTTCACTTAGTTTCAAACCATCTTCAGTCACTTCATGTACATTTCAGATGCATGATTTAAAAAAGAAGAAAAATATCTTAAAAAAACATCTATATTGCCTTTAAAATAGTGGGGAAAGTAAATAATGGTCAACATTTTTATTTTGTGCTCTGTGTTTCGAAATGACTGTATTTGCTCTAAAAAAATACAGATACTTGAAAATTAGTGTTGTAAAGAACTCACAGTTCTGCAGAGCCATCTTTGTAATTAAAAATGGCACAAATTGTGGATTTTTGATAACTTCTGTAATTGTGAGCAGCACGTGACAGCTGTGTATGTAACTTTCATCTACACCCACCTGATTTCATTAGCAGTTGAATGTGT
>JAJQWJ010000002.1:30514363-30624363 GCA_023637945.1 Phaethornis superciliosus
TTTTTTGTAGAATGGTGGCCAACCCACTGTTTGCTTGAATGAGTTTACTGATCCACAAATTTTGTCCTCCCCTGTACAAGATAGATATGGAGTGGATCCAACTTAGGACGACAAAGATGGTCAAGGGAGAGAAGCACCTTTCATGTGAGGAGATGATAGGCAAGCTGGGACTACACAGCTTGAAAGAAAGAAGGTTCTGGGTGATTCTATCACTATGTATAAACACCTGATAGGAGGGAAGGAGAAAGAGGGAACCCGACTCTTCTCAGCAGTCCCCTTACATGCCAAAATGCAAATAAAAACCATAGAAAGCTGAACACAAAACACCTCTTTCCTGTGGAGCTGGTCAAACACAATAACGAGTTTCCCAGAAAGGTTATGACACCTCTATCTGGACAGGTATCTAAAACCCTACTAGACATGTCCCTGGGCTGCCTGCTTTATGTAATCTTAATGGAGCAGAAGGATTGAAACAGGTGATGTCCAGAGAGGCTCCTTCCAACCTCAACCATTTTGTTGTTCTGGTTACTAAACAACATCAAATAATCCACTGAATGTGAGGTGAATTAATATTAGTGTCTCAATTGAAATGAGTCAAATGATCAGCAAGATGGATTGTAGATGTGAGAGCTAAAGAATATTCTCCAGAGTCAATCATTGGAGAACTGTCACTTAATAGTATATTTTATAATCTTTACCCATAATCTTTACCCTTGCCTTTTATTGCCACCAATAGAACTACTCAAATTTCAGATTTAATCTTTGATCAAGGGAATGAACCACTGAAGAGCTCACTGTCCTGTTTGGAATGGGTCATTAGTCTACCAACTTAGGGACAAAAGTTTGTTCCAGTTGCCACAAAATGGTCCAAACCATTGCCTCAGTATCTGGAGTCATGGACAGCAGGAGAGCTTATAGAAATTCAAAAAGCCCCAAGGAGGCAGAAGCAAAAAGCTTCCTGTGTCTGAAGGGACACAGGAATCACTGTTCATGTTGACCTCATGATACAAAAGGAGTCCGGGACTGGGGACTACAACCAGAACAAATGCTGTGATCACTAAACATTTGTAACTGAAGAGACACTTACTCAATAATTTGGGGATACTAAAAGTAAAGGCTTGATATGATACAGGCACTTGCAACTGAGACTAAAGAACTTGACTGTATAAAGTGGCAATACAGAAGTTTTATTGACTGGTCACTGTTAAGGAGAGATTGACTTGGCATGAAGAAATTTGGAACTGCTTTGCATTTGTTCTTTCCCTTTTGACTGTTTCCCTTACTTTCCCCTAGAGAAGAGCAACAACAGCAGGCATAGGAGTGCAGCTGACTGAGTTGGGTCCAGGGACTACAAGACTGAGGCACAACCAGAAGGTGTGAAAGTTAGGTATCCTGCCCTTGTTATTCCTCTAGTGAGGGTGGAGGACTCAAAATATATGAAAAAAGGCTGCTGATCTCATCTGTCCTTCTCTTTCATCTGAAATGCAGAGAAAGTTCTTTGCTGCAGAGAGAACTGGAGGACTGTGATGCCTCCTAATGAAGCACCTTACATGCACAACACAGACCAAATTCCAAACGCCTTTTCCAGCAGTATATGGCTTATAATATTAATTTCTGTCTCTGCATTGTGAGGGTTGCTACTTCTCGGAAGTTTTTAACTTCAGTTATATACCTGTGTTCTAGATATATTTTTTCCCCTCTAAGACTCCAGCTTTATATTTTTTCTTCCAATTTTGACTCTGCTTTTGGGACTTCAAAATTTTACAGGTTAGGACTGATACTTTAGGCTTGACTTCAGACAATTTGATGCTACTTACATGCAACTGCCAATTGGAGCTGACTTGGTTATTTTTGTGTATGTAAACAATGTTTCAGATGTGCAGATGACCACTAAAATGCTATTGTGCTCTCTCTGAAATGTCAATGTTAACTCCTCTGCTTCTGTATTTTGGATTAAGAACTTTGGAGATTTTTCTATCCCTTTTCCCTGCTTCAGTGGTGTATATTCATATTCTACTGTGCTTGTGATTATGTACATGATATCAAATTCTTATCTTTTTTTTTTTTTTTTTAATATTGAACTGTTGAAACCAGAAAAAAAAAACAAAACAAAAACCAACAACAAAACATACTTAGTTATCTGCATTGGTTAGGGTGTAAATATTTCAAATTTAAAATTTGTTATCACTGGGACAAAAATATATACACTAAACTCTACTTCCTATTTTTCTTGCTTGAACAATGTATATGATATATTCTAGTTTCACAACTCTTAAGGTACTCAAAAAACCTAGGTTTAATTTGACTGACAGACTCTGTTACCTTTAATACTGATTTATCCAAAACCTTTATACAGTCCACAGAAGTTTATTAAGTGCCAGTATTCGAGATAGTATATGGTTGCATACTTGCATAAATCAAAAAAAAATTAAAAATTATGCAGCATTTTAAAGCATAATAAATCTAAAAGAGACTGTATTTGGATTTAAAGTAAGCACCTTCTAAACATCATTTTCATTTCAAAGAGATGTTGAAAATGTTGTGTCAACAAGTTCTGTAATGAGATTCCTTATTTTTCTAAATCCAAGCAGTCAGAAGGTGGAAGAGAACGGTAGAAAAATCAATGAAGCAACTAAATAGTATTTTTAACTTCACAAAATCACAAAATATAAGGCTTGATTCAAGCTTGACAAAAACAGTATAATTCATGTCAACAAACAGAACACAAATGTAAGTTTCAAGGATGCAGCCCTTATATTTACAAAATATCTACTAGGTAATCAATCCATCTCTCTGTCATGTCTCTTGATTTTTTAGTGATTTATCTGGTTTAGTTTAAGTGTCTTAATTGATGAGACATTCAAAGCTTCATTAGAAAGACCAAAGGAAAAATGTTCAGGTTGAGCTTTGAGTATGTGGTTTAGTTTTACAATGGAAACAATTCCAGCAAATCTTAAGGAAATATTTCCATCCCTCAGTGTAAAATTTCATCGAGTCTCAGATGAATCAGATTTAAAACAAAGAAATTATCTTGCTCTGAAAGGGGCATAGCAGTACAGATACATAAGAACTATCAGACCAACAGTAATAACATAATTCGTAGTCACAGACTACTGTATAAATTGGCAAACCCCCCCCAACTTTGCATAGCCTGTCATAACAAAGAATTGCCAACTATTTATTTTAGTATTCCTAATTGTTGTCAGAATATGACCTGGGTCTGTGACACAGAATTTTTCAAAGTCAGCCTGGGAAAAGAAGTATACATTTATCAATGTTTTCATTTTATTCACCAGTGCAGCAGCACTTGTGAAGGTCTGTTTTTATTTAATTCTCAAGATTTTGTAGTTAATGGAAAATGTGTCTCATAAATTAAGCAAGTACTCAATTACAGACCTGACAAAGATTGATTCAGTACTCTACTTGGTCACTACTGGCAGGTGAGGGCCACTGAATATCTAGTCAGAACTAATGGTATATAACCTTAAAGGTGATCAGGGAATAAGCAAATTGAAGACAAAAACATTATTATATAACAGCACGTTCTATGAAGGCTTGGGCAGAAGACATCTGAAGTAATTCTGAACCTCTCCATTGACTTGAGTGTGATTTGTCTCAGGCCCCAGTTATGAAAACTCTGTTCCATGGGGACACAGAGTTGTGGTGCTCAAGGAACAGATGCTCTCTAGGAGGTATGGGTATCTCATGTCTTGCTGGAGAGGCACTTCTAGACTGGGATCTCACATGTTGGTGGGAAAGACAGGAAATAATTTTTAAAAGAGATTTTACTGAATTTTCGTTGTAAATAATAAGTCCCAGTGCTCTTCTACAATTCTTTAAGAGTTACAATTTCATCAAATTCAGAGTGAATATTATTGGTGGAGACCTAACACTCAGGTGTCAATGTTGATAATGTTAATGTGAAGAGAAAGCAAAGTAATTTGAAGTAGTCATGCCTCATTGAAGGAGAACTAAACTACCTCACAACTACTAGAACTAAGGAATTAAGAACAAGTAAGGACAAAAATCACATCAGATGAGAAACCAAGATGTGAAAAAAATGTCACCAAATATTAGTGAAATTCGGTGGAAAACAATGTCTCCTTTTCTGAGGCAGAGCAGGTGATATTTCTAGTCTGCTAATTCAAGCGTGAATGTCTGCTTAGTGACTGTGAGTCCCCAGTTCATGATAAACCATAAGATATTTATGTATAGATATTGATAAAGGTTATATGACTCATTATGTTAGGAAATTATTTAATTAATGCTGCCCATACAGGCATGATACAGGGTTATGATACCCTCTTTGTTTCCATAGTCATACATTATTTTTCTTATAGTACCACTGCCTGATTCAGACCAAAGGTTATATTAAAATATAATTTATATATGAACTGGCTTTTTCCAGGATATATGTTCTCATATGCTTCAAAAAATTGAAATTTCATGCAGAAGAGAAGGAATGAAACTGTTGGATTTAACCTCCCATCCAGTTTAGGTAAACATAACACTGAGGAATGGAGTTGTTGTGAAACACACCTGCCACACCAAAAAGTTCTTGAGTGACAGCAGGCAAATAGCTTAAAGCAGTGTTTTCAAAGTTAATAATGTATTATTTTACTTAGGGACCTCATTTAAAAATACGTATTTCACTCCATGCATGACCTGAAATCCCTAATTTCAACAGAATTAAATGGATATCATGGTTGGGCAGAAGAAAAGCTGGCCAAAAAGCCCAAGTACTCTGAAAGAATCTGATGTCTGGTGCCTGATTTTGACCCTTTGTAAAGGATATTTCTGACTTTCTTTGTTTTTCAGTTCTTCTGATCTCTAAAATGCTTCTTCCTCACCTCAGAGAAGTCTTCTCTAATGTTTACCATGCACTCAAATGCAACAACCATGACAGATAAATAAAAGCCCAGCTTAATTAAAAGATTAGTCTCTGTCCAGATGAGAACGTGAGAACGTACAGATGTGAAGAGTTAGGGTCTTCCAAACAATGGTGCTAAACTGACTTCTCATTAAGTCCCATTTAAGATGGGTAATATTTGACACATAAAAAAAAACAAACCAAAAAACAAAAAACCTAAACCAAAACCAGAACAGATGGTTTTAACCTTTTTAATTAGCTAGGTTCACCTGTTTGAAGTCTGCATAGCATTCAACTGGAGTTCTAACTTTGGAAGTCACCATTGCTGTTCTTAGCCATCATCCTCTCAGTCAGAGTTAAACAATTAACTGTGCTGCTGTATCATTAGAGGTGCACGGATCATTTTGTAGAAGTAGCAATAAGTCTGTCAACTCTTTCCCTACTGAAGTCAATACAGTTAGTCTTGATTCACAGTGATATAATGGAGAACACAAATTGGCTTTCTTACTGTAGCAACCAGCTTCACTTTCAATCTGAGTCTTCCTGCTGGTAGTGTTAATATTTTGTGTCTCACGGTGAATTAAAGAAAATTAAGCATAAAGTGTGCAATGCAACTTGTGGAAGTAGTGAAAGACTAATGTGCTGCAGTAAGTGTAGAAAACAAGACTTTTGAATGTTTGCTTGCTACTGGAATTTGCATGGTAGGTTACTAATCGTGGTTCAGAAAGGTGGAAATTTTAACATTTACATAAGAACAAGAGTTTCCAGTGTGCAAGTGAAACTTCTAAAGTAGACCAATATTAAAAGAAAAATAGACCAACCTTTTCATATAACATCTTTATATGGGAAGAGATTTGTAATTGCAGTCAAAGTGCCTATTCAGCTAACTTAATCATTGGGCTAAAGGAGAATCTGTAGCTTTGCTTCACTGACACTTGCTGACAGAAAGGTTACTCCAGCCCGTCTTGTTTCAGCTTATAAAGAAGAGGCAGAAATATTTGAACCTCATAACAGAATATTTAGGTTATAATGTTTAACTCCATTTATCACTGGATTTGTTTGTGATGCAGATCTCAAAATGTAATTTTACATGTGCTGAAGCTGTTCTCCATAGGCAGTATTTAGTCCTACTTATTGGCATTATGATCAAAAAATCAGATCTTCATTTGTCTAGTCTTCAGTGTTAGAGGGTGAGGAAAGATGCCAGTTTTTGGACTTATTGAATTTCATAATAATCCTGGTATGGACCTGTTGATATTAACATCTCTTTTTAGGAGAATTTAAGCTCAGTTTGCAACTGTTATTAGCTTGCAGCATCACTGAAAATTTAAGTACAAGGAAATATTATGGAGTTTTGAAGCCGAATCAAGCACCTTTATGTTTACTTGAATCATTCTTTCTCAGTCCTGGTATTTCTAATTTGTCAAACTTAATCAAGAGAAAAAGAATGTTGGATGGAGAAATTAAAATATTACAGAGGTGATGAAAACTGAACAATAAGGGATAAAATATACCCCTTTGCAGACCCTGTATACAAGGCTTATGTATACTGGACTCAGTCATGCTCTCATCCAGGTCAGCTGCACATAGGCATTCAGTCATAGGTTCTGTGCAGAATAGATACGAGTCATGACATTTCAGATCAGAACTCAAATGTACTGATTTGCTGAATGGAGAAATTCTTGTCTCTTACCTCACTCAAGAAAATCTTTTCTTTACTTGTAATATTTTATTTTCATGCTGATGCTTTATCATTACCATAAGATAACACATTTACAATTTAATACCCAACCAACAAAGAAAAAAAAGCATCATTACCTCCTTTCTCCTCCCTGTGTATATAAGGGAGTAGAAGATTTAGGATAAAGCAAATAAAGTCCAGATGGTCAGATGGAAACATCTGCTTGTGCTTAGAACAAACTGGTCATTCTCTACACCAAGCAACAAATTGACTTTAAATGCAGTAACATCTATATTGCTTACTTAGATGTATCTCCTGCTAGTTCTCCATAACAAGGAAAAAAAACCAAGGCACACAAAAAATACTCACCAGCTTCCTCTCGTCACCAAAACCTATTATTTCTCTCAGCACCAAGTAAAACTTTTGAAGTTTGAAACAACAAATAACAATAACTGGCAAATTGGAAAAGCATGTGGTTTCATTATTACACATGTTCTGTGAAATCACTCTTAAAAAAAAAAAATCAAAGTTTTATATGCTAAATTAGTGTGTGGTTGTGTGGTTTTTAAGACTTCTGTAGCTTATAGATATCATGTGTAATTTATAATATGGTAGTTATTAAATAAACAGTAGGTATTCTCATGAATGGTAAAGGTATAGACTTATAAAATCTGTACAGCGTAAATTACCAACCTAAAACTTCATTTTGTGTAGAGTATTTAAAGGAATCATAGATTATTTTAAAAGTTTAATTAAAAATACAGAGAGTTGAGTAAGGAAAAAATACCAAGGTCACAGTAAGGAAGAAAATATATTTTCTCAGCTGACACTTAAAAGAGATAGTGTATGTGGAGGCATAAATATTGAAAATTATTCCAGACACTTGCAGCTGTTGAGAAGCTTCTGTCCCCAACAGGAACAAGAAAGAGGAGTCAGAAGTGGCCAACGTAAGGAACACAAAAGGGAAGTATCTTGAAAATAAAGGTAGGCCCCAGATGTATACTGGATATCAATGAAATTAGTCAAACAGGGGATATGAGACAAGCTGATGTGCACCTCGGCGTGTAACATAAGAGCCAGGGAATGTCCAGGAGCACCAGTGTATATATTTATACCGAGTATGACGTGTATGGGATGGAATACTCTGTTTGGTCAGTTCTGACATCTATCTTGTCTGGTCCTCCCCAGAGGAGGGTTTCAGGTGGGACCTCATTGCTCCTTCTGGAAGGCAAAATGTTCCTCAGAGCTGAGCAGTGTCCTTGACTCTGCATGCCAGTCTTTGGCTGTAACTATAAATATCGAGTGTTATCAGTCCTAGAAGCAGACACTGTCTGAGAAACTTGCTGTTAATTTCAGCAAGTGCAGCTACTTACAAGAGACTTAGCTGAAAGCAAAAGTACAAACCAGAAAATCACCTTTATCCTGGCCTAAACCAGGACACCATGAAAAAATTAGATCAAAGTAGATTAGACAAAAAAATTTATAGGTTATTTCCATTTGTCAATGTAACAATACTTATACTCCAATGAATTACAAGTCACCAGTACCCAGGACAGAATACTGACAACTGATTCCCTGAGTCATGTATGTACTTTTATCTAATAGTAGCAACTTAGTTCATCTTTTAGAGCACATTTTTTCTTCTCTGCAATTTAAGATTGAATATCTATAGATGTACTTATTTTACTATAATATTTATCCCATTGTGGCCTATTATGACAAGCAATACATCCCTTCATTATACAAAATACTAGAGATACTAAACCAATCTCTTATTTTAAAAATTAATGGTTTAAAATGTATCTTTTTTTGATGGAAAGGTAATTAAAACCAGTCTGTTTGCCAGACAATGGAGTATTTTAAGAATTAATTTCATTGTTAAAAATGTACAAAGATACTTATTTAATTCTTTCACATGAAAATGGCAATCAGTGACAGAATGTAAATATTTTAGCATAAGATATGAAACCTGAACAATGTAAAGAAAGCTCTATTAATCCTAGACAACTTTTTTTGCATCTCTTTGGAATTTTTCACATCATCTTCCATAATTCAGCCCTAAAAATTTTCAAAAACACTATGGTACACTGTGAACTGTGAGAAAGACTAGAAATTTGCATCACAACTGAAACTTACTTTTAGATTTGCTGAACCTTTTATTCAAATTATTTGTCATATTGAAAGTACACAAACAAGGATGGCAGATAATGTGGTGAACATAAATTTTGATAATGTCTACTTTAAAGTATAGTTTCTATTAATTTAAAATATTCTAATGTACTATTATGGTTTAACTCCAGCTGGTAACTAAGCCCCCACATGGCCACTTGCTCATTCTCCTTTGGTGGGATGGTGCAGAGAATCGGAAGGATAAAAGTGAGGAAACGTGTGGGTTGAAATAAAGACAGTTTAATAGATATAGCAAAATCTGCACACAAGCAAAGCAAAACAAGGAATTCATTCAGTTTCCCATCATCAGGAAGGTGTTCAGCCATCTCCAGGAAAGCAGGGCTCCAGCACTGGTAATGATTACTTGGGAAGACAAACACCATCACTCTGAACATTCTCCTCTTCCTTCTTCCCCTCAGCTTTATATGATGAGCATGACTTCATATGGTGTGGAATATGATTTCTCCAGTTGAAGTCATCTGTCCCAGCTGTGTCCCCTTGTACCTTCTTGCACACCTCCAGCCTACTTGCTCTGGAGGTGAGATGCAGAAAAGACTGGCTCTGTGTGAAACATTGCTGTATCATCACATGTGTTTTCAGCACAAATCCAAAACATAACCCCTTACTAACCATCATGAAGAAAACCAACCCTGTCCTTCTCAAACATCCCCCACCCCTTTTTCCATACCATTTCTGTCATGCTTAAAGTCCCACACCATCCAGTTCATTCTCATTAACCACCATTACCTTTCTTATCCTTTGATATAATACACAGATATCATTCCTCTAGGGAACAACCTTGTAAAGTGCCCTTAAGTGGTCCATAAATATCCATAAAATGTCCACTGAGTTCATCTAGGCCATGATTTTGGGCTCCACCCCTTTATGGTGGTGTCACCCAGGACAGGAGAGGTGGTATGTTGTGTGGAATTATTGGGCATGAAAGCCATCTTAGGCTGGGTCATGGCTGCATTTGCACTGCTTGTTGTAAGGCTTGTCCTGCATTAGTTTGGGACTTTCCTGCTATCATAATTCCTATAACGAGCACTACAAATCCTGTGTTACAACAGCTTAGAAGTATAAACATTACAAATTCCAACACTGGTCATTATGTGCCAGATTGTAACATTTGATATTGCAAATAACTCATCCTTTTGCTCCTACTGTGGCTAGCAGCAAGGTCCTCCTGCCATAGTAATTCTCATAACATGCAACTCAAATCCTGGGTTATAACAATCGAAAGATTTTTCCACTACAATCTCCACCCTTGGACACTTTGAATTGGACTCCTCCTCTAACACATCTCTGCATTATCAACACTGTTTTTAGCACAAATCCAGAACATAGCCCATCCTAGCTCCAACACACATCAGTGTTTCTCCCCAGGACTGTTTTCAATCCATTCTCTACCCAACCTCTTTTTCTGTTTAGGATTGCCCTGACCCATGTGCAGGACCTTGCCCTAGGTGTTGAACTTCATGAGGTTGGCATGGGCTGACCTGTCAAGGTCCCTCTGGAACTCCACATGTCAACAGAGCTTGGTGTCATCAATAAATCTGCTGAGAATGCACTCAGTTCCACTATCCATACCTCTGACGAAGATGTTCAGCAGCTCTGGTCCCAGTACCAGCTCTTGAAGAAATCCTCTCATCACTGGTCTCCATTTGGACATAAAGCCATTGATCACTACTCTTTCAGTATGGTCATCCAGCTAATTTCTTATCCATAGAGTGGTCCATCCATCAGATCCATATCTTTCCAATTTAGAGACCGAGATGCTGTGTGGGACAGTTTTTAATGATTTGTAAAAGTCCAGGAAGATGATGTCATTGGTTCTTCCCTTGTCAACCCTATCACAAAAGGCCACCAAATTTGTTTGGCATGATTTGCCCTTGGTGAAACCATGCTGGTTGCCACCAATCACCTCTACATTTTCCATATGCCTTAGCAGAGAATTCATGAATATTTGCTCCATTCTCTTGCTGGGCACAGAGGTAAGAATGGCTCACCTATAGTTCCCTGGTTCTTCCTTTTTTTCCCTTTTTGAAAAGTGGGAGTTACACAACTTTTCAAATATGATAGAAAGTGGCATTATAACTTCAACTTCCAACTCCCTCAGAAGCTGTGGATGGATCTTGTTTGATTCCATGGACCTGTTCACTTTTAAGTTCTTTAGATGCTCTTCTCCTACAGAGGGCACCTTCCTTGTCCAAGTTCCGTCTTTGCGTTCTGCAGCTTGGGTAGTGTGGCCGGAGAGGGTCATTGCCAGAGAAGACTGAGACAAAAAAGTTGTTGAGAACCTCAGCCTTCTCCTTATCCCATGTCACCAGGTCTCATGCTTCCTTCCAGAGCCCACATTTTCCTTAGTATGCCTCTCATCAATGATGAACGTGTACAGACTCTTCTTGTTATCCTTGATGTTCCTGTCCAGGTTTAAATCTATCTGGGCTTTAGCTTTCCTAACCTGACCCCTGGCTTCTTGGACAACTTTTCTGTATTTCTTCCAAGCTACCTGTCCCTGCTTCAACCATCTGAAATCATTGTTTTTACATCTAAGAGTACACAGGAGTGCCTTATTTATCCGTGCTGATCTCCCGGCATTCTTGCCTGGCTTCTTCTTTCTTGGGATCCATTGCTACGGGGCTTGGATGAGGTGACACTTTAATATTGGTCATCCCCCTGGGCTTCTCTTCTGTCCAGGATTTTATTCCATGATACTCTATCAAGCAGATCCCTGAAGAGGTCAAAGTCAGCTCTTCTGAAGTCCAGGGTAGTGAGCTCATCTTAAATGAATAGCATGAAAGACTCCAAATTAGATCGAGTAATTCAAAGAGACAGGATAATATTTTTCTAAAAAAAAAAATAAAAATTCAAGGATCATAAACAGTGATTTTCTCAGTCATGTCCAATGATAAGTCAAGGGGCAATGGGTTCAAGTGGAGCATGGGAGGTTCTGTGTAAATGTAAGGAAAGGTTTTCTTCACTATGAGGGTGACAGAGCACTGAAACAGGATGCCCAGTGAGGCTGTGAAGTCTCAGTCTCTGGACACATTCCAAACATGCCTGTTCGGATGACCTACACTAGGAAATCTTGATCTGGCAGGGGTGTTGTACTCAATGTTCTTTCAAGGTCTCTTCCAACCCCTAATATTCTGTGGTTCTTTGATTCTGTGAAACTTTTTTTATATCCTTTTTTTTTTTTTAACACACATGGAATGTATTTCTTTTTGATTTATGCCAGTCTACCTACTAAGTGCAACTATTTACAGACAGGTTTCAAACTAATTGTAAAGTTTGGTTTAAATATTCTAAACATATTAATCAACATATATAGACAATAACTGTAAACAGAGTAGATCTTGAGAATGTGCCAAATTTCCCTACATTAGTTCAGCTATTGAACTAAAGATACCAGCTGTCTCATTTGCAGGCAATTTTGGTATTTTTTCTTCCATATTGGCTGCTGTCTATTGGGTATTTCATTCTGAATTTAAAGAATAATTATTTCCCCCAGGCATCAGTCTATTTTTTGTACATGACCCTTTAAAGTGGGTACTTTGCTGCTGCTGACAAGCCCAAGTGGGTAGCTTGTGTTCTGCTAGTATTCTAAAGCTCTTATGATGTATAAGTAAATATTGTACACCACAAATAGCTAATTGTTTTTAGTACAGTTTCAGGCTGAATGGTGAGTGAAACAGAAGGGTGGGAGTCAGCAAAAAGAACTGCATAAGTGTAACTTAAAACTTTGGCCGTTCTTCATTAGTACTAAGAAGCTGAGAATTGCAGTCTGTTGAAAAACCTTAGAGCCACCAACCAAACTTTACATGTATGAAAGGAATAGTATATTGTCCTCATCAAGCTGATCTTGGAGATTCACCTCATCCAATATGTTTTCACTAATATTTTACCAGCTTTAACTGCACTTAAAATAATTAATTCAGTGAAATAACTATTTGAGAACAGTTTTTATAGGGTGTTTGAGAGCAGCATATCAAGATTGCTAAACAAGTTCTGAGACACGATTAATTCTTAGTTTAATCACTTTGGATTTTGCCCATCTTATATAATCAAAGAATGTGTGGGTCTGAAGGAGTTAAACGTTTTGTTCCAAACCTAACAAAGCCTTCACACAATTTATAGTCAATAAAACATGCTTACAAAATTAGTCTACATGATAGCGTAGTCAAAATTACCAGATAATACAGTGTGCATTCTCTAAATTTAAGCTTTCTCTGTCAAGACTTGATGCTAGAATAAATTCCACTTACATCAAAGAAATATTGAACAAGTATGAGAGAAGAATGGGATCTTTTTAACTCATTTTAGTTTCTAATTGATCAATATGTCAAATTCCATACCTACAAGGAAACTTTATTGTTTCTGTGATGATTGTTGATTCTTTTGCAATAATATTTTGTGTCATCTGTTTATGCATCTACCATAATAGTGTCATTTGCTGTCATTATTTTTCAGAAATCATTGCAATTTAAATTATGAAGGAAAAAATACTTTATCCTGTCAGATAAGAAAAACTGCCTCAGTTCATGACACCAGAAGTTCAGGATGAGTTGATATATTGGCCTGCATAATTAATCACATTTTGTGTAGGAAATCAGCAAGGATTTAGATAGTTTTGATCTTCTCATTTGTCCCTTGATATACTTCTCTGTAGGAAATCTGCATTAGGTAATTCCAGGAAAATGCCTTGCTTTCTGATCTATATCACCAAAATTTCCTGAGATGAACTTTCATACTCTTTGAATCTCCACAAGATAAATTTTCATGTTACTGAAGCAATTTTCTTCAACCTTGAGGTTTGAAAGGCATTTTTTTCTCCTAAGTTTCATTATTCTTCTAATTTCTCCCTTTTTATTATGCGAACATATTCTTTTTCTTTTCATTTTATCCCTGAAAATTTTTATACTTCACTGATCAGTTATTGATTCATTTTTTTCCTGATTGTCTGCTCTTCTCTCAGCATCCTGTCTCAGCCTCCAGGTTTTATTTTAAAATGCATTACACTTTATTTCATTGCAGTGGCTTCCACCATTGCATGTTTACATTCCTTGTACTAACTGTGGTGCATTACCAGGAACTATGGCATTGTTCAAGATTCCCTAATTCACTCTGAGATAATTCTTCTATAAATAATCCCCCAAAAGGGTTTATATCCTTGCAATTCCTGAGCTGATTTATGTGAAATCCAAATAAGGATTCAAAGGTGAGACAGTGTGATGCTTTTGGCCAGGGTGGAGTTAATTTTCTTTGTGGCAGTCCATATGGTGCTGTTTTAGACTGGTGAGCAAAACAGTATTTGCAACACAGGAATGTTTTAGTTATTGCTGAGCAGAGTTTATGCAACATTGAGGCCTTCTCTGTGTTCATTATGCCTTGCCAAATAAGTAGGTAGGGGTGTATAAGAAGTTGGGATGGGACATAGCTGGGACAGCTGACTCAAATTGACCAAAGGGATATCCCATACTTAGCAATCAATAAAACCTGAGGGGGAAAAAAAAAACAAACAAAAAACAAAAACAAACAAACAAACAAAAAAAAATTATATTCAGAGTTATGGCATCTGTTTTAATAAATAATCATTACACACCATGAATCTCTTCCACTTTCAGGAAACAGATAAGCATCTGCCTGACAATGGGAAGTAGTAGTTGAATTTGGGATTTTGATTTGCCTTTTGCTTCACCTACTGAACCATCTTTATCACAACCCATTCATTTTCTTGCTTATACTCTTCTAATTCTAATAAATAGTACCCAGAAAGTACTATTTATTAAGTATTCTGCAAATTAATGTGGACATGAAATTTCTATGTGAATTGTAGCGTACAACTGACAGAGAAAATGAAGGCTTAAGAGAGAAGCTGAGAACATGTAGTGACTTGGTATCAGAAATTGCTGGTTGCTTACTGGTGACCAGCAGACCACAGAGGTGGAACATGACCTGCTAAGGTAGTGATGCTAAAGTATGTCACACTCTGCTCCTCTTCAGTCTTGGGAAGAGACATCAGAGAGATTATGAAATGAGAGGCCAACGTATTGACACTTGGAAGCTTAAAGGCATTTCCTGATTTTACTATTAGTAATTCAGTAAGTTATCCTTACTCACTGAATAATAGAAATCACGAAGCTGCTGAACTATGTCTTGAAAATCAATATCCCAAAATTTGGTCATAAGCAAGTGTCTCATGGTAGTTTTTAACACTTGAAAATTGTCTCTTAAAAGGACAGAACAAACTTTTGCCTAATATTGGAAAATCACTAATCAGATAGAAAACACCTCCATAGTGTATCTCTCACATCAGTGTTTCAATCACTTCAGTAGCATTTCTAGTTAAGATACAAAATAAGAGAGAATAAAGGAACAGTTCAAAACACTGAAAACACTGAGGATTTGTCTTCTGAACATAGGTTTACAAATTTACAGGAGACCTAAATAGAGTGATATCCATTTACACAGAGTAGTTCCACTGATTTTAGGTAACTTATTTGCTCAGTTGGTGAAAGTCTACATAAAACAGAATCTAAGGTGAGGAGGGAAAAAAAAAAAAAAAAAAGGATAGATGGAGCCTCAGAGGAAGAACTAATACATTTCAGTCCTTTATGAGAGATCAGTGGTGTTAAATTATTAATATGATGATAGGTTAAGCAGCATCTGTTTCTGCCTGTGGTCCCTGGTCCAATGGCCCCTGATTCAATGGTGGTCTTTTAGTTTACTTCACTTGTTTTTAGACTTGCTTTGTCCTCTACAGCGGCATCATTCACAGTAGTCTCCAATGGAAAAATAAAGTAATTTTCACAATGCACTTTAGATTAAGGCTCAAGTATATTTCCACTACAGTGAACAAGTGTTACATGCACAGTTTCTATGAACAATAGAGAGAAATCTGTGCCTAATTCCCACATGCATCCTTAAGTGCTTGCCTGTTTACTGTGGTTTTAAAGTCAGACATTTCTTGAAACAGGTGAGCAAATAAAAATAAACCAAACACAAAACAACCTTCTAAATGTTATTTTTCCCTATCATCAAGCACAAAAGAAAAAATAAAATCAAGCAACAATGCCAAGACCTTCTATAAACATGCACTGTTTTCTGAAGTACTGTGTTTCTCCAAATCTTAAAGAGTGCAAAAAACAATTCTATTGAGGTTAAAATTATTTGTCAATTGTACAACTCTTCACAATTTTTCCGAGCAATATTGAAGTGATAGAATCTTTTATGATTATTAGTCTATTTACCACATTTTTTATATTCAGTGAAGACGGTGCTATTCTCAATGCTCATCTTTCTTGGAAAATATTCTAAATGGAAACTAAATCTCCCATGGTAGGTTTTGGAAAGTATAAAACAAAGTAATCAAATATCCTGATCTATTAAACCTTTCATAAACTCAATCATCAAGCTACACAGAGTTTAGCGAAATGTGTCCATTCAACAAAACACTTACATATGGACCTATCTTTAAGTCAATGGCTATATCCACTACGTCTGAAAGAATGGTCTTTAGGAAACTGCATACCACCAGAAGCATAAAAAGCTTTTCTTATTCTTATGTTTTTCCTATTTGTTTCCCATGCTTCAGCATTCCTGCACACAGAGACCGTCAGGACTTCACACCTGCAGAGTTTACTGACCACTGTCCTTACTAGTCAGGGACATCAGCATCTTCATAAGGGGATGAAAATCGTTCAGAAGACATTCAAATGTTCCAATGCTAGTAATCTGAACAGGGTTAGACCATGGATGCAAGCTGTGGTAAATGAGTGTTCATACTGAGTAATGCTGGGATGCCCCCCGGATTCTGCTCCAAGTAGATATCTCCCAGGTATGTGGTTGGATGTGATGTGTCAGTATTTACTCTCAACATCAATACTGGTAAGTCCAGCCTACTCTCAGAGGAGAAGAGAATTTGGCCATTTGTGATTGTATCTTGATCAATTTAAGTATAGATGACATTGTCAGAAGCACTGTGCAACAGACAACAGAGGCACAGCAGTAAAGCCTTAAAAATCCTGAAGGCCCCTTGATCAGAGAGAGCCATAACCATAACTTTAACCATAAACATTGTCATCCCCAAACTGAATCACTGGTTGCAAGGGATCTTGACAAAGCATCACGTCCGACCTCCCTGCCAGAGCAGGGTCACAAACAGGAGTCACATAGGAATCATAGGTCACATAGGGGTCACATAGCAATGCATACAAACAAGTTTTGAATGTCTCCAGAGAAGGAGACTCCACAACCTACCAGGAAGCCTGTTCCAGTGCTCTGTCAACCTCACAATTAAAAAATTTATCCTCGTGTTTATAAGGAATCTCCTATGCTCAAGGTAATATCTATTGCCTCTTGTCCTATCATTGGTCATAGTTGACAAGAGCCTGGCACCATCGTCCTGGCTCTCTCCCTTTATGTATTAATGAGGTCAACCTTCACTCTCATCTTCTCCAAGCTGATGAGACCCAGCTCCCTCAGCCTTTCCTCATAAGGGAGATGTTCTACTCCCTTGATCATCTTGGAGTCTCTACTCTGGACTCTTTCAAGCAGTTCCTGATCCTTGATAAACTGAGGGGCCCAGAAGATGCAGCCTCACCAGGGCAGAGTAGAGGGTGAGGAGCACTTCCCTTGACCTACTAGACACACCCCTCCTAACATGCCCCAGGATGCCATTGGCCTTCTTGGCTAAAAGGGCACATTGTTAGCTCATGGTCATCCTTCCATCCACCAGCACCCCCAGGTCCCTTTTATCTTCACTGCTTTCCAAGAACTCAGTCCCCAACCTGTACTGGTTCTTGAAGTTGTTCCTAACCAGATATAAGACTCTACAATTGTCCTGATTGTAATTCACTAAATTTTTTCTGTTGATCTCTATAGATTGTCTAGGTCCCTCTGAATGGCAACACAGATAGAGGAGGCAGATCTAATAGTAGAGTAGTTATACTAAACATGAGAAATGCTTATAAAAAACAAACCAAAGGTGTACCTAGTAGTCTCTTTGAAAGGAGAGAATTCCAATCTGAACAGATATTTTTATTGTACTTTTGTTTTAAATTATGGGTCTTGCAGTATGTGCACAAGTATAGGAGCCCTCTGCAGCTACAACCTTTTGCAGCCTTTATCTTCTGCTTTCAACTGCTATTGCTCTGTTTGGGTGGGGTGACTTTTTCAATTAATTCTTTCAACACATGTTTTCTAAGTTTAGATTCTAGTCCCACTGCCCTCTTTGACATGTCTTCTGCTTCCAAGCACTTCTGGGGCTACATGAGCCTGACTTAAGCTGTCAGCTTGTCCTGCTGGTGCCATTTGCCATTTCCTTTTCAAATGGCTATTGCTATAACAGCTCTATTCTAGGCAGGGAGTGGGAAACCTTTGAAATTGATGCGGCTTCATTGCACAGAAGGAAGCAACATTAAAGAAAATCACTTCATAACTGTTTAACTGCTATAGGATTTAGCAAATTTTAAACAAATGAGAAGTAGACATATATTTTTAAATGGTTATTACATGGTTGCAGAACCTCATTGATTTCAAAGGCATTTTCTCCCTGCACAGAACAGAGGGGCAGCAAAAATTGTTCTTTGAAGAGAAAATGCCACCATCAGGAATAGAAGACAGCTCAGGCAGCTCAAAGAGTCCCAAAAGTGTTAGGGAGCCACGAAGGACATCTAAAGGGGAAAGTCCAGGTTGTGAGCAGCCTGAGGAATTAGTTTAAAAGAACCCCTTTTCCCCACAGAAATCCTTCAGATGAAGAGGTAGCTGTTGGATTCTTTAACAACTAACATAGAGGGATCAAGCTCAAACAGTTCTGAAAGTCCTGAAAAACAGCAGAAGATAACTAAAAGGTCTAAGTAAAGAGCAGGTTGTACATTAAGGCATTTTCCTCTCCTGGCATGTAAAGTGGAGAGGGAGAGGGAGAGCAGAAAAATTAATAAAAGTTCATATGTAAGATTTGAGTTGAAAAAACTACATTATTTCTAACTACATGTAGTTTGCAGCTTTAATTAGATATAGTGTTTTTCTTTTGCTATTAAAAAGCTGCCACCTGTCACTTCACAGGTGACTATACTTCAGTGGGAGTGAAGAATAAGCTATTTGTACTTTGCTGTGCAATGCCCCTGAGCACCATATAAAGAAAATTACTATTGCACATGCTTTGTGGCTTGCAAAGTCCTTGGAAATCAAAGGTGGACTATAAACATAATATAAAAAGGACTACTGCTGAAGAACTATATACTCTTGATAAGTATGTGATAATTGGGAGGTAATTAAAAGAAGTCATCAGATCAGGGAAAAGCTTTTATTCCACGAATTTTATAAACATATTTAGGCAATTAGTTTGTGAGGCATTTGGATGATTAAAGACTGAGAGAGAATTATAGAAATAAAGACAGTACTATATTTCTGCATTAATAGTATTGAAAAGTTGTATAAACAAAAACATTGACAAGGAAGGGTTTTTTTTTGTCAATAAAATCTCTGTAATTAAAAAAAAAATAAATGAAAGATGTATCTCAAGAGGAAAATGAAGGTTATTTAGCTACACCTAGTCTTTGAAACGCATTGTTTACAGCTATATTCACACTACTTATGCAGAAGGTACTCAGGAGCAAGGCAGATAAATCTATGATGAGGTCTATAAGAAAACTTCCATACACATCCATCTAGAGAGCTTCTTTGTTAGTCTAGTATGAATGTATATATGAGAATACTTTAATAGTATTTGCCATGGTTAGCAGTTATAAAGATATTTGATTATTTCCATATTTTATTGTTAAGTTACTTTCTTGTTTGTTATCCTAACATTTTGTTCTGCTACTATAATATTCTAACACTCATATAATACGGTTTTAAGATCCTTTGTAATTTACAATATATCCTGTTTTATACATATACATCTTGTCTGCTATCTTGTCCCATTTGGGACAATTCAAGCTAAACTCCAATGCTACATAAGGTGAACTATATCCTTGTCAAACTTGAAGTGTAAACAGAATCAGCTATATGAACTAAATGCTTCCTTATATTCTTCTAGCTGTCAATACCACTGTTTTAATGAATTTGAATGGCAGAGAAATCAATGGGATTTTGTTTCAAAAAGCTTGCTCACGGGGTCTTTAGTCCATTTGCAGTTACTGTTTCTGTTTCTAATGACCAAAATCATTTCAGCAGCTGAATGAAAGAAAATCAGCCATGCTTACTCCGAGACAGAAAATCAAGTAAATTTAAATACAGCTGTGGCTGTAGAAAGTGTAGGAACTTAGCAGAGAGAACAACTGATTTTCTCTCTAGATGGAAACTACAAAAGGTTCAGTCAAATGGATTGTGATATTCAAATGCCATAAAACATAAAGCACAGACTTAAGATCCCTCCACTATCCACAGAAAGAAATGGAGAAAACTGAATGAGATCAAGAATCTGATGCAAGAAAATCTAGAAATAGCAATGTGGTTACTGAAACCCTGAGATGTCCTCCTGAGGCATTTTTAAGCAAAGCTACCTCATCCATTCTGGAGTCAGGAAATTCAGAGCTGCCACATGCTACATTCTCCATGACTGGATGACTCCAAATATAGGAGGAGCTTATAACTGGAAAATGCCAACTGCTTTGACTAGGGCAAAACAAGAAGTAAGACTGGTGTTCTCTTTCTACTTCTACAGAAAAAAAAAAAAAAAAAAAAAAAATAAATCACTCTTGGCATAATCCCATTCCTTGAATGAGTCTGTTAAGGCGTCATTCCATTTTATGTTTTCTCAAAATATCTGAACTTATGGTTAGTGTGGTTTTCACTATGGTTAGATAAACTGTGAGAAAGTCTTCCAGTGCATTCAAAAGACTGATCATGTCCTGGCAACATGGATAAGTTTTTGTTGCATCTTGAGTTTTGATTCAGAATGCATTGATGGTATCACCTGCTATTATCTGCTTATGATGACCCTGATACAAACACAGAAGGTCTGCTCATGGATTTGTGGATGAGGGAGGGCAGTTATTGTTTTTTACCTTAGTTTTAGCAAGACTTTCAACACCATCACTCACAATATTGTCACATGGGCATTGTATTAGGATGTTACACTCTGAATCAGTAGAAAAATATAGTGGGATGATGGGCTCAGCATGTCATTCATGGGTCATACTCTAACTCGAGGCAGGGAAGCTCTAGAAAAACTGAGTTTTATCCTTGTACCTCTTTCTGCTTTTTCAATGTTATGACAGAAAACACAGAGTATACCCCCATCAGGTTTGTAGATGACAGAAAACTATTGGGAAGAGATGCTACTTAAGAGCAGAGAACTCATTAATTAACTTTAAAGGTATTTAAGATCCTTCTAGAGAAGAATGTTCACTAATAGGGATAAAGAAAGCAGAAGCTGAAGTCAAGATTTCTAGTGTCATACTGAATTATATTATCTTGGACTAGGTGTAGTGTTGACTTGTGGTGAATTTGTTTCTTTAACAGGGAAGACCTATGCAAAACTCCTTGCAGAATGAAAGATATGAATTGGTCTCCTTCTAAAATGACAGAATCACCACTGCAGGTATCATCATTCATTATCCAGGTTACTGATTAAGCCTTCAGAGCTAACATCAATATCATTCTTCAGCCTTTGTGAGGTTTTGAATTTTTTTTTTTTTTTAATATCATGGAAGAGCCATGGCAAAATGTTCTCCTCTGAGATTAACAGGAATGCATATCCAAATCCCTGTTACAGCGTGGCCTTATGGGAAGGACAGATGAAGAATCACCAGTAAGACTTGGATGTTTCAGATAAAATTTTGGTTAGTGCATCTCAGCATTAATAACATCTATTCACTACTTGTCAAAGTGCTATTACATGCAGAAGCATGTCAACTTGTTTATTAAATGATATAGAGCAGGAAAAGATGCTGATGCAGAATGAAAGGGAAAATTGCTTTGTGCCTTTTCAATGGACCTTCCACAAAGAACTATCTCTGTGCTGATAAACAGGGAGTCAGTGACCCTGAACCAGAAGTTTTTTTTCAGTACACAAGGTTTTTTTGCCTCTAATTAGTATGAAAAGGAAAGAAATCTGAAGGAAATTAGGCCCCACAGGGCACTGATCATACTTTTGTCTTCTTTTGTTGGTCCAATGGAAGATTTACATTGATAGAAATGTTGCAGTTTAATGACTTCAGCACTTCAATCCACAACAGACAATGTCTTGTCTGAGGGAAAAAAAAAATCTATTTTGTGATGGACTTTCTTAGGGAAACTAAAGCATTGCAACCTTGATTACCTCTGTAACACCACAACTGTGAATAAAGTACTAGTAGTCATATCTACAGCATTAAATGGGGTTTAGAACACAATTCTTATATTCTGAAACATTCCTACAACTATTAATATCACAAAATAATTGCAAAACTCTCAAGAAAAAATAGAAGATGAGAAGAACTGGTCAAGTATATCTTGACAAATGAACAAGATATGTGGAATTGGAAAGGGATATAATTTCTTGCTGAAAGAACCATTGTGCCTGTAGTTTCTAATAGCAGAGGACTTTCTGCTTATTCTTTATTATCCTCTCCATAACTAGAACTGTCACGTTATAATGGATCTGAGTGCCTAGATATAAATTAATTTTTCAAGACCTGGAATCTCCTGCCAATGTGTCTGAATGGTATTCCAGAGGAAAAGATCTTGGGAAGAAGCCATGGCTCTCAGGGTCTTCTTAAGGTAATGATTATTAGAGAAAGATGATGCAAACTCAAAAGTCAATACATATGTTCAAGTCATCCTACCCTAAGAATGAGCTTTGAACAGCATAATGCCAAAATCTGCTATCTTGTCTCTACTTCCAAAGGTGCAAAGTGGTTATTGTCAGGAGATTTCTAGGAATACCATATTGTGAACATAATTAACACTTTTCAGAGTGCATGATCTTCCCTGCAGTGAGGATATACATAGTTCTCAGGATTGAATCTGGAAGCAGGCTCTCTGATGTGCTTTCCCATTAGCTGTAAGGGGCCAAGAGGTCTCGGAAAACATGAGTGGAAAGGGTATGGAAACCTGCTTTTCTGGTACTTGATGACACCATCAGTAAACAACCGTAACTTCACATAATTTTATATAATTTGCTTGCACGGGTAAATACCAGCAAGGTTTTTTTTTTTCTTTTATTCAACAGGCAGTGACAAACTTTTGTTCCCCCTCATTCAAATGGTTGTTATCAACTGAGAGGTAGGCCAACTTCTAAGCCCTTCCACTTTCACATGATGCATAGAATAATTTTTTTTGTCATTTTCTGGGTTTTGTTTGTTTGTCTGTTGATTGTTTTGTTTGCTTGGGTTTTTTTTTTTTCATTTTGGGAAAACCACATATGCCAGAAAAATGAAAACCAAAGCTTTCTGCCAGCCACAAAGTGCCAGTCTACAAGGAAAAAGAAAATAAAACATAAAAATGTGTGAGCAACCCTGCCCTGGAGAAAGGCAGAATTTCCCTAGAACCCCACGAAAAGGAATTTAATTTGAAAGAATGTTATATGCGAAGTAAAAGGAGACAGTCAAAAACATATTCTGAACTCGGTTAACTGGTATGTGAACAATTACTCTCAGAAAGAAAATTTGTACATGCAGGAAAGACTTTAAAAGAGCTCAAAATGTTGTTCACAGAACCAAACCTGAAAGAAACTGTTGAGGCAAAGTTACCCCCAGGCAATCAGCTCCAACCTGACATAGACACAGGTAAATGAGTTGCACAGGTACTGTTAAGTGAGCTCACTCTGCAGCAGAAACAGCGCTACTCCAAGATGGAAAAACACAATCTGAAGGCAGTAAAGAAGAGGTGGGAGACAGGCTGCGTGGTGAGAAGATCAGCTGCTGCTGCTCAGAAAGCTTCATCAGCAAAGAACCAGGGCCATTTTGTACAGGTGGGGCAGCCACAGTCAGCCAAAAGGCTAAAAGTGGACACAAACTAGAGGCAATAGTTCTCAACCCCCTCTCCTTGGAGACCTGTCTCAGTCAAACAGATCTGTGCTGTAAAGAAGGATGCTAATATATCAAAATACCATTCCAGTTTGTGATAGAGTGTTTTTGATCACATGCCTGGGTAAGTAAAAGAGCATGCAGGTTATTGCGGTCTTGTGCAATACCTAAATGTAACTTTTCTTATCTTCAATGTTAAGCTTCAAATTTGAAAAATACATTGTGAAAGTATTTGCATTACTGTTTTGCGTCAATAGTTTCACCAGGAAGAACTGAAGTGTGGTTCTTTACATCATAACAAAAAGAAAAAAAAAGAGCAAAATATTCTAATAATTTAATTTATGAAAATAAAAACCTTTAATTCTTTGTTTTAATCCACATATTTACCACACAAATAAGGATCAAAAAGAACAAAATAAAGGTATGAAGGTGCACCACTAATGATAACATATGTCACAAGTGGTTTGGAACAAGTTAGAAAATAAGTAAAAGCAAGTTTATATTTACAGTTTTAGTTATTCATCTCATGCTACAAAACAGCCCCATTTTTGATGGGCTTACAACAATATGAGACAATATTTTGATAGGAAAAAATTTAGAAACAGGAAAAAAAAATTCAAAGACACTGTCTGGTCTTACATGTAGTAAGACTCATCTTAACCTTATTTAACTTACAAACTCTGCAGACATGCAGTTTGTCACCCCTTTATGTATAGCTAGGGAACTTGCAGTGCTATGAACATACAGTAAGTTCTTGCATTTTACTGCAGTTAATTTAGCACTGCCTCTTGTACCAAAGCTATTAAGCCTCTTGATCTTACAATCTCCTGCTGCTATAACAACTGAGCAGTACATTTCTATACTAAGGAGACATATCACTCATCTCCTTTGGGGACTACAGAGCTCCTGCTACAGTGATGAGTATAGAGAATTAGTGATGCTATGAGCATCTAGTATGGACAATTGTCATAATTTAATTAGCTGTACAGTCCAGTGTATATTAGAGTCAAATACCTATGTCTTTAAGGATTCTATGCTATTTTGTGGTTTAACAAAAATCCTTGTAGTACAAAATGTCAGGTGGCATATAACTATTAGTCTTCTGGAACTGATATCATGTTTTCTCATAAAGTCCAGTTGAAGAAATTTACCTTGTTTCATTTTCATTTTTCTGATGTTACTTACGCATATTTATGGAGATATTGCTGCCATTTTTCCAAACTTACCTTGTAGGCATATCATAACTAACACAAGTCAGGGTCCAATTACGCAGGTTAATGTGCTTTTTTCTGTGCTTTCCACATGGTTGGTATAAACTCCCGGACAATTTGTGCTGCTATGAAACACTAAGGGAGGAAAGTACTCCATGGAGCATTTATATATTCAAACTTTAGCATGCCTGATTGGGATTCACTAGACCACCTATAGCTAACCTGTAGATATGCACAGCCCATTTAGCTGGCTTGCTTGTGTAGTTTCCAGAGAGGACATACACTTCTGCGGTGTGATTCACCTAATCATTCCCTAAAAATCTGCATTTCTCTCCTCTGACAGCACAGGGAAGCTGGAGAGTTTATCTCTGACGTCTGGCAATCATGACGTGCCAGCACCTGCTGGGTGACTCCATGAGCCCACGTGAGGTACCTCCACAATATTACGTGACGAGGGCATTCTGAAACCAGGCTGCCCCACACCGCATCAGCCCTCACTATTTGGGATACCAGGCCTGTGGGAAGGACTCTCATAACTGTTTATATCCAATGCAATACAGCTGGGCAGGTGGGAAGTATGTCAAATTTAGGCAGAGTGCCAGACACCCAATCTATCCGTGCCAGATCCAACAAAAAGCCTGTAAATGTTAAAACAGCTCCAAGTTTTGCTTCAGAATTTACCTGAACAAACCAGACATGAGATGAGATTGGACATGAAACATTTAGAAAAATAAATAAAAAGTGTAAATCCACCATTTGGTAACACAATAATTACATTGTTTGCAACATGCAGATAGACCGCACCCTTATTGTACCCTGAGAGCAACTAGGCACCAGGGACCTGAACAAGACTTGGTCACAAAAGCCTAGAAAAGAAGCAAACATTGATTCTATATCTCACAAGAAAGAATTTACACTTCATACAAGCAAGGGTCAAAATATCCTGTTCAAGTATAATATCAACAGCAATAAATTATTTGAAAGTAGTATAACATAGTTCCTCAGTCACTTTTAACACTCTCTACAGCCAAATTATGACCTATTACATGTAGAGAAAGCTTTTTAGTGCAATCATATTTAATGCTGCTTATGTGACATGGTATAAGAACATTTTTTCAGCCTAAGCAGTGCACTAAGCATAATTATGTACTCTAATGAGAGTAACGCTAGGTATTCTTATGCATATCTCTTTCTAGGAGCTGCTGAAAAACATGGATAAAAACTTTTTAAAATTTGATATACCTCTTTGAGATTCTCTGGTTATTTAAATGACAGAGTGCTTTGGTTTTGGAGAAAAAAATTTGCTGCATGCTTTTCTTAGTTATGATTTGTGAATGCCATGTGGTCACATTAGGCATTACTGTGCAATGGCAGGAAGTGAAACAGTTCACCACCAAGTCCTCTGCAGCCTCTGAATGGTTCTTTTCTTGAAGCAATTAATGCAATTTTCCCTGCTAAGGAGGGCATAATCTACAGTAAAAAGTGGAATAGTAATTTTATGATATTATTAATTCATTTAATTTTGCCTTAATTGGTATTTTTCACTACACAGAAGGAAGTCTTCCACCAGCCATCTGTTCTTATATATTGCAGTCATTGCTAAATTAGCCTGTAGTTAACTTTCTTTAATAAAGTTAACATAGGAGCTTTAGCAAAGCGCCACTGCATCTGTCTGTACTATGTCCATTTAAAAATGTATTTCATTGCTGTTTAAGAGGAGTTCATAAGCAGAATCAACTTCTTTTAAAATGCAAAAACCTGACACTGTTCCTTACTAAATTTTTTTTAGTATTGTGTTAGAATATATCAGCAAGGAAGCAAAAAAAGATAGTTGATAATTTGAAGAGTACATTAAATAACAAGTTTATAAACCTGACATTTTGTATCAGTGATTTCTGAATACCATCAATCTCTACTTTTACACCCCTAAGGTAGTTTCAGCAATTAATTAATATATAAGGAAGGATCTCGTGTTGACTACAGAACTTTTACACTACTGTGGTAACATAAAATCACAACTAGAGCTTGGATCTGGTGAAAGACATTTTTTGCTGTCCTACAGTTTCTGTAGAGAAACCCAAGTAAGCTTGAACAAACATTTCTCAGTGTCTCAGTATTGTCTTGCAGAAATCTAGGGTACATAATCATTCACAAATAGAAAACTAATGTATCATTCACAGACAATTAAAACAACATGGGTTGTAGGGAAGGAAGATGTTAAAATTCTGCAATGCCTCAACTTCACATAGAATCATAGAATCGGCTGGGTTGGAAGGAACCTCAGAGATCATCAAGTCCAACCCTTGATCTACTACCTCTGCAGTTACCAGCCCATGGCACTGAGTGCCACATCCAGTCTCTTTTTAAATATCTCCAGGGACGGAGAATCCACTACTTCCCTGGGCAGCCCATTCCAATGTCTGATCACCCTCTCTGTAAATAAATTCTTTCTAATATCTAACCTAAACCTCCCCTGGCATGGCTTAAGTCCATGCCCTCTTGTCCTACTGAGAGCTGCCTGGGAGAAGAGCCCAACCCCCCCCTGGCTCCAGCCTCCTTTCAGGGAGTTGTAGAGAGCGATGAGGTCTCCCCTGAGCCTCCTCTTCTCCAGGCTGAACACCCCCAGCTCCCTCAGCCTCTCCTCACAGGACTTGTGCTGGAGTCCCTTCACCAGCCTGGTTGCCCTCCTTTGGACCTGCTCCAGGACCTCAATCTCCTTCCTGAACTGAGGGGCCCAGAACTGGACACAGGACTCGAGGTGTGGCCTCACCAGGGCTGAGTACAGGGGCAGAATCACTTCCCTGGACCTGCTGGCCACGCTGTTCCTGATCCAGGCCAGGATGCCATTGGCCTTCTTGGCCACCTGGGCACACTGCTGGCTCATGTTCAGCTTCCTGTCATTGACTTCCTGGCAGTCCAAACTCTGCCTGGCTGCTCTCCAGCCAGTCTGTCCCCAGCCTCATTTTTGAAACTGGAAATACTACAGAGGTTGCTGAAATCCACTCTAACTCTTCCCTTACACAGAGCTGCAAACCATGACATGTTCAAAGTTACATTTCCAGTATCTATAAAATGTATTTCAGGGTTTGTAACTACCTAAACTACCAGAGTTCTTTCCAGAATAGATGCAGATAAGTATGACAAACATTAGGGATTACTTCATAAATAAAGAGGATTACTTCATAAATAAATAGCTGAAAATTGTTGGTACATTGGAAGTCACACTCTAGCATGAAACTGAAAAAAAACAAAAGTGAAATCTTAATGCTTTAAACAGCTACATTGCTGAGTAAAATAAGCATTGATTTCCATAATTATATTTAGAATCTCAAAAGTATTTTACCTTTTGCTTCAGAAGATATGCCAGTCTGCAAGCATTATAAGCAAGTGCTAAATTTTGAAAGGGTCAAGATTAGGCATTTCTTAATTCAAAGTCAAATTTAGGCTGAATTTATTTGGGTGGGAAAGAGGTGAGGTAGATGTCTAAGAGAAACACATGCTGTTTCTATAGCTATACTCTAAATTTCCTTTTACTCTCAATATTATCGGCATTCAAACCAAACCATTCAACATGGAAAAGCCATTTAAAAAACCAAACCTTTCTGATTTCACTTCCAATTTAAAAAGCTTTTAAACTAGAAAATTGTTCCTCGGAACCTCTGTTGTTGCTAAGACAGTTTCATGAAATAAATATATGTCACTGTAAAAAACAAATAATAACTGCCTTGAAGGACTATATTCAGTATAGGCCAAAACACAACATTGTTGTTCTGAGTCTTCTATTTTTATTTGTAATCAAATGAAAAAATCACTAAATAATCTGAACATGTACATCAAAGCGATCTTCCACAAATTTAATAAGAACCAAGGAAAAGAGAAATAAAAGGAAACCAAACCAAACCAACCAACCAAGCAAGCAAAAAACCCTAAAAACCCCACCAAACAAAAAAACCCAAAAGCAAAAAAAACCCCCAAGCAAACAAAAGCAACAACAACAAAAAACCCCCACAACCACATCAAAAACACCAGCCTGTTTATGGTAAATTTTCTTCTAAGAGTCTTTTCCAAGTATCTTTATAAAAGGGGAAGATTGAAGTAGGGCGTAAGCATTGTATTTATAAACTCCTTTTTGATTTCCCTGTCATGTTTGTTCAGGTTACTTAACTTAAGATACCGCTTCTGTTACTCATGTTTCATGTCTGCAAAGTCAATCTAACAGATTAAATTAAACCTTCTTTCTTTCTGTCTCACACATCATAAAAACAAAAAAATATTTCAGAAGGTGGATGCTGTTTCTCCTATCTGTTGGTAGTGATGGATGAAACAGAAAGAATAGAGTTTGATTTAATCAGCGTAACCTTGCAGGGAGAAGAAAGACACCTATATAACATATTCATGTGTATATTTTATTTTCAGACATATATGTCCATGGATAACTATATATTCTAGACATACAGGTCTATCATGTCTTAATTTTTGTATAACAGAAAATATATAGAAAAGACATAGTTTTTTGTATTTCATGCACAAGTCTATCAATGTTACATTCAGATAATATTTTTTTAATCTTACATTACACAAAGTAGCTTCTCTGCCCAAAAGAATTGGAAAATCTGGTCATCACATTACAGAGGGAGAGCTAAACAGTCTGCTTTTCAAACGTGATGCAAGTCGTAAACATTTATCTAGAGGGATTTCTCATCTCCTCAGTACGTTTTCTGCATCCTGCATTAAGGTAATGGATTAATTTTAACAAGAAGTCTTATGCTTTCACAGTTCTCTTTCCATTAAACATGATGTCCCAAATCTCGCAAATACTCAGATACAAATTAATAAAATAATTATGTATTAAAATTAAACATATTGGGAAATAATTTCAGTAATGAATTCTAAGTTTCACACCATCGAAGCAATCACAATATTTGTTTATTTTTCTTTAGTGAAAAGTCTGCCTCAATAGATATATTGTGTAGATCTAAGCCCCGAGATTCACAGAAAAATGCATACTGTGTGCTTCCTTCATTCATTTGAAAATGGGAAGGGGATTGCATCATGAGCAGGCTGTTTCAATTATATTTTGATATTTTTTGCCTTTGAAAGATAGCATGTTACAAATCATGTCAGAATATTTTTCCTACTGGACTTTTATATCTATTCAACAGTCAAAATATTATTTGTGAAGCGTGAACATTTTAATAACTATTCTTCTGGTTTTGTGAGCTAGCTGACACTGTATAATAGCAGAAAAATGAAACCATGTTGAAGATTTATCAGAAGAAAACACTGGAAATGATGAATCACAAGTAATGAAGCAGGAGCTAAAGAAGAAAAAATGTCCAAGTTTTTGCTTCATTGAAGAAATGCTAATACATATTGGTATATGTAAGCTGTGACACCCTGATACATATGAACAGATACAGCAGTATTTTATAATCAAAATAATGCAGTAAAAAACAATCCCTGGAAATAAAATTCGAAGAGCTCATTATCAATGTGGTGTTAACCAGATCAGCTCAGGCTCATAGTGAGTGCTTGGGGTAACCTCAAGGTCAGTTTCGCAGGAAGAATTCCATACTAGGTCTGGATGTGAGCACTGTGATATAGTTTGGAAGTGTGGCCATCAGAGAAAAAGAGGGTAAGGCAGAAAATAACTTTACTGAGAAAGTCGAGGATTTGGTGGGTATTCTTAAAATGGGGGCTTGGAATTGCTGTGAGCTGATTGCCTAGCTCTAAAGCACTGTGCAGCAACAAGATGGGCAGCTTTTTGCTTCCCTTCTACAGAAAATCCTTTGAAATTGCAGATGAGGGTCAGAGTTAGAGAGTACAGACTGAAGTAGTAAGTGGCTAGCCCAGGGCAGGAGACTCTACTAGGTCCAGATATCGAAAATGAATTAAATCCATCCATCCTCTTATGCACTCATTTAAAAGTAGTAGTCTGACCAGCCACCATTTTATATAATATTTACCATGTGCAAAGATCTAAGGGAAAATAACTCCATTTATTAACAATTTAAATCCACTTTTATGTGACATAGAAAATTTTACTATCATCTGAGCCTGGACAGATATACCCTGAATCAAAATATTATGAGAACATTTGAATGGATTGTATGGTCACCTGATTTTGAACTGGAAATACACAGAATGGCACTGACAACTTAAAACATACAAACAAAATATACAAGCAAAGAAAGTATTTTTCCCATTTGCAAGGCATAGGGCCACAAAACTGATCAGAGGAATGGAACACCTCATCTGGGAAGAAAGGCTGAGAGTGTTGGGGTCTTTCAGGAATTAAAAGGTGCCATAAGAAATAAAGGACAGTCTCTTTAGAAGGGCCTGTTACAATAGGATAAAGCATATTTTTTTAAAAACTATAAGAGAGCGTAATCAGAATATATATAAGGACGGAATTTTTTACAGTGAGGGTGGTGAAAACTGGAACAGGTTGCCCAGAGAGGTGGCAGATGTCCCATCACTGAAAACATTCAAGATAAGGTTGGACAGAGCTCTGAACAACCTGACCCCTTTGAGCATGTCAGGAATCATTGCCAGAGAGGAGCTGGACTAGGTGAGTTTTAAAGGTCCATTCATTTGATTCTGTGAAAAATAAAGGCCCCTTTTCAAATGCACATTCTACCACCAGCACCTCTTCCACACATACCAGGTGTACTATGGTCTGTTACTCTCAGGCATGTTTTTCATCTTCTGGTTTAAAACACATCTTATGTTTCTAAACAATGTCTTTCCACCATTTTAAAAATTGAGTGTTTCATAATTTCTCCACTCCATAGCCAAAGAGAAAAGCAATTTGATTAAGATTGTCAAAGTGAGCTCTTTTCCTGGCGGTGCAATGCAGTAACATCAGTCATTGCTGCAGCTTCCACCAGATCAAACCTCCACAAGGCACTGTAGTTCAGAAGTGTCCTGTAGCTTCTGAATCTAAAACCTCATTGCTGGATGTAGCTCCTGAGTGAAACTATGAATTGCATGCAAGTAAAATAGCTTTCTCAAAAATTCAAAATTCATTAATATATCACTGGACATAAGCCTTGCATAAAACCAAACCCTGTTTCTCAGGTAATAGAATTAGAAGAAGAGAGTAAGTATTGTTGTAATTAAATGTTTGTGTATTGTGTTTAATTAAATGTTCTGAGGTATTTGAAAGCAGCTTTGCAACCAGGTGCTAGACACAAAGAACCTTTACTGATGTGGAATGAGAAAAGATTTCCTATTATAACTTTGGAAATGCTAAAGTAAAAAAATGACTAAGCACCATTTTACCAAGTGATTCTTGAACTAATTTTTATGGGGGTTTGTATGTCTCCCTCTAAAATATGCCTGAAAAAGTATAAGAAAGTAGCAAACTCTTTTAGGAGAGAGATTCCAGGTTCTGAAATACTTGAGGGAAAAAATTGTTATTTTTTTCCACAGATCAGATGAGACATTTTATAGCATCAAAAGTTTAAATCTGTTTTTTGGTGCTTTGATGATTTCAATGTATGCAGAACAAGAAAAAATTTCCTTGGATTAATATATCAATCTACTATATGTTTTATGCGTCTAGTTGATAATCTCTAACACATTTTAATTAGGCAATTTCATTTATCAGTGTATTTGCTTTTCTTGCTAATACCTACATAATGCAGATGTAACTGAGCCTTCAGTATGTTATGCACCATTCAAATTGATACTGATAGACAATGCAGCTCTTCATACACATTCATAGTCTTAATACACACACAAGACACAAGATGAGAAGACTCACAGGGTCACAAAGAAGTGAGCCTTTCCCAAGCCATTTACAAATCTAGTGGTAAACCTGCAAAGAAAATTTGCCTTTTACTTCCCCAGTAAAGAAGTCTAGTCACTTTACTATCTGGCCTTTCATATCTTTTTTTTCTAATCAGATGGTTTAAGCATAGATTTGCTTAATAAATCTTCATGTAGTACCTATAAGAAAAGTCCTGTTTAACCAAGAAATATTATAACCCCCCACTTTACTAACAAGAAATATAGACTTCCTTCAGAATTTACAGCAAGTCATTCTCTAAATCCCTGGCAAAGAAAGGGATGAAAGCCAGATGTCCATCACACCATGAAATTCATCCTTTGCAGCTGATCCTTATTCCATTTCCTGCACACTATATACCTATTTCAGTGCAAGAAGCAGCAGACATCCATGTTTCACAAGACATCATTCAGACATTACAAAGTATAACACACAGTATTCACCATTTTAGCAATTCATAGCAGCTCAGACTTACTCAACACCAATTGTGTTCAGTGAATGAGGCAGTGATCCCACAGGACTAATATGGTGTTGCTGACCAATTAAGAACGCTAGTGCAATGCCCATACCAGCAGGTGATTATCTAAAATAACCCAAAGAGTTTCACTTTTGATATTTTCTGTCTTTCTGGTGATTCACTTGGGTTCTGTCTAAATATTACAATGAGGCAATATGTCAAGGGTTCCCTGAGCAGGTAAGTTTACAATATCTTGGAGCAGCGTAGCCTCTGCAATACGGCGCTGCACCTGGACAATTAGCTCAGGCGTAACTTCAGTCTGAAGCAGCTTTATTGCTTCCAGTTCCAGAGTTAGATCATTTACTGCCTGTTTAGGAACTGCTCCAACAGGTACATGTTTACATTTTGTTTATGTGGGAAGGAGGGAAGAAAAAAGTACTCCTTTGTCCCAAGCCTGAAGTAGGTAATCAGGTACTCTTCATCTTCAGGATAATTTGGAGGGAACTGGGACATCCCCAAAGCCTTGTCTCCTCAGCAATTCATATACCACCATTTCCTGTTAAAGCTGAAATTTCACTGAACCTTCCTGTATATGCATATGCACATCTAGCAGAATCCTGAAAAACACCATGTATTCAATGGAAATTTCCCGTCAGTTTATATATGCTGTCAGAGCCAGCTATAATAAAGAAACCACAAGTTATTTGCTTTAATCTTCAACAGAACACCAGGATTTTGGCAGGAGACACTTTCATCAGTAAGTTTATAGCCACCACTTGTGGATGTTTTCAGCTAACAGGCATACGTCAAAAGTAAATACAGTTTAATTATAGCATGTGTGTTTATTCTTCACAAATGAATGTGATTTTTACTAAACATATTCAGTAATCAGGGAAAAAATATATTCCCCTAATTTGCATCATCAACTTGTAATTAATTCAGTTAGCTCTCAGCCTTGTACGTTCCCTGGAAAATATTTTCCCAAACTACTTACATACATACCTTACTTTTTCAGAATAAAACACCGGAGTAAACAGCTGACACAGAACATGCTTATTAAGCAATATACTTGAAAACAGACACTGCAAGGATAGATTGTCTTTTCAAATACCAGAACTCTAACATTCTCCAGCAGTTTAGCTGCTGCTTCTCCATCTTTGAAGCTTCTACTTCTATTGCTACAAAACTTCTCAAGCATCAGAGCATACTATGAGAGAGAAAAAAATGCACTGCAAATGAGAATGTTACCATATCAGAAAACAAAATTCTTCTAAAAATCCATATTAGAAACTTGAATCTCAGATCTGAGGTTTTATAGTGACTTTCTTCCTTATGTTCCCAAAAGAACTGTATTGCACTATTTCACTGGTAGAATGACAAAAACAATGTTTCATTCTGTAGCTTCTCAATTATCCTTTTGTCCCTTTAGAAAGCACAAGCCAAAGAAAATTGAGGCATATAAAAGTAAGGAAAACTTTCAATCAGCAAAATAGTTTGCCAAAGAATACAGTATAGTCAGATCAGTTACAACTTTTCAGAAAACTGAAGACTTCAGGAATGTTATTTAGTTTTAAAATTATTAAAAGAGCTTAATTCAACTTTTTTGAGGGGTGGGCTAATTGAGCTATTTTAACAGATCTGAGTCATCTGTTCTGTGCCTTGAGCTTGATGCCCCAATCAATGTGTATATTTTACTAAGATTTAAAAATTATAATAATTTACATCATAATTTTAGACAGGAAGGGACAATCAGTTTCATCAAATCAAGTCCTTGCTACCACAGACATGATGTATCATCCCATTCAATTAACAGTGTCTCCACTGCTTTTTTGCTACTCCTCCCCTCAGAAGTGTTTCAGAATCTGTGAATGTTAGAAACCATCTTACTATTTCCAGGCAAAACTTCCCAGGGCTAGCTAACCATGCTGATGCCCAGTTATAACAGATTCTCTGTCTATCAGGTGTTTAAAACTTCTGATGTTCCTACATTCAGCCTTCATTTTCCTAGACTGAACAATCCAAACTCTTTCAGCACCTCCTCTTCTCCTAACCGTGATCATTTTAGTAACACTTCTCTGTACCTGTTCTGAATTCTTTCCGGAAAAAAATTAGTTTGACAGATTTGTTATGGTTTGGGCCCTTGTTGTGCTCTTCACAGCCTTCTGAGATAGAAGTACTACATAAAATATGGTTTATTTTTTTTGTTTGGTTGGGGTTTTTTGGGTGGGATATTTTGTGTGGGTTTTTTTTTTTTTTGGTGGTGAGGGGTGAGGGTAGGGCTGTGGTTTTTTTTTTGTTTTGTTTTGTTTTGTTTTGTATTTATTTATTTGTTATAGTATTTTCAGGGCTGGAAGGGACATTTAAGATCATCTAGTTCAAATGCCCCTGTCATGGGCAGGGACACCTCTCACTAGATCAGGTTGCTCAGAGCCCTGTCCAGCCTGGCCTTAAAAAATTCCAGGGATGGGGCTTCTACAATCTCTCTGGGTAACTTGTTCCAGTATTTCACCAACCTCATGTTGAAGAACTTTTTTCTAATATCTCATCTAAATCTACCATCCTCTAGTTTAAATCCATTCCCCTTTTTCCTATCAGTACTTGACATCCTAAAACATCCATTGCCAGCCTTCTTGTAGGCCCCCTTCAGACACTGGAAGGCTAGAATAATTAATAAAGTTATTAATAGAGCTAATTAGTAGAGTACCTTCTCTTATGTGTTAACAATTCCTCTGATAATGCTTACAATTCCACATTCTGCCTTTTCTGTCACTGTCATGATTTTCAAAATATACATTGATTCTTGAGAAATGCAGCATAAGACTCAAAGCTACCTTGAAAGATATTTCAGAGAAGCTGGAAAGGAAAATAAATAATAATGCCACAATAATATTTAAGTGAGATGACAGCTGAAGAATAAGAGCTAACTGTAGAACAATACACACAGCTAATGAAAATTAGCTGAAATGATGAAAATATCACCCATGTACATCCCATTTACACATATCTGCATTATGGGCTCCAGAGCAAAAGTAACATCTGCAGAAAGAGTAGCAGGTGTTTTCTGGGAGGAGGGTCAGGCACAGAGATTTGCAAACAGTCTGAAAATAAAAGTGGGAGGCAGCCACTTTAGTACAGCAAAGATAGACTCTCGTGTTTGTTTTTAAAGGTCCTGGCATCTAACCTTTTTCAGCCCTATTGCAGCTAGCCTCTCTAAAACTGCTTTAAATCAATGTATCGGTTAAAAGGTTCAATGTCTTCAGGGGGTATTGGTGCCTGAAGGTTCAGAAGGCAACATCTACATAGTAATCCCAAAGCTGTGCGATCAAAACCCTTGCAGTATGGTACACGCTCACTGACACACCTTTCCCCTAATAACCTCTGACTTTAAAAAGTTTATCCTTACACTTTCAAAGTCCAACAAAGGATATTAGCCTCTCAGTAGACTGCACTGTTGCATGTCACTTTGAATATCTAAGTGGTAAAGTTTTTTTTGTTTTGGTTTTTATTTCTTCTTTTTTCTTTTCTATTTTGTTTTGTTTTGTTTTGTTTTGTTTTTCCTGATAAGATATGATTGCACTGCTCTTTAGGACACAGCTCCAGTATTTCCTACACCTTCATTAATACATATTGTAAATGTAAAATTTATAATGTCACATTATACAAAATACAGGATGTAAAACCCTCCTGCTTATAAAACCAGCTTGTGTTTTTTTGTGCTGCCAAAAGCATCTAAACCTCAGAATGAATCTCTGCTTTATTTATGGGATGTATTCATATTTTCCTAATTTGCAAATGTTGAGCATCACACCTTCTGCACAGCGAGTATTTTGTTTATTTTTATATGGTTATTTGCTCTTGTTTCCCAAAATAGGATTGGCCCAAAACAGGAATATAAAAAAAGGCATTCTATTTGCTTTTTTTATTTAATAAAAATTTAAAGTTAAAAGCAGCTTTGCCACAAGGGAAGCAACACAGAGCAGCAGTAAAGCCAGTTGCCTCTATTTTTAAAGCTGCCTTTTATTTCTGTAATGCTGATGGCCAAACTCAAGCTTTAAGTAACACTTCCCCTTGTGACCAAGCTGCTTTCAAGTTTTCCATTTTATTAAAAGATCTAAATTGAGGGTATTCCATGAGTCTAATTTGAACTTCAGTTGTTGTTTTTAAATAAAAAATGAAAGTCAGAAGTGGTCTAGTCATCAAGGAAGCAGTATGTGAAGTTGTGGATAACCCATACCGTGCTGGGACTACAAATTGTTTGAATAACATTTGTGATGTGGGAAGAGTTAGATTACACAGACATATTAGGAACTGAGAATATGTGTTGCAGCCAATGATGGGTTTTATCTCCTTCCTTATTCAATTGTTACTTGAAAAAACTTATTTTAAAAAAGTCATTAAATTACAGTCTTAAAAGTGTTGCATTTACTCTCATCTTATTTGCTTTCTTAATCTATTGGGAAATACTGTAACATCTATTTTTCATCTCAGCAATTTGGAACTATCTATAAGGAACATATTATCAAAGCTTCATAGACACATAGATAATTTTGTACTAGAAGTAATTGTTTAGAAGGTAAAACGAAGCTGTAACAGTTTTTTCACCATCTTGTAATTCCAAAATATCTCTTTGCAACAGCAGACATTGAAATGGCTTTAGACTTCATCTCAAACACCAGTTCTGAGTCATAGGCCACAGAAACAGATTGCAAGCTCATCAGGGCTGTATTGAGAATAACAGTAACTGTGCAGAGCAGCTATACAGATCCTGCTGAATTGCAAGGAAACATACTTTTTAGAAGTAAGCAATAACTTTGAATTCTTTTATTTTTGATAACTTACCCATTGTATCTACTTACCTTGCTTGAAATAACCATCATCAAATGTACAGTGCAGGCAGTGAAAATTTTGGTATAAAGAGTTGTTTCTAATAGATGCATTTCCCCCATGTATCAATTCATTGGTATCTGGAATAGCATAGTAAAAAGAAGCTGCAAGCACATTCTGTTAGACACAGGGGTGACACGAGTTAATTTCATTGCTGTCAAGAGATATCTTGATGGGTATATATTGTGTCTTATCATGAGTTACCACAGCTGCAAGGGATTATTTCTTCTACTAATAATGGCATAATAGAATACCATAACTTGTCACAAGATTTCAAGTCAGCTATGAAATTAACCTATTTCATCACTGAAAAAAAAAGAGCTCACTACTGATTTTTTCCCCCTCTTTTAATGGGACTTTGGTGCTCTAGAAAATAGGAATTATGAAAGTTTCAAGGAACTGTTTCATTTCTTGAATAAACCTTGCATGTAGTTTCTAAAATTCATCCATTGTATTCTGTGTTCACAGATAATGTAAATCAAGCCCAATTCTATAGAATATGGACAAACAATATCTTAAGCCAAGAGCAACTAAAGGAGTAAATTTATCCTCTGGCCTATGTCCCATTTCCCAGATGGGAGAAGGGACATATGCAAGCAATGCTCATGTTTCCAGCATCCTCTGGAAGCCATTGAAATTTTTTTTTTTTTCTTTCTCTGGAAGAAACTGAAGAATTACTTTTTAAGAAGTCCTGACATGAACATTCCAGGCCCTAATTTGTAGTTCTTCATCCCCTTTTAGGATGTAACAGAACAAGATAAAAATGCACCAACAAAGTACCTCGTGCTTTGAGAACAAGATGTTTTGTACTCCTGAGTGAATTTTATAGCCATTTAGAGAATTGACTCAGCTCAGCAAAGAGCCAGAAGTGTGCTACAGTACATCAGGGAGGACGTAGAAGGAACTTGAGGCATGCAGAGAGCACAATTGCATTCTCCAGTAGCAGCAAACCACTAGGCTAGGTCAGCTCAGCATGCCTAATCAAGGCCTTTTTAAAATATAACTAATTTTTGAAGCTGTATTGGCCCAAATTGCCACAGGTAAACAAGTGAGAAAAGGAAAGAACTCTGTATGCTGCCAAGCTAAAAAAATGCAACAATGAAATTCCAGCATTGAAAAAGCACACCAGATTGCCACAATGAAGTCCCCAACTCACAGTGATATTTGAAAGCCACTGAAGGAAAGATTTATGCTACTGACCGTTTAAAAGTACTCAGGCATTTAAAGACATTCAAACAGCTGGACACTCAATGGAAAGTGTGTTAAAAATATCAACATTAACAGAGAGAAAACTTATTAATCTCCTCTTAAGATTTTTCAGGTAATTTGGAAGCAATAGTTCTATCTGTTGTGAACTATAGTTCTACTTTCAGTGGAATGGTACTGTGACTGTACAGTTTGAATCATATCCAAAAATGTTGTTTACAATGTATTGATGAATTACTCTAACAATGTAGCATGTATAGGCAAGACAGAATGTCTTGCATAAGACCACATTTAGGTAAAAAAGCAACCATCAGCAACTACCCTCTGGTTCTTTCCTGAAAGAAGAGACTAGCTCATTCAAGTGCCTCTCAATAATTCTTGCCAGTGTTTCTGGCAAGGTCAACAAAGCTTCATGGGCTATGGCTAGTGAGAGAGTGAAAAGATTAGCAAAAGCATTTAATTTTTGTCCATTGATGACAGCAGATGACTGAGAAATAAGATTTCTTTTCTTTCTATCAGGGTCACATAGAGGAACTGTTCTTGCTGAAGTTGCAGGAATTAAACTTATAAAATAAGCTTTGCAAAATTTAGGAGAGAAGTTAGATTTGATTTTAATTGTTTAGCAAACCCCAAGAGCTATAGTTCATAAATTAAAAGGTTTTGTGAGCACAAACATTAATTGAGTTATACGTGCTTTCTAAAATATACTGTCAGTTGACTCTTGAAAAGATTAATGTTCTTTTGATGGCTTTGTATGCATGTCTGAATTCTCTACTTGTCCCTGTGGGTTCTTGTTTAGTGGCATTTAGGTCCTCTGATGGAGCAGATGACTTTTTACAGCTGACAGTGTTATAACAGGGATCAGAGAAAAGCTTATTTCTCTGACCCCCCAGTCTTGAAGAGGTACTAAAAATGTGTATATGTGTAGAATCTGCTATTTAATGTTTTCATTCTGTTGATAAAACCAGGCTTATTTTCTCTGATGAGAGAAGGCTAAGCCTTGCAAGGATCTTTCTAAAGCCGCCTGAAAGCACAGATCTCCCTGCTGGATTTTATTTTCTTTCTTTGTTTAACAGATAGAACATTTCTGGAGAGGGGGGCACAAAGAGGCAGGGAAATGTTGCTTATGGAGGTGGCTGGGGTGAACATATGCTAGATCTTTGTTTTCCTTTTCCCATCCTTCCATTTATGAGCCAGGGCTTGCTCCGAGTTAGCTCAGAAAGTCTCTCCCCACTCCCTCGCCTTGTTAGTAAAAGAAATATCTACCTTCATAGTATTCCTCTGCGTCTTCACCAGAAGTTATAGTCACAACTTTCCATATTTTAATGATGTTTCTATATTAATAATCTGGGCATTATAAATGCTTTATGAGTTTCTCTGTCCAGGTATGTAGAGTGATCATCAACAGTAACTTTTTTTGGAAAAAAAATGCAGGAGACAGGTTGAATTTTGCTCTCTTTAGGACTTTAGGGAATTCTGAGCTACCATAAAAAACTGATTGGGTTTTTTATAGGAAAACAAACAGCACCTCTACCTTTAAACTCTCCCTGTTTCCCTTATCCTTCCTACTGCATACAGAAAATTAAATTCAATTAAATTTTTTTTTTTGCTTAAAGTCTGCAAGGTATACTATCACGCCTAATATCTGGTCATTTGATCTGCCCTTACTTTTACTGAAAAGTTGGCAAAAATGTTTGTCCCCATTTTATTGCAGGGGACTTAAGTGGGAACAAAATTCAACATTCTGAAGAGGTCTCCTGAGTAACTTCCCTGAACCAAACATCTTCAGCTGGGCTTCCAAAAGTGCAGGACCTCATCTAGGTCACTACAATTCTTTGGGCTTAGAACTGGTCTGCATTGTCTCTGAGTGCTCAGTGGAACTGCACTGGAAGCTGGAATTTCCTGGTCTTTGTCATCTGTATTCAAACTTCTTCCTTAATTAGATAGATTACAAGCAGGACTGAGATCAGCCTCTAAAAATTCTAGGAGAAGCAAAGAAATGGTCCCTCCTGTGATCAGCAAAAGACTAATTGTATAGTAAGAAAGCTAACAGCTGCCTAATGGCAAAATTTAATAGAAAAAGTATAAAGGTCTCTTTTACCTATCAACATGTGTTTACTCATAAAACAAAATAAACCAGTGGGTTAGCTGCCACTACTGAGCATTATCTAGAAATATGGTGTATGTGTCTCCACCTCGCTACTCAATGCACTTACACCATATAAAGAAGGCCCTTAGGTTCATGCTGTTTGCCAAGTGTTTGAGCGTTATACCTTCTGCAGAGACCAATCAATATTACCAAATCAAAAAAGCAAGACTTCTAATCTGTCAAGAAGCCTAATAACAAAGCATTGCTCCTTTCACTGACAATAACAACATTCCCCAACACTTTGAGTTAAATTGAAATATACATATGTCCTATATGTACTTTCTCAGAGAGTTTAAGGTGGTTATCATCCAGGGCTAAGCACAGAGGTTCCAGCCAGTACAGACCACACCTCTGAATTGCATTTTAAAAGGCAGATTTTAATTGTTACTGCAGGGTAAATATAATTTATTGTTACCATTGCCTATCCTAGAAGCCATTTCATTAAATTCCAGGTATCAACAACAAAATGAGTAATGACCTAATTAAATATACTACAACACAAACTCTCACTGGGGCCTGAGTCTCCTGTGGCATACAAGGCTGGAGAACACAGCCAGCAAAGGAGTCCCTGCCAGTTGATAGAAGATCATAAGGACCTGTCAATTCAGAGCGATCAAGAAACTCAATACTGTTTTTTAAAGTGAGTTAGGTTAACCACATAAAATCTCTATACAGCCATTCTCTTCTATAATTAGAATTTCCTTACTCCTCTACGGTTTAATATACGTTGATTGCTTTAATTCTGGGTGTGAAAGTCAAAAGAGAACTTGAATGTACTTGCACTAATTTATTTTCAAGATGCATGTTTAGATGAAGTTAGATCATTAATGTCCCTCACTCTCATACCCTAAGAAGCTCTAAACAGGCAATGGCTTCCAACTACAGTTTGACAAGGACAAGAACAGGTTTCAGCAAATCCCTTCCCCTTCTCATTTTCGTATCTGCTGCTGATGGGCAGCTCAATGTTTTCTCTCCCCTTTCCATGCTCTGACCATCACAGGGGAGTGCCAAAAGTTTTGCACTAATACAAGAAGAATCACCTGATTTCTCCTTAGGGTTTCAACCTTTCTGTTTTTCTTGTAGTGATGCACCTGAAATATTGAAGCATTCTGTAGAAGTGAGCTAAAGTTTGCACATTTTTTTATTTTGTTTGAACTACTTCACCCCTTCCCAGGATTCAGCATGTATAAGAATGTGATGAAGTAATAAGAATGAACCTTTTCCCCCATTCATTTGTGAAACAAAACACAAACCAAAATGAAACCATTATGTAGATCATGATACAGGCATTTCACATATTTCACTTTCCCTTCTGTCAAAGTGCCTGAGGAAAAAAAAACAAAACAGCAAATCTGTTTTTACATGCAAAAAGGAATAGTGATATTCAAGATGAAAGAAGAGGGATTTTCCTGTATATTATATGAAAAGTGACAATATTTACAAGTTAAGAAACAAGAAAGATAGTGTCATTCTTTTGTGTGGAGCATACAGCTGTAATTCTTATATTAATAATAATAAAAAATTTATTTTTTTTCTCAAACGCTATAATGTGTCTGGCATTCCAAGCAGTGAGATATCATTGATCCCCTGCCTTGTAGATAGGGCTGATGTGCACATTTCAATCCAGACAACTTTGCAATTTTGTAGCTGAATCTAATTTTGTAAAAATTTTATTTTATTTTAAGGAGTTTATTTCTTTTAGCAGGGTGCTCTTCTGAGGTACGTGGTCCTAGATCAACCCTTGCAACATGAATGCACTTACAGTGAAAGCTGTATGAGAATTCTCCCTAGGCTTCTGGGAAGGCCAGATTGATTTGTGTTACTAGCATTTAGTAGAGCAGTCGGTTACTACAAAAAGTGATTTTGAGATATGATCTCAAGTTGAAATCCATAGCTGTAGGGAGTGATACTTTGAACTGGATATTTTTTCTGCATTTTGGGACCTTTGAATTGCCATCAATAGTCAGAAAGCACATCGTTCTAAAGTGATCCTAAGCTGTTTACACTATGTAGATGAGGAAACCCAGTACAACCAAGGTACTTACTTAAATATTACAGCATTTTAATATTTTTGGATATTATTTATTGAAACCTTGGGTAAGAGAATACAGTGAGCTGAAAATGCCAAGCGAGGAACAAAAATCCATTTGACAAATCAGGTCACTAAGGAACTCTCTGGGGCTTAAGTCGTTGACAGTACTTTATTTTTTAAAACAACCTTTTTTTTTTTCCATCCTGCTGTAACACAACCTTTTCTTTCTTTCTCTTCTGTCCCACTCAAGCTGCTATACTTTAGGATCAGTTCACTGTGTTGAAAACTCATTGCAAAAATGTCAGAGTTCATATGGCTCATTGCTACAGATGACCCTGTAGTACTCTTGCTCTTACATCACTTCTTTTAATTTCACCTTCTATTAATCATCCCTATTACTTTCATGTTACAATGCATCTATTACACTGTTGTTGTTTTGTTTTTCTTTTAAGTTTTCTGCTCTCCCGTTTTCCTTGAAGTTTGTGACCTTTTTCTTCTTCTTCTTTTTCTTTTATTTTTCTTACATCATTTATTATTTTACCTTTTACACATTTACCTTTTATTAAAGACACTGCTTGTAAAAATTTCTTAAAAATTTGTGCAAAACTCATGTATGGTCATTAAGTGTGGACATTAAGTGGACATTACAATACAGCATTGTTCTTGGCAATATAATGTTATATAAATTACATTTGATCCTGCCTTATTTTCAGGTAGATTCCCCAATATTAATCTGTCTTCCTTCTCATAGTTACTGTGCTTTCTGCTTAGCCCTTTATACCTAAGCCATTTCTATCTTTTCTATTACTTGTACATTCTCAAAGTACTCTTAAAGAAGCCCTTTTTTCCCCAGCTAACCTGAAACCTCCTCCAAAAACGTGTCTTTTAAACCTCTGACTCATTTTATCATTTCTTCCTCTAACGTAAATAGTTTCTGAGAATTTTAAAGTTTAAGCCTTTGGTTTTCTTACACTTTAAAACTATATTCTTTGTTTCTCCATTTTAACTATCCTTCCTCTCCTTAAACTCTGACAGTTTACTTGCCCTTTTAATAATCATAGTACCTCTTATTTTTTGCTAAAAACAGTTTAATTTTTGCTTATAACTTTCTGGTAAATATTGACTGTGGAGTTTTTTCAATATCAGAAGTAAAATTACACATTTCCAATAATTTCATAAGCATATAATGTGTATTCCTTATTTAAGATTACACCAAAAAAAAAAAAAAAAAAAAAAGAAAGAATGGGAGTGAGATACAGAAGATGATGGATTTCTTCTTAAATCTTCATAATTCAGAGAATACCTTATCTGATTTACATCCCATTTTTAGAAAAGCTTTTCACTGACCTCAAACTTACCTCAACACTGGGGCTCAAAATCAGAAGAAACTGTGTGATTGCAAATATGTGCTGCTATTCCATCTTATAAAAGTCTTAAAATTTAGATAAGTTTGACTTTATATTTCTGATTATTCTCACTCCCCTTGAGCAATATACAGCTATTTTCCCAGCTAAACTCCTAAATATCAGTCTAAGTTTTTGATCAGTGATATGAAAAAGTGCTTTGCTATGTAACTGAGAAACTGAGAACTCCTTTTTAATGCTGATACTCTGACCTATAAATCTACAACCTAGAAAGTACCTTGCAAACATTTTTTTCTTCACATAGTCACTGTTTTAAAATCAGTTTGAATATGTTGCTTAATTAATAATAAATGCAACTTTTCCAATTACCAAAAAAAAAAAAAATTACATTGCATGTCGGATGGCACTGCTTAAACCAAGTACTTTTTCCTTCTTTCTCTGTAAATGTTAATTATCCTTCTATTACCAAGTCTAGTTGCTCCCCACTCTGCCTACACAATTCAATTAATTTCACCTTATATAAAAACACGAGCACTTTCACTCTACCTTATGTTTGATGATTCTCCTTCTTCTGATTCTCCTGCCACATAACAGCTATTATTAATGATCACTTTTTCAGAGACACATTTGCTGGAGCTTTTAAAGTGGCTACTTTCTTGGCACCCTCCCTTAAGAAGCTTTTATGTGGTTCAAATTCCATTGCTAACTATCCCGCTATTTCTAACATTCTATTTCTTGGTAAAGTTCTTGAAAAGATATTCTGCTCTTAACTTTCCAAACACCTTGTTAATAATAATCTTTTTGATTGTCTCCAAGTATGGTAGGTTTTCATCTCCAGCACAGAACAAAACTGTTCTATATCACTTAGAAGAGCTGAAGGTCTCTTGAAGTCTTTCCTACTGATTTTGGTTCTTTCCCCACCTCATTATTTTAGATGATAGTATGGCATTTGACAATACAATTTGAGATTAATTTTCTATTACAATATTACAGATCATAAGATAATATTTTAAGATATTTCAGATTCTCAACAACTTTATTCCAAAGGTAGCACTTTTTTTCCATGTAGTTGTTATTTATCGTTTTTTTTCCTGTTGTCATTTTGTTCACTTTTGTCACATATTTGATGTTCTAACCTGAACTCTTAATGGCAGTGTCTTTACCAAATTCTACTTAAAGATTCTAAAGAAGTTCTTTTGCCATTGATTTCAGAACTTAATTTTGTATAAGCTACTTTCATTTTTTTGTGCAGTTAAAGAACAGCTTGTGTTCCTCAAAGCAAATTCTGCAAATTAACATACTGAACTTGCATGTCAGCTCACTTGCACAGCTAATTAAATATTTCTCATGTGCTTTACATATGATGACTACTAAGTTTATGTTTCAGAGATATTTTCCAACATTCTGTGATTTATTCATAGGTATATCCATGGCACTAATCACTGGAGTATCTGAGCACAGAAATTATTAAAGATACATCAAAATTACTTCTAGAAGGTACCACTTTTCTTTCTATGCTTTGAAGTTTTCTTTACCATAATATTCTGGAGCTTGATTCTTTCTGTGTTCAGTGTCATTACTACATAGCTATTGGGGAATGCCAGTTAATACAGATATGCCTTGTACTGAGCTTGAAAGTCATGTGAGAGAGGCTCCACTTATTTGAGATCCGCTTTGGAGAAAGTTTGTTTCATATTTTTGGCCTGTCACTGAGAATGCCCTCCTTTCCATTGTCACAAGATGAAAGCCAGGAATCTATCAGCCAAGTATCCCAAATGAGTGTAGCAATCACTCTGGGACTTTGTGAAAGACAGTGCTTGAGATAAGTGGGATTCAGTCTTTCATATCTTTGATGACAAGAGGCAAGGAGGAGAAAGAAACAGAACAAGTTTTCAAGATACACACTTTTAGTATGAAAACACTCTAGTTAGTATTTATATTCACTTACATAGCCTCCAATTTCATTTTGTGGCAAAAGTATTCTGTGTACAGGAAACAAGATTTTGGCCCCAGTATTTAGGTAAGACAGTAAAATCTATTTGAAGAAATTATGAGCAATATTATACTAAATACAATGAGATATAGGCCCGTAAGGAAGGAGTGAAAGAGAAAGTAGAATTTTAAAGGAAAGAAGAAGGACTGCGAGTTAAATTCTTAAAATCTGAGAATTGTTTAAAAGGTTTGCTCTAATAACAGGAGGAATTTTTGTTTGCACCAGAAATGGTAATCTATGATTTGAAGGTTTAATGTTTTGGGGCTTTTTTGTTTGCTTGCTTGCTTGTTTGTTTTAATACAAGTAGAAGAATAGTGGCTCACCCAGGGTAAATACAGAAAGAACCGCAGTAAGATTTGGTTTTAAAATGCATGCACATACATACACATACACAGAGACAGACACACACTCACACACACCATTGTCCTGAAAAAACGATCTTAGTAATATTTTACAATATTTGCTGCAGCTAACTGTTTAGGACTGACACATATATTTTAAAACTTATTGTAGAATAAGTGTACAAAAAATAGTGATTCTACTAAACAGTCACAATAAGAAAATGTAAAATTCTAAATACCAAATATTATCTGCATGTGCATGTTCTGTTATGGGAACATTAGGGTTTTTTTTTACTGTATTTGCTATAGCAGATAGTACCTACACTTTGTTATGTTCAAATATCTACTCTTAACAGTAACACATTATTTTAATATCAACCCTTTACTGCAGTCAGCAAATACTGTGTATTTTATTTAAATTGACATGCCATATGTTATTATAAAATATGAAAAGAAACTATTTGGTCTCTCAGATTTAGGCAGAATCATTTTATTTTTGTTTGGTTACTGTGGCTGGCTCAAATATATACCATATTTTCTTTCAGACAAGTCTAAAAAAATTACTATGAGAAAACAGAGCAAGCAATAAAACAAACATTATAATTTGAAATATGAACTATACCAACCAATGATCACTTTTTTACTTTTTTACTTTTTAATGAAATTGCTTAAAGATCTGACTATGTATTACATCCTGTTGGAACCGGAATATGTGCATATTTGTTACAAAATACATGATAACTTAGATAAAACAGGTATCAGTTTTCATGCTTACATACTGTATACCACTTTATGTGTGTTATCCAAAATTGGTTGTCATGATTTCTGTTTAAAAACAATAGCAACTGAAAATAAAGTGGCAGTCATTAAGGGTCCTCATTGATTGTGGCTCATTACGCAATTATCTTAATGCTGAACTTGAGTAAATGGGAGTCACTCATCACAATCTCACCATGAAATCAAGACAGCGAGATTAAACAACTTGAAAAATCTACTATATTATTGAGTGTAGCTACTGATTATACTGTAGAATCAAAAATCAATATACAGTGTACTGTACAAAAAAGACAGGTTTTAAAACAAGTTATCACTTCCAATTATCTGAATACAGTGATAAAACAATTCTATTTTCTGTTTTTGTTCAAGTACTGGGCAAACGTAGGACCTAATTGTGAAAATAGTAACTGAATTAATAAGTGGTGTGACATTTACTTTAATCTAATAAAAAGAAAGTTCTTTCTTAGTGACTTCCTTCACACTGACCAAGTTGTATTTTTATATGATATCACTAGACGATGATTTCAAACTCCTTTGCTTCCAACATACATGTGCTAGAAATTTGTAGCTCACAATACCTTCCTAAAGATGAGACATCCTACATGATCCATTCACTTCCTATTGTAGATATGTTAAAGAGAGAATAAAAAGTTCTGTGTGGGCAAGAAATGAGGACTAAAGAAAAAAGGAGATAATTATAAAACAGAGAAAACCATTATTGCTATATGAGTTAATGACATTCCCAAAGCACAGGAAATCAGTATATACTAAGTTGAAAAGCCCTAAAAATGTAGAATTTTATCATTGTCTCTGCAGAAAAAGGGAAGGGAAGGAAAAGGAACGGGAGGGAAAGGAAAATAGCTTTTCAATAACAAGTTAATAAAAGTAGTAAAATGAGCTTTTCAAATCAGCTTTCTATACTATTTTTGTCTGTATACTAATTCTCAAAATTTTCTGCTGTAGCTGTTTACTAGTTTTGAGCAGTGGACCAACATGATTTATACTTCACCACTCAGATTTAAATTTCTTTATTTACTAATAAGCTGTCAATAGGTTATTCCTCTACACCAGACTGATCATTTAGATAAGGGTGATATTTTGCTTCAGGCAGGCACATATTTTCTAGTAGTAAACATTTAATTTTATTCTATAATAAAATTGATCATGTCCTCAAAAACACCATAGGCTTATTGAGCTTGTCTCTTACTCATAACTTTAATTCCAATATGTCTCCTTTATCCCACAAGAATTTGTTGTTGATAGGGATTTTGTTTGTGACGAATTTCAGATAAGTGTGTGTTGAAAGATGCTCCCATACAGAGCATTCTGGTTTGGAAGCATTTTTATTTTAAGGATTATCACACCACTGGGAATTCTGAGCTTCATACACTCAACTAATAATCAACTCTGCTTCCTCTGAAAGTTTTCACCTCTCAGAAATATCCCCTTTGAGATTCATATTAGTGATTTAACCCACAGAGATCTTTTTACAGTTAAATTAAATCTTCATGAAAGTGTTGTTTTTTTTTCTCACTGGAGATAAGAATTTGAAAGAACAGAAGACCTAACGCTCTTAAATGTCCATTTCTGTCCATTTGAGCAGAGAGTGCATGAACACTGTTTGATTTCCACTTCCTTAAAACTGGAAGTGTTGTGCTCTGTAAATGCAGTATATATTTTGCCTTGTTTTCATTTGTTACTTCCAGTCTAGTACATATGCTACCACTGGTAGCTGAGAACTGCAGTTCAGGTGTCAGCACCAGTGCTGGACTTCACAGCAGATCATCAAAACACTGAACAGCAGTGAGAACTGAAAGGTCCTTTCAGTCCTGGAGGGGATCCCTCTGTACAGGTGCTGATGAGCTGCAGGGCTCAAATCAGCAAATCAGTGCCTTCCCTCTCTGATGACTAGTGTCTTGAAAAAGTCCAAAAATGGGCTAAGAACCACATTTTACTGAAAATTTAAAGTTACAGACTATCAAGACTGGCTATTTAGAGTGGGCTTTGTCAGCGAAAGAAAATTATGTCTTATATGAAAGAGAAGAAAGAGAAGAAAAAGAAAGAAAGAAAGAGAGATTGAAGAGAGATTGAAAGAGAGAAGGAAAGAGAGAAAGAAAAAGAGAGAAATAAAGAGAAAGAAAGTGAAAGAGAGCAAGAAAGAGAACAATATAGCAAGAAGAAGGAAAGAAGGAAAGAAGGAAAGAAGGAAAGAAGGAAGGAAGGAAGGAAGGAAGGAAGGAAGGAAGGAAGGAAGGAAGGAAGGAAGGAAGGAAGGAAGGAAGGAAGGAAGGAAGGAAGGAAGGAAGGAAAGAAAAAGAAAGAAAGAAAGAAAGGAAAGAAAGGAAAGAAAGGAAAGAAAGGAAAGAAAGGAAGAAAGGAAGAAAGGAAGAAAGGAAGAAAGGAAGAAAGGAAAAAAGGAAGAAAGGAAGAAAGGAAGAAAGGAAGAAAGGAAGAAAGGAAGAAAGGAAGAAAGGAAGAAAGGAAGAAAGGAAGAAAGGAAGAAAGAAAGAAAGAAAGAAAGAAAGAAAGAAAGAAAGAAAGAAAGAAAGAAAGAAAGAAAGAAAGAAAGAAAGATTACATTTTGTAGAATTACATTTTGTAGGCAAGAAACCTTTGAAATATTTTCATCATCTCAATAAAAATATTAACTATTTTAATACCAGAAATTGTGTCATAAAGAGACACTAAAAATATTATTATTTCTTTGGCACAATTTTTCCATTTTTCATGAGTCGTGCATATGACAACATCACAAGACATATTGTATTATTTAAACTCCTAATGGTGTCTATGCACATTCAGATGCACTGTAACTAATTTTCCTTTATAAACGCAAACTAGATAGATCGAACTAGATAGAACTGGTCCTTGTGATTAAATTTTAAATTTATGTTCCTCCAACTAAAGTTTGCAGATTTTATTTTTATATTATGTAGCCTTAGCACTCTATAATATCTGCAAATATTACATTTTCCTTCTCAAGTTCCACAGATTCTCTCAAAGTATAAAATTAACTAAATTGCTCATTAATTTCCCAATACTGAAGAGTGCTGAGAACCTTCAGTTGTTATGGGATGTAAAAGGAGTTGAGAATGTTCATCATTCTGGAGAGTGAACCCTCTAAAGGTATTGGAACTTATACTGGACACAAATTTTCTTTTTGTACAACCAGCTGATCACTGAACATATTAAAAATATAAATAAAACAAAAAGGACAGGCATAATTACTCCTGATATTATTTTCTGAGGTCTTGGTGTTATTTTCTGAGAACTTTCCACTTATCTAATTAAAATTTTGCTAGATTCTCCAGAGATGTTTTATGTAGATGAAATCCAGCTTAGGCTTCTCCTGCAGTGCTGATTAATTTGACTAGTTTTTTTTAGTAGAACTACTCTGACTTTCAAAGTCATCCATACAGAACTCAGTAGACCCTGCCATGGCTCTGTTCTCAGATATTTCTTATGGAACCAAGAACCAGAGTAAGTTCAAATGGCTGTAAAAATACTATGATAAAATTTTATTTTTCCCACTTGAACCCAGACTGATTCATTGCACAAGACATATAGGCTCAAGGAATCAAACCTGTTCAATGTCTCTTTTTGCCTTCACCATTGGCTGCTCACCTGACACCCAAACCCAAGACTGAATATAAAATTATTAGTTATATAATGGCCTTTTCTCTGGTGTTCATCACCACAGAACTGAATTGCTGTACATACATGGGCTATCTTCACAGCATGTAGGAAACGCACTAGAAAGTCTGCTGGCCTCATTTTGTGTTGGATATTAAATGCATACAGAGAGGAACATCAAAATAGTCCTCTAAAATTGGATGCTGTACCTGATCGATTGATGGTTTTTAGCAATAGCATATTCATGAAATATCACATGCTCAGAATACAGTTCCTACCAAAACCAGTTGCAGCTAAAAGCTCTGAGTTCTTCTGAACATAAGAGCATAAGTTTCTCAGATTGGATAAACTCAATTAACATCTATCTGTAAAAGATTTTGCTTTAAGAAACTCCTCTGAACAAGTTAATTCTTTTGTAGTGAATCAAATTCTACAGAGAAAGCTTAATATTGACACCACTTTTTATTTTCCTATTTTGACCATTCTTGTTCTCATTGCTTGCAGTAAACAAGGCAGAGTTTTACATCTATATGAGAAAAGATTTATTTATGTATTTTAGACACTCTTGCATCATGAGGTCTGTCTTGCTCTGTCAGACTTAGATTTCTAGAATGGAAACCAAAGCAGTACTAACAACATAAGTCCTTGTTTTTTAACTAATAGCTATTTCAATGTGATATTTCTGCAATATTGGTTTTATGCTACCTTTACAGTTATTTAATTTCAAAAATAACATAAGGGGCAAATAACATTATTTTTCATTTGAGAGGATTATCAGGCTCTGCATAAAGAAAAAAAATCACTGGAAAGTGACTAGCAACATGATATGATAATGTAAAGAAACTTTGTACTAGAATAATAAAGAAAGTTCTAGACTCATTGAAGTTTTTTCAGACGCAGTGGCCTGCTGCCTTACCTGCGTCTTCCAGAAAAAACAAAGCAAAGAGCATCAAAAATGAAAACTTTATCTAAACAATAAAGTTGTGTGTATGCAGAAAAATTGCATCCTGGCCTTTTCAATGATCAGTTTATGTCCAGAAGCATAAGGTCTGATAAAGCCTATTTTTGCAATATAACTAGAGATGATGTTATTGGTCATAAATTAATCTGCCCTTTTAAAAAATTCAGCTGTAATGTCTATATTCTATACTGTGTAAACATTGTAAGTTTTAAAAAGGGAAAATGGCATATAACTGATGAGCTCTGCAGACGTGTTTTTCATAACATATTTACCACATAATTTATTTATATTCCTTTATTTCTGCATAGAATAACCGATAATACTGCTCAATAAAATACAAGTACTAATATAAACTCATCTATGCAGTACTTGCTTCTCCAATATGTACAGTACTATCTTTCTTCTACCTCCAGTATGCTGTTAAAATTAAATGATGAAATTTTTTTGAAATTTCAAATATATTTTCGTATTTATATTTTCAACATTACATACAATTCCTTTTTGCTTAGTAATAATGGGTTGGGAAGTATCACCTGACACTTCAAAAATCTTCATGAAAGTGAAATTATAAATTTAATATTCTAAGCAGTTAACTCTGGTACTTGACCACATATTTTAAGCTTGATTTTTGTTCATGAGTACTAGTTGGGTATTTTTTAATTTTTATTTTATACACTCTAAGTAACCCCCTGACCACTGTTCTCTAGGATTTATGCTGCTTAATTGTATGAACTTTTTTTTACTCTGAACTATGCAGAACATGTCAGTTTTGGGAGAACTTGCCTAAATTTTAAGTTGAATGGCCAGCTCAACTTCAAAATAATAACATCACTGAATTTTTTAAGATGGATAGGGACAACCAGGGATCATCTAGTTTAGAGAAGAGTCAGAACGTCTGCTCTAAATCATCTCATTCAGAAATCAAAGATATCAGTAAGTTTTCTTCTCTTTACGAGACCAAACCAATCCACTTCTGTCAGCCATTACTGTTTTGGTAGGCCACCGCTGCACTTAGACCATTTTGTCAATGTATTTCTTCTGCTAAAACTTCTTGATTTTGTTTCAATCCACATTAATCCAAATTCTCTGTTAATCACTTCTATTGCCTTTATTTTCAATAACCCGAAAGGCAATGAATAAAGCAGATTTGTGTAGGACAATTGCATCAGCAGCTGCTTCCATAGAAAGTGCACTAATAGTGTTTGCTGCAGCACTTCTGTTTCAATATGAATTTTTTTCTTGCATTCTAAACACAGTGTTGCATATCCAGGCACAGAATGTGTCTGGTTACAGGGTTACAGCTCAGACATAAGGCCAATTGAGCATTAGCCAGAAAAAGGAAAAAAAAAAAAAAAAAGTGTTAGGGTTGGTTGAAGCCCTTTGGAAAGTGGAGGAGGCACATCTTTTATCTTTTGGGACAGAAACAGAACTTGGAGAACAATATTCTTGTTATTCAGTAACATAAGTATGGAAAGATCGCAAGCAGAGACTATTCATCTCTTGTACAGTATTCACAGTCAAAGAAGGAATAAATTACCTTTTGCTTGGAAAGGCAAGACAAAGGACAATGCAAAAGTTCTGCAGAGAGCCACAAATGTAAGGACCCTTTTCTGTGTTTTGGTGGATTTTTTTTCCTATATACAATAAACATCTTCTAGATATTCATATAATATTCTCTCATTAACATGAGACTACCTTAATTAAGGACTGAATAAGAACAGTAATCAACAGCAGATGCTTAGTGATTAATACATATGAAAACAAAAGATAATAATTTTTGAGGTTATCTTATATTAGCTTTCCTAACTGTTTTATACAATACCTCTTCTACAATTTGTAAATAGATATAGTTAAATAGGGATACCTATGGACAGTATTTTCCTTTAGACCATTTGTGAGCTCTTCTGGCCATGAGACTCAAAGGGACTAAGTGAATAGCAGCAGCACAATAGTAAGTAAAACTCCTTTTTCTTAACCCACTATTTGGGCCAAAAATGTCACTTCTAATAGGTAAATGGCAGAGATATATACGTCAGTAATATGTCCCGTTGCTGGGCAGCTCCTTTAAAACAATTCTGGAATTGATATTAAGACAATTTGTAACAGGGTAATGGGTGGAGTCACAGAATAATGATGAATTCCAGTTTCTCACTCAGCATTTCTCAGGATTTGGGATTTTTCTTTATCCACCTATTGACTGAAGACCTGTTTTTGCCATAAAAGCAGCAATCATGGGCTAACTGAAATCAAGTGGAACTGACAATGGCAGGCACCTGCATTAATTAAATCTATGGCAAGATGAGAAATTAAAATCCTATTTTTAATTAGAAGTAGAAATTGAAATTCTTTATTACACAACATACTGCTTGCAGTGGAAGAAACGTGAGCATGTTTTTTTCTAGTTTCAGCTGCATCAAGTTGTTTACACAGAAAAATCATAAGTACTGCCTGGCATGGAGCTTTGAAAGTTGATGGTGAAGCCAGATTTTGATGTTCCTTAAGTGCTTTACAGACCATTTTAAAAAACTGGCTTCAGAGATCATTATGTAACTATATACAAGAACCAATAATGTCAGCATGCCATAACAGCTAGTCACTGTGGTTCGATTTCAAATACTGCTGTGCATTTAATAGCTTCCTGCAGTCTTTGTATTTTTGTCCCAACAACGATTGTATTTTGGAGCACAAATTAGCAGATTATTATTGATAGTTCATGTGTTCAATAAATAAAATGTGCATATTGCTTTAGATTTTCAAGTGGAATTTCTCTGTTCTCTGGAAAGTATACTACAGTATCTAAAAAACAGACCCAGAAAATGTGTTTTGTAGTGGGTCCAACTCTGCTGATGTTTAGTTCATCATTTTTCCTTCACTGCTTCCCTGACACTTTCATGTCAGGCTGTACTCACAACAATAGGATTTTTGAGTAGGGATTTCTGAACTGTGGGTTGAAAAAATACAGATGACAAAAATTATACTAGTGCCCTGGTTTTATTTATTTATTATAAATAATTTTTTTAATGTTCACATACACGTGTTATAGAAGGCAAAAATAAGAATAATTATATGTAACATGAATGCTGAAAACTTTTATTGAGAAATATTTTTAAAGAACAAGAATAAACATGGATATTTATAGGTAATTTCACCTTAAAGTGGAACAGAGTGTGTACAAGTGTTACTTTTTGCATTTCTTTGTCCTCCTCTATAGTTTTTATTTTTAATTCATTGAGCCTAACTATGATAAATGTAAATAAAGTTCAGTCTCTTATTAAAGTATCAGTAGCATTAACTTTTACATATTGAAAAATAATCAACAGAAATTATGCTCCCCTGGCACAAAGCGATTATTATTGAGGACAAAATCTGTTACACATATTACAAAACCAACCAAAAGTCTATATGAAACATCTTGAAAGTTAAACTCTGAAGGGAACAATAATGCTCACTATTCCCCATATTTCAATTTCACTATATTAGTGTAAAGTATTCTAGGAGGATTCAAAGGCTTTACCTTCTTTTGCATTTTCAATTGTTATCCATAAACACACAAAAAGGGGAATTTAGCTGATTTGATCCAGAGTGGATATAGATTACGAAAATATGAAAACCTTTAGTTCTCTCTTCTGTGTTCACTTAAAAATGCCTCCTATATTACACTTCTAGGTGATTTTACCTTCTCTTAACCATGCAAAAGCTATAGCGTTTCAAAGCTGCAGCTTAGTGATGGTGGCAGCTTATTCCTTTTGGTTATCTACAGCACCATCTTAGTGTCTTGATGCATAAAAGAATATTATCTGTGTGACAGTTATGGCTGAAGCCATCTATACTGTTCATGCTATCAGCTCTGAAAGAGCTCAGAATAGAAATCATTCAGTTTAAGACATCTTCTGTAGTTTCATTAAAAGCTTAAAAACGTGAGGTACTGCAAGTTATGACTAAGGTTATATGAAAATTTCAGTAAATACACGATGTGGAAAAGTATATATGCAGTCGAGGTGTTAGAATAGAATTGCTAATCTTTTGCAAAGGCAGTTGACCATAAGCAAGACAACCTATAAATCTGCTTTGCTTCTTTACTTAATTTTCATCACAAATAATGTGCCACTCTGATTGCATGAAATCATCAGGAGTGTCTTCAATTACTGTGTGCAGCCTCTGATCAAAATGACTTCCTCTATTCTCAATCTGGGGGATGATGGGGAGGAAAACGGGAGGAGGAGGGGGGTGAGAAATGCATAGCTGGTTATGTATTACAAAATGTCAGGTTACTGTGAAAGTGTATATATTCGTATTTAATAATTTCTAAGCTGGAGTTGTGATTGTAATAATGGTTCATTCATATCTGCATTTCATTTAAATGCACTGTTTTGACTCAGTGAACGTTTGTCAAAGATATTATAGCTAAACTTTTTCACATGACCACTGAGGTAATGACAGCATTACATTACCAGAAAACTGCATGACTTGCTGATACTTCCATTTTCCTCAGCAGCTTATGAAATAATAAAAATGTGTGCATGAAATGGCGGCCTGTTCTGAATTTATTTTAATACAGATAGGCTTATACAGGAAAATGAAGAAGAGTGTAGGACCCCAGACACAAGAGACAATGACTACGCACAAAGCTGAATTTTACTAGCAGGAAAGATGGATATATGGGTATTAGACTTTTCATAGCTATAGGAAGGATAATCTTTCAATCAGATTAATGAGAAAATATATTGCATGGGCCCTACAGCACTTTTTGCTTTCCAGGCTAATACGTGATTTAAATCCCAAAAGTACATTTTCAGCATTACAATATCCTTTGATAATAATGTCGCTTGCACAAAGACAGATAAAAATAAAACAGTCCCCCTTGATTTCCCATTTTAGATTTGAAGTATATTTTCTGTTCTTTGCCTGCAATGAAGTGAATTCTATTGAGAAGAGTCACATTTAATAAGACAAAGAGAATTTTCTAATTATGCTACCTGTCAAGATTGGAATCTATGGGATTGCAACTGCAATTGAAGAAACAGAGGAAGCAATTGTATATAGTCCAGTTTACTTTGGTGTATGATTACTATTTGCACTTAGATATTGCTAAATGTAAATCAAGTACACACATAGAAGCATGCTTTGAGGTAAACACCAAAAGGCAAGTCTCAAAATGGATTGTATAGTCCTCATTTCAATTTTCAGTGTGCAATTTCCCAAGCTATCCTAATTTATCTATAGAAAAATAGCAGAAACCATGAGAAAGAAACAATTTTAAATTACTCTGAGTCAAACAAATATACAGTGGACCAAATGATAAATATAATTACAGTACGAATTACTAATGGAATAAGAATATATACGCATAATTATGCTAGGTTAAGCATTTATGCATCTTTCTGGAGGAAAACTGTACTGCAGCAGTGAAGAAAAACAAAAGCCAATTAAAATTAATGGAATAGGAAAAAATAATTCTCTCCATGCAGTTTCTTATCATTTTCACATAGTTCATATTAGAAACAAGCAAATATTAAAGAAAATTTCACTGTTATAAATTGAGCCCTGAAAGTTATCATATGCTGTCCTTTTAGGGTCTCTGGGGAACAGTTCAGTGTGCCCCATCAGACATTACTCTTATTTGCAGCAATGCAATCTTGGAAACACTATGGCACATTAGACAAGGAAAATAAATATTGTGCTCTTGATGGTTTCGTTCATATTGCAAGTTTACACAAATCTGTGGCATACAATCAATTATTATAAATACTTTATACAAATAAAAAATTAGTTATTTTAGTGACTTCATCACAATTTTTTTAATTAAAACAATTTCTGGTAGGATGATGCACATTATGACCATAGGTAAAACAATCATCATAATATAATCATCTAACAATCCTTTTTTGTTCCATTTTCATATGTGCTCTGTGTATATGTATTTGTGTATATGCATATACACGCATGAGTATTTAAATACACACACACATATACACACACACAAAATCTAGTGCAAAATACACTTTATTTGATGCTGAAACACATTTTTATTTTATCTCATTTTGTTTTATGTAAGTTGCAAACTCACTTTTCAGCTATTTGGTTTACATCTCTACATAGATGGTTCTGTAGTGTTTATTCAGAGGGGGAAGAAAGATGTCTGCATATCTTTACTTTCCTTAAAAACATTTAAGCTCTATAGATGTTTTTTAATAACTCTGAAATGGTGTCTTTTGGAGCGCTACTATCAAATATCTTATTACTAAGCTACAGCTTTAAACATTTACAGTAGGAACACTACTAAAAATTCATAAATGATTTGAGCATTCTAGTCTGGCTCAGGTTTCTGAATACATAAATATGCAGCACACTTAGTTCCAGATCAAATATTTGGTGTCATCATCCACACAGACAACAACAGCAAAGCATAAAATTCATAGGGTTGCAATCTCCTTTCACATCCCTATTGTAGGACCTTCAAAATTTTAGAATTATGGATATGTTAGACAGGCTGCCAGCAGCCTCAAACATAGGCTGTGGATCAGCCAAGATTCTTCCACACTCCAAGCAGTGTTAGCACTCCCATGTCTTCCATATTTGTAATTGGTTACCCAAACATGAGATGATGTGGCCAAAGGAAGATTAATTCTACTAAATGCCTTCTGTGGGCCAAAAGTTTCAAAAGCAGACATGTTAAGTTGCATAAGGAAAATTATGCTGACACTGTGATCCTGAGATAGGATATATATTTTCTGGCTTCAGCATTGTCCTTTCAAAGGAACATAGAAGATTCGTGTACTGAGCTTCTTGCCCTCTGTCACTTCTGAAGCATCCCCTCCTTCATGCAGAGATCAGAGAGATTTTTGTACCTTGCTGTACAAAGAAACCCATGAAGTGACCTTAAAAGGAAACATTGAGTGCAGGGTTGCAGAAGCTTAAAGCTTCACAGAAATATGATAGAATGAGAAGATGCTTTTTTAACATGCTTCCCCACTCCTAGTTGTCCATGGAAGAAGGTCACTTTTTTCTTTTTTCTTTTTTTTTTCCTCCAACAATCATTTGATTTCTGTGATTGATGTATGTATTTCCATTCAATGAGAAGGCAGGCCATTCAATTTCCTCAGTATTTATGATACTGCCTCTCAAGCAGACCAATAGAAGATACTCTTATCACCTGAGACACCACAAAAAAAAGTAGAATGAAGTCACTCATTCAATGAACTGCTGTTTTATTTATTCCATGAGACCTACTTTGGAATTCCATGAAAGCTCTTTACATTTGAGTATGGTCAACAGTAGGCCCAAGTTTATCAATGTAATTCTGCAGAACCGAAACACTTTTTAGTTTCAGCTAACAATTCCTTAGCCTTTCTCTTTAATTACATGTGGACGTATGTTTTCATGCAGTGTTCTCCTCAAATTCACAGTTTCCCAGAAGAATACAAGTCAGTGCATACAGTGCATTGTACTTGGCACAGGAACATTTTCAGAAGCATCTGTGAAGATGTCATTGCTTACATAAAGGCAAGAACATCTGCCAGTCATAACCAGTGCACAATATTTTCATTCATAAAGAACTGCTCTGCTGATTGCATTGCATTGGTGAATGAATAAACTCAGTATAAAGCTTGCATACCAGTTAAATTTGTAAAGCATTTTAGGAGTCAGCAGGATGAAAGGCACTATAAAATGCAAGATAATATTAAAAAATAGATATGGAAAAACATCAAGAAATGAGAGATAAACTGAAGCAGATTCCATAGCTATTTTTAGTTATGCAAAAGGAAAGGACATTGAGCAGATTACCTCCCAGTAAGTCTGCCTTTTAGGTCTTGTGTCCTGAATACATTCAGGATTAATTCTCTACTTCAAAAGGGGTGGTACTGTTTGCATAGCAACACATTACCTTCCTGTTCTCTATCCTTTTTCACACCTTGGTGGGACTCTGTGTAGATGGCTTGTCACCCCAGATTCAGTGCAAAAGAGTCATCACAGTAAACACAAAAATCTCGAGTCTCAGGCCTTCATTTGCCTCAAGCCTCAGTCTCATAGTTATAGTGAGCTTCTTAGTCTCCCTTCAACTGCAAATGGAAAAGAAAATGATGTTTCATAGAAAACAAGTTTGGAGCAATCTTTCCACCATGTCTCCAGAAAGAGACATGGTCTTCTCAGTGACCTGAAATTTGCTATCCTTGAACTAGCTATTGGGACTATTGTTCAGTTTGTTATATCCTTTGCTTCTGCACAATGACATTTCCTCAGGCTGAAGACTTCAGTGTCCACCTCTGACTCTAGTGACAAGCACCACTTTGTACACTATGCTCCTCATCTCTTGAGCTTCCTTAGCCTCATGAGAGAAATGGAACTGTCCTCAAAAGCAACTCTTTAGGGCCTCACAAAGCTGTTCTAGGAAGGAGAGCAGAGCATCATAATGGTTTTGATTCAGACACAAAGCAGTACCTAAAACCTTCATTTCTTGTAGGGGTGGGAGAACCACTACAGCAGTCTCTCCCTAACTAATCTATGCCTACTGAAGAGGAATTCCTTATTGGGAATCTTTTCTGACTAAGATGATTAGAAATACTACAAAAAAATTGCAACAGTTTTCTTTCCTTTATTCCCTTTGGTCATTTGGTGGCTAGCTGCTTACCTTCATTTGGTGGCTGCCTTGATTCCTTCAGTAAAGTCTATAATAACAAAAATACAGGGCTCCAAAATTTTTGGAAAATGAAAAATTTTTTTCAAATGAAAGAAAAGCTACAGGAGACGGGTAGGAAAAATCAGGATTTTCCCTTGTCTTTTCAATTAATTTACAAGGAAGAGACAAGGTGCTCTTCTATTTGAATCCTGCTGCAGCACTTTAAGAGACTGAATATCAAGAAAATGTATTGCATGAAAAATTTTTAGGTTCCAATATCCAGAGTATTCTCCCCAGGCAATGGATCTGAGGTATGCTTTTAGTGTTGGTATTGTTTGCAAATTACTTTGTGTGAGTGGCACAACAGGAAGAAAAAGACTCATTTTCATGTCCATCTTGCTGACTCTGTTTATTATCTCTTCAGGACTTCAGAGTATGACTAAAGAAATTATGGCTGTAAAGGGCAACCCTCACCAGAGCAGGAACTGACTGTTACGTTTCTCCAAATTAAAATTCTTTTTCTAGGTCCCAAATCTGACCCAGGACAAATTCTCTATAGTAAAGAGAACTAAGCCATTCACAACGGTTAAACTTGTCAGTTACTCAAGCCATCTTCATAGTTATTTGGGCCTATTTTTAGCAAAATGGCTGAATGTTATTTCTAATTATTACATCTTATATGGCTCATATAACAAATGCCAGCTCTACCATGCCCAAACAGATAAATGCAATGTCCAGCTATCTTGCTGGTGATGGCACTTCTGGCAGCCTGAATATACTTACTGGTTTTGTCTAGGATAAAGTTAATTTTCTTCACAGTAGATTGTATGGTACAATGTATTGACATGGTGGCCAAAACAGTATTGAACCGTGCTTGTACAGCATCAAGGCCTTTTCTACTCCTCAAAGAGAAGTCTGGGGGTGCACAAAAATGTGGGAGGGGACATGGCCAGGACAGCTGAGGCCAACTGACCAAAGGGATATTCCATACCATATGTCATCATTCTCAGCTATAAAAACGGTAGGGAAAGAAGAGGAAGGGAGAGATATTTGGAATGCTGACATCTGTCTTTCTAAGTAACCATTACATATGATGGAGCACTGCTTTCCTGGAAACGTCTTAACATCTGGGAAGCAGTGAGTTCAGTTCTCATTTTGCTTTTCTTGCACATGCAGTTTTTCCCTTACATATCTGTCTTTATCTCAGCCCACAAATTTTCTCACTTTTACCCTTCCAATGTCTCTCCTCTATCCCACTGGAGGGGTGCAAGTGGGAGACTGAATGGGGCTGAGCTGCCTACCAGGGTTAAACCACAACACTCCACTATCAGCCTCATGCCTTACTTTGGCAACTATATGTCAGGCTCATTACTCCAGTGGTGTAGGTGCTGTGAGATGGTTCCATAGCAAATAACACCTGAGTTAATTACTTACTCTATATGAGATCATTCTTGGAGCCAAGCCTTCCAAACTTCTGTTGAGAATACATTAGAAGATAAAGGTGCTCAGCACTTCCCAAGGGACATGGCACATTTTAAGATGAAATTTGACAAAACAAGGTGCTGATGCCTCCTCCCAAATCCATAAGTTCATCAGTCTTCATACAAGCCAAAAAATATAATCTAAGTTCTCAAGCATCTTTAATCTTCAGGGCTAGCAGTTTCTCTATGGAGAGAAGTTTGAAAGGAGAAATGTTAAACCTTCAGAAGGATGTGAGCTGCAGTTCTGGCATATGCGGGCAATTCTTGACAACAGTGATTTAGGAGCAGCATGTGACTACTTCTAAATTGACAACCAACTATTTTTCAAAAGCATTCATAAAAATTGAATGGCTGAAATATCTCAAGTAGCACACCACCTCCTGCTTTCTTGCCTCCCTCCACATCCCTCCATATTATGCTAGCACTTCATAAAACAGCAATGTAACAAGTCAGTTTTGACAACAAAACTGCTTTTGTGAAGAAATACATTCATTTGCAATCATAATCAACTGAAAATGCTGAGTTTGAAAATACTGTGAAGTGCTGTATATCCCTACCAAGAATTAAAAATAAAAAATGACCCTTACTATAACAACAAATTGTTTTATTGCCCTGATGAGCTAGTGACAAGAAAAGCAGTAGGTAGCACTGCCTTCATCACAGAGTATTCTAAGAAATAACTAATTTAAACCTTCTCAAGCACAGACACAATCTGCTCCACATGGGAGCATATCTCCAGAGGGTTCATTAAGTTACTGGCAGTCTAGATTTTGGAAGCAACAACTACACACTACATCTCTGTTCTTGCCTTTGCTATATGATTTCTTGAAGACCTATAGGTTCAATGAATCGAGGTGGAGTGACGGATAGAATTTCAAACTGTCCCTGAATTTAAACAAATAAATAAAGTAAAAAGATATATATTAGTATAGCTGTTATGTTCAAATGTAGTAACTGAGAAAATACTGTTTCTTGAAATAGTTTTAGAATAACTCCATATTAAATTTCAGAAAAATGTTGCTTTTCTTCTACATAGGAATAAATAATCTGTAACTTAGAACTATGTGGAGTCAGCATTGCTACCCTTTATCAGCAAATAATAAGGGATTTGAAAATTTCTTTCATGCTTCCTTTTTTCTGATTCCTGTGGCATATAAATTCATTCTGAACCTTGAATCTCTCTTAAACAGAGAGGAGAGTAAGTAGCCAAATTGTCTTCCCTTGAACAATATAAACCTGGTGAGTTTTGTGACTGTCCTGTGGTACATTTGTTGTAGCCTGGACCTACAGAGGAAGTGCATGAGAGATCTGTGTCCTGTTTTGATTCCAGAATGTTGGTGCATGCTTTGCTTACTTTGGTTTACACTGTTTCATTTCTCCCCAGTATTCCTTTGTGAATTTTTGGTTCAAACAAAATGCCTCAAAAAGCAAATCTTAGACAGAATTGCAATTTTGGGTTTTTACAAAAAAAACTCCAATCTTTTAGGTGGTTTCCACCCAAAGCCATAAATTAGATGCTATACTCAATCCAGGTTCATGAATCTGTGGCTTGAAATGACACTTGAAACCAGGAAAATGTATCTGTTTCTGAGCTTTACTTTCAAAGTTTTGTACAGCTCTCTATAATACTGTTGACAGCTATTTAGATATCACTGGATTTAAATGTTTGCTTTAGAAAATCACATTGGGAGAATTTTGGTTTGTAAATGAAAGCTGGTTCAGAGCTCTGTCCTGCTTTGCTCAAGTTCAAAAGAGAAAGGATAAATTATTCTAGTTTTAAGCCATTTCAACAGCTAATGGAACAGTACAAATGGAAAGGGCCCATGTTCTTGGAGCAGAAGGGTCTGAGTTACATTCCCAGTACAGGCTGTGTGCAGATTACATGACAGCTGTGGCATCTGCATTTACACAGTTGCAAATCATTTACGAGACTGACAGTTGTGCCACAGTTTGTGGTTTTCTCTGCCACCAGTTGAACTAAAATATCAAAAAGGGAAAGGTTAATGCACTACACACTGTGCTTGGCATCCATCTGAATATTGAAAAGTCCGTTCTGTTCTGTACTAATGCATGAAAATCAGCCAAACCAAAGTACAGTAAAGAGTAGAAAGCTGTTCCTGAGGTTGAATCCTGGGAAAGCTCTGTTTTATTTGCCATTGATCTATAATCTCTCCCTAGAAAGGAGGGGAAAAATTATCTCTTCTCAGTGTGTATTTCCCCATTATATTGAAAATGAAGGAGAAAGAGGTCTTGAAGGTGACAAATAGCTGTCTTCTGTCCCCTTCCAGCTGGCCACATGCATATAATATTTAGTGGGTGTGACGATGATACAGAAAATGCTGGCACTTTGTATCTCTTCAGAAAAGGAGCTGGCAAATGTTTTCAGCAGAGAGGAGGCAGTGGGGTGCTCTGGAGAGGCACCACATCAGTAGTGCTCTCTCTCTCAAATCTCTTTACTTCCTTCTACATTCATGAAGTCAGTTGGTGATATGTGTGCTATGCTGGTGTTTTCACCAAGGTCAGCAGAGGTAGAACTGAGAGCTCAAGCTGAATGATGAAGTGGCAGTGGCTTCAGACAACATATGGAAGCCTTTATTTCTTTAGGAAATTTCTCCTGCTGTGTCTCAGGAGGTATAACAGCATCACTCTGCAGGGCCTTCCATGAAGAAAACTGGGTGAGTCATTAAAAGTATGAAGTGTTATAGATATATTTGAATGACAACTGACCTGGCTCAAGCCAGGATAGAACTAATGTTGTTTTGGTAATTTTACCTTTCAGTTGAGCCTCTCCAACTAATTGCACTAGCTGAAATTAATAGCATGGCTTTCAGTCACTGTTTGCTTCTAGTATTTATATTTACTGCTGGAGAATGGTATGCAGAACCAAGGCCACTTCTTGCTTCTGCTAAACATCTTATCCTCCAGAAGCAAAAAGGAGGAAAGGGGTCCTCCTGTGTAGAGGCATGGACCATCCAGGTGACGAAAAATGGCTAAAAGAAGTAATCTATCCCATAAATATCATACTTTGTATAAATTTCATTGATCACAAGGGTCAAACTTTCTTCACTCATGACCAGCATTCTGGGGGGACTCAGTCCATTTGTCTGCCTTTGATCCCAATCTGTGCATTCCTGTATCAGTGTTTTCCTGCATCCAGCTCCTATCTGCCACTGACTACAGGAACCTGGTCCCTGCAGCCTTGTTGGTGACATGAATGTTACTGGGGGAGAGCACACTAGTGGTTTTGTATATATTTGTATATATTTCATTATTCTGTTTTTCATCATTACTGTTTCACAATGCAGTGAAGTTTAACTTCTAAGTGGTAACTTCCTTTCCCTTACCCTTTTTCCTTTGTCTTTCTGGGAACAAAGAGGGGATAATAGAGAGCATTTGTCAGTCATCTGGTGGCCCAGAGTTAAACCTTGACAACAACTTAATTTTATTCTTGTGTTCAGTTAAAAGTGTCTGGACAGTATTCAGTACTAGACATAGGTTTTTGTTTGGTTGGTTGGTTTTCCCCCATTACCTGTTATTTAGACACTAAAACTACAAAAATTTGTAATAATTTGTATGAATATTTATATGTTTAACATTTCAGATGGAAATATTTTTATCTGTATTTTGTCATCAAAAAATTTATTGACAAAAAGACCTGTCTATATATTCCCATTACCCTTTTTCTCCCTTATTGTCACTTGAACAGATTGATGAATTTCTACTCAAACCACATGGGCCACTCCTGGTCAAGCTTTCCTGTTCCAGGGCTGTTCCCCAGTCAAAACCTCATACCCTGAATAAATGACCTTAGAGAAACTTTGCCCCATTTTTCTCTAAACAAAGTGAGATGCCTCCTTGTCCCTTCTGTCCTGGACACATTCTTAACTCCTTAGGAACAAGTTTCTTAAATTAGATATAAACACAATATTGTTCATTCATATGTATACTAAATGCATAAACTTAAAACCAAATCAAAACAAAACCAAAAACAAAACCAAAAAACCTGCTTTCTTATAATAAGTGATTTAGCAAAAAATGTTGTTTTTCTTATGCAACTATTCTAATGTAAGTAACTGAATTAACAAGCAATGAGGAGAACATGCATTAAAATATTTACTGTCTACAATTACTTAATTCTTTCTGACTTAACAATGCAATCTATTATTAAAACCACATATTTGATATGCTTTCTTATTCCACTTCTATTATTTCAAATGTTTTAATGATTGTAATGATTGTTTTACAAGGAATAAAAATATACTCAATGATAAAAATTAGATTAATTTGATTCCTACATGAATTAATAGAAAAAACATTTCTAGAATTTTCACCTAATGTATTATGCATGAGTTATCATTTCCAGCATCAATAAAGTTTGAAAATGTCAGAGAACCAGAAATGTTGAAAAGCAATTTCATGACAAAGTTTATATTTGACACACAAGAAGAGAGATCAGACATTAAACTCAGACTGTGATTTTTAATTTTCCTTTTAAGTTTGAAGTGATACTATTAGTGCATCAGAATATGAAAAAAATACCCTTTTGAATAGGCAGGAAAGAGTTGGAATTTCCCCCCCAAATTTAAAATTTTCCATTCTTCACCACAACACATCTCTCTTCAAGCAGAGAGTTTGAGAACAAACCATTCAGCTTTCCTCATATAGACAGTTGTGTGCTGTTTCTTCTTCTTTTTTTTTTTTTTTTTTTTGAGAAATTCAAGCAGTCACTTTCCAGGTCCCATTATCCCAGGTTGATGACACAGTCCTTGAGTTTGACTGCACTTGCCCTGATTCATCCTTTTGGAAGCATTTGGTTTTGCACGAACATTCATTACAGCAGAATTCAAAGCTGGAATTCATAAATCAAAATCACAAACAAGTGCCTTAATCCTTTGGTTGTGGAGTTAATCATTCCCTTTCTGGCACAGTGCCTGCTATGCCAAGTAAAACATTTTCTCATAAAGAAGTATATGAGAACAGAGGATATAAAGGGGATGTATGGTAGTTCAGGTCAGTGCCCTGTGACCAGCAAAAAAAGGGATTTCAGTCATCTGTTCTGTGTTCCTGACAATCAACATCTTATTGACTAAGCTGAGATACACATACTGCCTCTTAGGTCTTGACCAAAACCTGATATTCTTGATAAGAAAGTCTTTCCAGATTCAAGTTTATCAAGAAAATTAATCAAAAATTTCTTGAACTCTTTTTGGAGAATTTCTTTACTGTTTCCTACTCGCTACTCCTTGGAAGTTTTACTAGTGGGGTGCAGAGGAAGGGAGATGCTCTGTGAGGGGTGTTGAGCCATCACCCATGGATGGTAGCCATCACCCAGTCATGCTGGTAGGTCAGTGCCATGCTGATGAGGTGCCAGCCCACTGTGCAGGGTGAGAATTGCATGGTAGGATGGGTGACTGGGACTAGGATCAGCCTCAACCCAGGGATCATAGATAAATGCCTAGTGATGGGCCAGGGTCAGGGTGAAGTAAGAAAGTCAGGTCAGTAGGTCAGGGTCAGGATCAGACTTGCAGGGAGGGCCTAGGGGAAGGACCTGAACACAGAGTCAGCTCCCAGGTGAAGGGAGGTGGGAGGAAGGGAAATAGGGATGTTCTTCCTTCTTCAACTTTAACCAAGGTCCCACAGCTATGCTGTATCAAAGATGACCCTGAGAAAAAAACCAAAACCAACCAACAAACAAAAAACCCCAACCAAAACAGACAACAAACCACAAACCCCATGCAACAAAAATACCAAAATATTGCAATTGAAAAATGTCTTTCCACTGGGAGAGGTTTGTGAGTTAAAAGATTTTGACCAGACGTATTTTTTACTGAAGGGAAGAGTCCAATGAACCTACCTTCCTAGGCAGTCAATGGAAGAAAAAAGGCACTTCCAGAGAGAGATTCTGATTCTGTTCTATAAGAGAAACCTTTCCCCATGAATTATGTAAAGAGCTTGGGGCCACTTGACTCTTAAAGTGGGCATCTTGGTGAGTTTCCTAAAACTGTGTCAGTCAAAACCAAGTCTCACATGAAATATCTCAAACATTCAACTGCATTGCCCATTTTGCATTCAATATTACATTCTCATCTTAGGCAACTCTTTAATTGCCTTCCTGTCTCTGAAAGCAGATGGACAGAGTTCCATTTCACAGTAGAAGAAAGAACACACAGAATTCCAGTGCACAAAATATTTTTCCTTATTGAGAGTAATTTATTGAAATTTGGCTACAAGGAAGATAAAATTGTCAAATAGAGCTAAGGAAGTCCCCATCATGTGATCTCCTCATCAATGCACATTGCAGGAAACTTTATACTATATTATTCAATACAAAATGGGCACTGGTTGAAGCGGTGACTAAAATACATTATAAGGGGTACCTCTGAGATGCACAGCACTTTCAAAATTAAATGCCAGCCCCCATTCATAAAGAATAAGAATTTTTCTTATTATTATATTTTGTGGAAGAAAAGGGTTTCAAGAAAGATGAAATGTTTCTCAGTTTCTCCCTACTTGTCCCCAAAAACAAATATTCAAAATACTGTCTTTTTCCACTTAATTTTAAAGAAAATCAGAATATCACTGAGCAGAGAGAAAGAAAAAGGAAATTCATTCATATAGTTGTAATGAAAAGACTCATGATAGTTTCCGAAGCATTATTATTATTTGCAGTGATGTCGGTTTTGTAATTAGAGAAATGCAACAAAAGAGGGGTTGTGCAATTTTAGGAGAATAGTATTTGCATAAAAATCCAGTCTGCGGACATGTGATTAGTCCTTTTATGGACAAAAAGAGATTTCTTTGTGTTTTCATGCAATTTCTATGTGACTCTTCAGTTCACTCACATTCCATACAAACGCATCTGTTTAGTTATACCTTTTCTTTAGGCACCAAACATAATAGCATCATGGAAAAAATAATAAAAATGCACACTTCACTATTCTTGTTAAGAGGGTATGTGATTTAAGACCAAAATTTAAAGAAAAGCCAGGTAACATCTAGGCTAAAAAATTAAACAATGAAGAGCAACCTGCATTAGATGAGACAATTTGAAATATTGTATGTTAGCATAATTAAAATTTTAGATATAATTATACAGCCAAATCTGCCAACACTTCTTTCTCCTGGTAGAAAAAGATGGATAAGAAAAATAATTTAGGATGTAGCTGTCCATCTTAAAAAAATAAATTAAAAAATAATAATAAAAAAGAAGCCTTACACTCATTTATGAAACACTTCAAAACAGAAATAAATGAAAATGAATTAAAATGTATACATCATCTGCTGTTCTTTCCATCACAAGAAAATTTTCAGGTAGCCAACTGTTTTGAAATAAAATTCCCTGCAGTTGCTATAGCGATGATAATAAAGTTCCTGCCTCAATTTACGTGATAGAGGTTCCTAGCAGAACACTTGAAAAGGTAAGCTAATCATAATGAAGACACTGTTAGTTCTCATGCTCAGAGCAGCCTCCTTGAATTTAGTTCACAATTACAGGACTCCTCCATTGTTGTCAATTTTGTTATATGTACATTATCATAATCTTCCTCAATGTGGCAGTAACAAATTATGCAGCAGATGCAGTAATACTTTCTTTCTAGGTTAAGTCAGTGGACAAAGGATACACAAGTTTGCTACAGTAAACAATGTCTGAATCAAAGATATTTCTCTATTATCTGTTTTGTTGTGGTTTGTTTTTTGTTTTTTTTTTCCCCATTAGGAATCTTTGTTTTTCTAACGATGTAATAACAGTACTTTTTTTTCTCTATAGAACATATTGTTCCAGTCTTGTTTTATCTCAGTGTTGATGCAAACTAAATAGCTTTAAAGCAGACAGTTACCTGTCAAAATGGATGAGTCATCAAAGCAATGTCAAAGATAAAACATTATTGTATGTTCTACTGTAATAATTTCGTAAAATAACATAATTTACTTTAAAACATTTGTGAAGCTAAAATAGCTCTCATAATAGCTGGTTTAGAAGTAAACTATGCAAAAAAGCTGACAAAAACAAGAATGTCATTAAATATTATTTAGATAAATAAGATAAAACAGAAATATTAAATCTGCCAAAAACTAATCATTGTGAAAACAGTGTTTTAGCAAAGCACTTCTAAAAATTCCCATTATTTGCAATTGTGATGCAACTACATATACATACATGTTTCTGTCTGCATCTGTATGTGTTTTAATGTCTGTGTTACTGTCATTAAAGATATATGAGCTCCACACCTTCTGCTAATTTATTACTTACGTATGCATCATGGCCACCGATAAGAAAAATATTGTGTTTCTTTAAAAAAGATGTTTGGAATTATAATTTTTAAAAAAAGCCTAAACACAAATTGAAATCTAGAAACATCTAAAGCTTGATGTGGAAAAGCACAAATACTATGACGAGGTTATGTCACTCAATAAGCGAGATCAAATAAATTAATGAAAGAGCCTGCCAAAGTTAATGGCAGTGATGTCAGTAAGCTTTTAATTAATAACTTTCATTAAACTTTAAGTCCTTTACAGCTGGACTCCTAAATAACCAGGCCTCCAACAACCAAAGAGCAAAGAGAGGATGATTTTTTCCATGGACTAAAATCCTTATCCCATCTAGAGCCACATTCTCAATAACAGCATATGTTCTTTGGCCAAATGTGTGAAGCCTTAATCTGACCAGTGACATTCAGGTCAGGAGTACACATATGGTATGCCATACTGACTCAATTAACCATCCATCAATTTAATTGCATAATATATCAGAAGATGTATTCCACTGCTTCTTACAGTCAGATGCATCCATGGAAATAAATAAGATAAAGCAACAATTTTCTGTTGTTTGTTTACCTTAATGGGAATATTAAGTAGAAACAATAATTTATTTTATAGAGCATTTATGTTATTGGAGAAAATAATTTTTGACAGCTAAACTGATCAGAAACTGCTAGTTTTTAGAAATAATACTTCTTCTAATAAGCAAGTGTAGGTGGAAAGCACACCTTACAAGAAAATTATAGCAGTTCTACTGATTCTAATCACATTAATGTAGGGATGAGGGAAAAAGAAGGTATATTATTTAAACATTATGTAAATTATGAAGAAAGTTAACACATTGCAAACTTGTAAGTAGTGACATAGTTGAGTTGATTTATGCAATCACTCCAGACATCAAATCCTTCTGGAATAATATACATGACAAAAAATGACAACATGGTGACAAGTTTAAAAGAAGAAGAAGAGAAAGAAGACCATTAAGCTTATATTTTAAATATTATAAGGCAAAAGCTTGAAAAAGAAGTCAAACATAAAGCCTTCTGAACTAGAATTCCCTGACTTTGGTCAGTAGCAGTGCCATCTAATATGACCTCTTCAGAATCTGCATTGCTTTTAATCTGTTCATTTCAAAACTGGACCTTGAAGATCTATGTCAGTACACATATAACATTCAGAATTTTAGGGTTTTTTTGCAGCTTCATCTCCAAACTTCCTTTGTAGCCATGGTAAACCCTTATGCACATTTGCCAAGTCAGTGGGTATCACAGCTGGTGTAGGTACCAGTTGTCAGCCACAGGTCATAATACTTTTTTGAGCTACTTGATTATACAATATTACGTAATCAAGTACCATACTAATGACATCCTTTCTTTATTGTCTTGCCTTTGGGGGTGGAAAACTTTTTTAGTATGTCTTGTCTTTACAGACCAGTAGTTGTTGCCTAGAACTGGACCCAGCTTTCACGGTTTTCCTTCCTTTAGTGCATTTTGCTTCTTATTCACTCAGAATAATCTGTCATCACTTCTCTCTACAGAAAACAGAAGTATTGTGCCGTTACACACTTAGATACTCACAAAGTCTAGAATTATGTGATCATGTCACATCTGAAGATTCATCAGGAGCAATATTAAAGCACTTTTAAACAAAACACTCTGAAAAGAGGAAAGGAAAATGGCTACTTGAGTCTGTGCTGTGGTGCATTTTTTTTTAACAAAACCATAAGGTAGTATTTTTAGATTCTGTGAGTCATCACAAGCGTGTGGTAAATAACATAGCTCTTGCAGAACAAAAGAAAAACCTCACAAGCTATAGCTTTTTGTTAGACACTTCAGGCAATCAGTGATTTGTATTAATTAATAACATAATTTACATAGTTTCATTCATAATAATTTCTGTGAAATTTTCTAGTTTTCCCCAGTTTCTTGAAATTCTGGGTGTCTTTCATTTATTCTGTTTTTAAGCTTCTACAGAGTGGACTGGTTGAGAATTTTCTAGGATTTGGACTCCGAGCTGGCTCCTAGAGAGAAAAAAAAGATAATTACTGGCTCTTGAGAATCCTAACAGTGAGATAGTCATTAAAATAAATGGTAACATTTTCATTTTATCATTCATTTGACATATATGCACATTATAGCTACGTCTGTGTCACACATATCTGCCAGGTACCTTACAACCTCCTACAAGCAGACATTGTCTTGGTTCCCTGTCACACTCCTTGCATCCCAGGCCATTACACAGGCTTGCTCTGATCTTCTGTGTCCAGCTTTGCTGGTTGGGATAAACCAGGGTCTCACCACAGAGCCAAAGACATGCTGCCAGACTGAACTGCAGTAGACTCCATGGCTCAGAGTTTCCCACAAATAGAAGTCCTACCAAAAGACACAGCCTTCAGCCAAAGCCAGCTGCCAAGAGTCCATCCCCATTCCTGAATGGAAATCACTTATAGATTACTTCTAGTTGGTGACTCCAGACGGTTAGAAGATGCTACAGGGCATTTGTGACACATGGGCAGCCATTTATGGAGGAGGTTGGGGAGGGAGCTGACAAGGGAACAATTTTATCAGACTTTCTCAGAGAAATTAATAACACACCTGTTGAATCATACACATTTAATATCAAAACTAATATTTTTAACCAAGAATATCTAACAAAGTAGTGTAGTTTTTTGTCCATTAAACATCCGTTTACTGAAACAAACATATTCATAAAAATCACAAATTATTCATGGCCAGCTCTGGAAAAGAAAAAGAATATCCTCTTCACAAGAATTATTGTTACAAATCATTCAATTTATTTTATTACTACTCCGATTTTAATTTAGCTCATGGATTTAATTATGCAGTTCAGGATGTATTTGTAAAGTTATAAAAAATTGAAAGCTCTATAAAATTAATAGTTATTACAACTAATCCATGATTAATTCACTAGCTGATAGTTTTCACATGTCCCAGAATAGCAGTTTGGAGAATATAATTTCTGAAATCCAGTTAGAGATCGAGCTAATTTTCTGACAAAGCCACCAATCTGCTAATTCTTTCTCTGTGAAACACATATGACTGAGATGGTGGTGGTGTAACCTTAAGATCACAGCATCAGTCAGCCTGTAAACTTGGCCATTCTCTAACCTCAAAAAATCATAGTGTCACTGAACATGTGAAGCTCCTCCATTACAGTCTCTGAGGCCAAAGGGCCTGACAGCACAGAAAACCCAAATTCATTTCTTGCCATATCATACTGTCATGTGACAATCTCTATTTCAAACCTCCACGCATTAAGGAATCCTTGTCTTTGTACTGGTATTAGCTGCTGTCATAGTATAAGATGATGTGACATACACTGATTTAGAATTTGCTGCTCTTCTTTTAAGATTTAGAAGCTAACTAAAATGAAGAAGAAAGATGAACCTACCAATAAACAACACATTTTTGGTCAAAATATTCTCTTCAGAGACCCAGAAATAGTATTTTAATGTTTTGTCTGAAAAAAACAAAAAAGTGTTCCAGTGTAATTACATGGGAAGGCAAGATACAAGAGATACAGGTTAATTGGGATATAAATTAGAATTACTACATCTAACAGAGCAAACTCCTCCTCAGAAAAGGGGAGTATATAATCTGGTTTCTTATGAGACACTCATCAAAATGGACCCAACAAACACAGAAAAACAAACATGCTCTACAGATAGACTCACAAGATTGCTCTCTAAATGACTCATCCACACACAAGACAGCTCATGGTTTTTTGTAGCATTTTAGTTTGGCTTGGCTCTGGATTTCTTACTTTAAACAAAAGATTGATGCATTACAAACAGGCAAGAGTCTGGATAAATGAGATCTGATGTTTATTCATGACAGTTTAAAGAAACATTCAGATAGTAAACAAAACTTAATTACTTTAGATAGATATAAGATCTGCTGATACAGAATATAATGCTAAATAATAATCACCAGAAAGGCGTCTCATTATTATTGGTTTTGTGTTTGATATGGGTTTGGCCCAAGGCAAAGCCCAGGGCTTTATTTATTTAAAAGGGTAGGAAAAAAAGGCCATATGCATGTTTCATATTAAATATTGTGATGGCATTACACTATGTGAAATGCAATGAGAGAGAAACATTGTGAAGCACCGAGGAGAATTTAAAAATTTATATTTTGTTGTACTTTTCCTCAGACATAAGCAGACTTTCTGAGGGATTATGGGAATACTAATAGCTACTGCAGTGTGGTAATTTATTATAATCTCACAGCAAGAAAGAGTACATCTACACATGTATACACATGCACACTCCACATCTACAGCTACATCTGATTTTTCTAATAAGTTATCTGTGATTTCTTTTAATTGCAAACTCTGATGAGTTTAAGTCAACATATTTCCTTACTGCTCCTTCTGCTTGTCAGCTGTAGCTGGATTGATAAAATGCAAATGAACAAATCATTAACGAGTACTGGTTATGAATCTCTCAGGCAGTTCAGGACCCTATCAAATCCTGCACCTATTACTTTGTGTGATTGATGTACTATTGTAAGTGATTGTTCCTGATCTTATTAAATCTTATTGATTTTTTCCCAGTTTCTATTTTATGCAGGACCAGGCTTGGACTATTATGAATGTTGCTGAACACTGTTAATCAAGCTTACACAGCTATTTTGATGGCAAACAATTAGAACTCTGAAGCAATACCTTGCAATTAGCTTCAGGGATATGGACCTCAGCACTGTAATAATGAAAGAGACCTTCTCCTTCAAGCAAGGTAATGAGATTTACAATTATGACCCCAAATAACCTCTGAGAAATAACCAATCTGCAAACATAGATGTGTTTATCAATAATTTGTGCCCTTTTTATGAAAATGTATTTTTAAAGTTTTGCCTCACATATGAATCATTGTTTCAAAGTGTAGGAAGTCTTATAAAAATGACAAATATATAAACTGAAAATCTGTGTATAATTTGAACCCACTAAAGGGTTCTACAGAATGATATGCATCAATAACATTGAAATTTTGTAAGCAAAATAACCTTAAAAAATTGTGAGGAAATGATGACATGTTATGCAAAAACTTGGGTAGCTATTATTGTTTGAAAATGCTTATTTACATGTTTAGTTAATGTACATATTAGGTACAATATATATTCAGTATGTAAGTAGACATAGACATCCATAAACATACATCGTTATAAACTGATGTTGTGCATTTTTGAGTTATAAAGAAAATAAAAATCTCCTAATTTAACTGCTTTAGAAATCACAGAAATTAACAGAGCCTTGTGAAATATAATAGAGCTCTGAACATCAAACAACAAATTTTTGGTACATGCAAAGAAATTTAGTACACAATTAATATGTAAATAGAATATGTTTAATATTTTTGCCTAAAAAGTAAAATAGTGCATTTCCAAACTTTTAAACTTTCAGTATGAGTATTTTACTGTTGAAGTCTAAGTAGGTTTCTTTCTGAAAATTTTGTAGTGCTCTGAACTCTTGTACTTACATATCACATTACATTTGAGATTAATGCACATGGTTGTGCTAGTTAGCATATTTGCTAATTTCTTCTTTTTTTTTTTTTTTTTTTTTTCTTCCTAAGGAGAAAATAGTCAATACCTGTAAAAGAAATTAAGAAAAAAATGCCTTGAGAATTACAAAAAAAAAATAAAAAATGGAGACTTGGGATAATCCCTTCAACACTCCTGTTTTGTTTCTATTAATTTACTATATTGAAATCAAGGCTTTTTTAGTCCAGTTTAGCTGACAGGACAAAAAACCAAATACAGGAAATATTTTCCAACATAAAAATGTCACCATGCCTACTCTTCAATTACAATAATTATTTCCAAAAGTCTTTGCTGTATAGGGCCTTTTCAGTAGGATGGTAGTGGGTGCTGAGCATACCACCTGGTCTGGTGATCTCCCTTCTTCTTGCTCCTCGTGTCCAAAGCTTCAAATCCTCTGTGGAACCATTTTCTAAAACAGCCCCTGAAGAGTGTGGCTTCCATAAGCAGAGACTAAAAGAGGGGTTTGGCTAGAGATTTGTAGCTGGAAAGGATGATGGTGAGGATGATCACTTTTTTAATTAATATGTTAATCCAGGTTGTGGGTAGGATTCTGAGTGTAGAAGGGGGAGGAGGAAGAAAGAATAGTATTTCTTAAAACTGTCACTTTAAAATATGCCTACTTCAATTGTAGTGTCAAAGTAGGAAGAGGATTATATTTTAAAGCACAGGATTAATGAGATAAACTTCTCTTAACCCATTGGATACATGTGAAAACTAATCCAGAGAGGCAAAACTGGTATGTGTCTGTGTCTATGTCTATAAGCAAAATATCATAAGATCATAGGGAAACTAGAAGGCTGGAGGACATTTCTGTTTATTCCCAAAGCACTGCTGAAAGAGTTAAATGTGAGATATTAGCAAACTTGAAGGGAATTTTTAAAAGGTACATAAACTAATTCACCACATGAGTTTTTCCTGTTTCTCTTTACATTGAGTACAGCCAATAAATGTGAGTTATTTTAGTGACAATTTCAATTTTTATCAAATAAATATACATTTTTTGATGAAATGTTTAATGAAATGCATATAATATGTAAAATCTATAAAAATGTTGTAGTTATACATTACCTTCTGAGTGTTGTACAACCTTTGTAAACAAAGTATAGTATATCAACTTTCTTGTGACAATAAGCAGATCTGTCATCTTGAGGACAGCTAAATGAATTATTTAATCAATAACAGACTAACTCTGATGATAAGACAAGCTCAGACAAATTAAAAAGTGAACCAGGTATAGCATGTCACAAGGAAAGTACACAGGTAGTGAGTGTATCATACATTTAATATTAAATAGAAAATCCTTAAGAAAAAACAAACCAAACAAACAAATAAAACCAAACCCAACCAAACCAAACTAAAAAACTCAAACAAATAAACAAACAAAAACAGGCCAAAAAACAGACCAAGCCACATTTTTTTTTCTTTTTTTTCTTTTTTTTTTTCCCTATTTCTATGAAAATGAGAAGATATTTTTAAAAAATAAAATTACTAACACAATCCAGTTGTAAGATACTTTATGAACTGATAAATTCAATAGTTTTTTAGATGTGATTTGTACAAAACAAATAATGGTAAGATATCTTAGATAGGAGTGTTTCTAGGTTTCGTGACTGTTACGTATAGATTTTAAGCTAGAAGCACCTGCAGTTAAACTATCTACTATTTCATTACTGAGTGTTTCTACAACTTCTCAGGGAGTTTGGACTGCATTTATCAGAGGTGTACTTACGCCTTTTATTTTCCTCCTATATTCATGAAATTGTCATAGTGTGCGTGTTGCCTACCTGTGCATGCCCAGACACATGTATAAGATTCAGACTAATCTACCAAAGACAGTATATGCAAATTTGCAAGCTAAAGCAAGCCTGGTCTTGAAGAAGGTCTCTAGGCTGTCTCTAGACTTCATTATACAATGATATGTTACATATATAGTTTGCCCAAATGTGGATAACATCCTCGAGAATAACCATATTTGGTTGTATTTTCATGAAAACCTGCAAAAAATGAGGAAATCATACAGTGATAATTTACTTAATAATTTGTGCAGCCGTATAAAAAAGAACTATGAACAAAGAGATTTTTTTCCTTTCCCTTTAATTTTAAACAGAACTTTAAAAAACTTTGGAAGTCTGTACAGCTCATTGTGGCTTCCCATATCCAGAGCTTTTTCAGAAACTGAAACAATATTTCTTAGGAAGAGTCTGACTGTCTGTTTTAAAACTGAATGACATACAGGGTAGCCAGAGCATCTCTAAATTGTATATGCAATTTACAAAATTTTTCAGATTTTTTTTTCCTCCAATGAATATGCATCTTATAACAGAGAATTCAGCTCAAACTATATGCTATTTTCCTTTTAGTTTCTCTTTCTACAGTTCTCAGATATTTTAAATAGTTAAAATTCCTTTTGAGAAGGGAAGAAATTCTTACTTCTCTCTTCCTCTGATTCTTTTTACAGTATGTATAATGTATGCACAAACATCACAGAAATAAGTCTAGAATAATACACATTTAATGATATGAAGACTTAGTGTAGCTATAAAGACTAGGTGTTCTTTTGATATGCAGGATTAAATTTGAAACACACAAGCAGTATAAAGCATTAAAGGAAATAGGAATTTTTTCGTGAAGGACACAAATAGATAAAGATTTTCTTGTGTCCTGTATATGTCTACGTATTAATTTAGGGTAATTATAGCTAAAAGCTTCTGAATGTTAGTGGTAGTGATTTGTCTCATTGCTGCACTGGATTTATGACAGCAAATTCTAATTCACCAAAGAAAATGCCTCTGTGCATCACACATCAGGCATAATAAGTCTTTAATAACAGCATATCATCTCCAAGTCACATGTATTAAAGACATATGCATCGAGTGCAATATCACACTTTAAAAGTTTTGCTTCGTTTGAGAACTTGGTGTTTCTCGATAATTCCTTTTGTGTTCGTGGACTTCTGTTCGTTTTCTCTCCAGCTCTTCTGTAATCCCTTTAGGATATTCATGTCACTAGGGTATTTATTTGTGTGGTGGAATTGCCATTTGCACAAATACTGATCTCACATCTGAGGTAGCTCCCCCACCATGACACTTATTCATATAACTTATGTCAAAACTGCCTGTGCTCAAGTCTTTAAGATCTTCTGAAATGAAATCCATAGTTAGGGCAACTGTAATGAAAAGAAGTGACTTGAAATAAAATCATCCATCCATGAAAGCTCAATTCACAGGTTGAGGATGGTCAGACACAGATCTTTAGCTTAATTTGTAGCAAGTAGCAACTTGGGCTTCGTTTTATATGTTGCATGTGTCATATGCTGTAAGGTAAAAAAAAAAATAATCTAGGGAATGAGTATTCTGGTAAAAAATCAAATCTCAAATGAAAACCAAGATTCTTTGTTTAGTGTTCATGTATATAAAGCAATTATGTTCGTGTTATGACGGATGATCCCCATGGTGGACTTTCTCTATTAGTATTTATATCTTGATGCCATTATATTTTGGGCAGTGCTAAACAGATCTGAGACACACAGAAAATTATAGTCACATGACATCAAGTAAAAGTATTAGTAAACAGTATCAGCATACAGTGGTGAAACTTGACGTGCCAGAGGCAGGCAGACACCAATAAAATATTTCTTTTTTTTTCACTTGCATTGAATACCTAAAGCTAAACTCGGGTTAATTAGGATGCAAACATCAAGCTGGTCTTCTCTCTACTGGGAAAATCTTTCTTTGATTACTGCAATTCCTGATAGTTTATTTGGAGAAAGTTCTTTTTTCCTGATGTTACACAGAGGAAACCTTTAGAGAGATATTTAGAAGTGTAAAATAAAACTTAAAATTCAATTGTGAGTTTAAAGAATGAAGAACATTTTATTACATGATAAAGCATTTTTTTTGTTGTTTAAATGGGAAAGCAAAGAAAAAATCGGAACCAGTTAATTTTATTTATCTTCACGTTCTCATGATTTTTTTATCAGATCACCTCTTGTTCTCCTTCACTCCCCCTTACTTTTCCACAGCCTGTCACTCATTTGTATTTATGATCTCCAAGCTATCATCCCCTCTCATTTTGTGATGCTCCAAGATTCATCCTTTCCCTCCCTAGCCTAACTCCCACCTGTTATCACTATGGTTTCTAATTTCAGCCATATCTTTCACTTCTTTGCCCCTCTTTCATATTACTCTGTAAGGTTCTTTGCACCTTAAACTAACCCACGCATTCATCATCTGTGTTTCTGTCAACATCTATTGCAGGGAAGCTGGGGAATGTCCCAGACTTCCCTCTCTGTCCTTTAATCCTCTTTTCTTAAAGGAAAACATATAAAACTTTTGCTCCTAATTCTTTCATTTTTCACAGTCTCTAATTTTACTTCAGACTTTCTGTCTTTTGAGTTAACTATGTTTGGCTGTATAATTTTTCAGTTCCTTCAATTCTTCAGATTTTATTTTTATTCTAATCCTAATTTTTCTTCTTCTGCATCTTCATCATTACTCTTAACTCCTAACTCACTTTCTCAGTGTTTCTAGATTTCCTCCATTATTGGATTCTCTCCTGTGTGAACACATTTTCTCTCCAATGTCTTTACATTCCAGATTTTAATCTGTCTATGTCATTCTCATAGTTGTGAATCTTTTCTTCTGAAAAGTCTCCTTCTCAGACTCTGACTCACTTGCTCTATATTCTAAATCCTCCTGTTCTGTTTTTTTTTTTGTTCTACTTCTTCTGCATAAATCAGTTTTTTCCAAAACTACCCTCCTATTTTTCATCACATCATTTACATTCTCCTATTAGCTGTCTCCACTCAACCAAAATGTTTGTTAAATACCATCTTATACCTCTAGTGATCTTTATACCTACTAACGTCAGATGTTATTGTGTGTAGGTACTCCAGTACTGATCAAAGTCACACTGTGACCAGTGCTGCACATGCAGTCAGGAAGAAGGTGGTAAACGCAACATCTCAGATTTTTGCAGATAACATTAGATCTACCAGATTTCCTCACATTCATGTTATCATTACCCAAAACTGTTCTCTGGAATAAGGTCATAAGTGAAAAGAGAAATATTTCACTGTTTCATTGTCTTTTCACTTTTTAAAAACAAATGCTTCAGCTAGCTCCCTCTATCTTTTCTCAGTAGTCCTTGCAATGTTTCATCTCTTTTGAAAAGGAACTTAACACATTCACCAGTAAAAGAAAACTTTGTGGACAAAGTGTTTATTAGTCCTTGCAAAAACAAACTCCTTCACAATCTGAACAGCTTTCTCCAGTCTTCCTGATCATAGTGGGCTTAGTGCCCATAGCATACTGTTGCACAGCTAGAGTGACTTCTGTCCTTGATTCATGACTGCCCACATTTTACCAGCATGAGTATTTTATTCTGTTTCATTAAATGACTTTGTTCCTTTTGTTGTTGTTATGGTAAGCTGTAAAGTTATAAAACAGATGAGCAAAATTATTTTGGTTAAGCCTAGTAGATTCCCGTCAACTTCCCCCACAGTGCAACCCATGCCAAGGGAACACCACTTCTTCCATAAGGCCGCTCACCACTGGGAATCCCACAAGAGCTGTTTTTTTCCTGCCTCTACACCAAAAGAAGTTACTCATAAATGCTAGGCAGTTCAAAGTCTCCCGATTCCAGACTGACTTACAAAATAGAAAGTAACTATTATCAAGTAAAAAATAGCAATTGCTGTCTTGTATTACCAGAGAATAAAGATGTTATGACCTGAATTTTCCTGTTTTCCTATTCCTTTTTTAACTTTTGGGAAAAATCCCAATAATTGGAATAGTTTCCAGTTTAGTAAGCTTTGTGCCTGACAACTCAGCAGAGAAGCCTGGAATCATACCTGCCCACCAATACTGTGTATATGTTCCCAAAGGGCAGAGAAAAGGAACATTGTTATCACTGTAGAAAGAGAACATTTTCAGTCCGTCACCTGCCTATCATCAGGGACATTTTCTTCTTTGTTTTTAATTGTACTCTCCAGGCTCCTTTCAACATTGCTGAACTGCCTTTCATGTCTGCTGTTCACATTATCTTCCTCCTGTATATTTCAGTATCTATAAGTTTTCTCACTTTCTAGCTTTCCCTCACAGATCAGAGAGTGTGATGCCATGTTTCTCTCATCAATTTAGAACAGAATGTGCCTATTAAGAATTTAGCAGTAAACACTGCAATTCTGTATGAAGTCAAGGAGTCACAATACTGGTTATGCCATCTTATCACTCTTAGACAACATTTTAAATCTCAGATAATGTTAGATTTTACATGATGGGAAATTGAGTTTGTATATCTGATGTTAGAATCAAAGAACAAAAGTTCTTCAGTGCAATATAATGTATATAATATAATTAATATAATAAACTGGCAAGGCAAGAGAACTGTAGGACAGGAATATACTGACACTACGACTTGTTTACTTTGTTTTTCTATTTAAACAGACATGTTTCCTCATTGGCTTTATAAGAAAGGGAGGGCTAAACCTGTTTAGATACTTACACTTACTGCTTTTTTTTTTGGAAAGGAGTATATATGTCTTTAATAAATATGCTGATTACAGCACAGCATTCAATAGCTATAAATTAAATGCTGTAGGAAGCTGAAATGCTTCTCTCTTGAGATTTTTTTACAAACATCCGCAGGTCTGAATTTTCTTATTTATTTTTAATTAAGGGTATATTAACAAAAGTAAAGCAAAAATCCAAAGAAGCAAACATAGCATTTACATAGTATTTTACATTTACCTTCATTTACCTTTATAAAAATAAAAAATAAACAAAAAAATTGAAGGATGTTACTCTGAACTCTCTAAAGTAAATCTATTTTTTCATATATATGACTTTTCTAGAGTCTACATTGCGTTTGAAGGGATTGCTCAGTTCAGAAAGAAATGAATGAAAGAAACTTTACCTTGGCCCTTCACCAGATCTGCATGTATTTCTAGGGATTTATGTAGACCATTATAGTACTTACAGAAGAGAAAGATCCTTTGTCAAAATATTCACCATCATTCCTTCTCACACCTTACTACAGAAAGGCAGAATTGCTCAGGGGATAGCTGCATGCACATTATTGTCAGTCTTCTAATGTATCTGTGGTCTGATGCTGGTTAGAGTCACAAGTTCAGGAACTCTGTGGAAGCAGTGATGTGTCAGAGCAAGGATGACAGCTGACACTTAAAAACTTCAAAAAAAGCCATATCTTGATAGTACTTTTAGCAATAGGTTAAATCACCTGGAAGGAAAACACTGATCATCAAATTACAGTAAGAAGATACACTTTCATGGCTAGAATAGAAATAGAATTTTCCTCTTTTCAAAAGGAAATCTATCTAAACCTTTAAAAGCAATTTTTAAAAATGTATCTGCTGTATCAGTATCCTTAGCTTGCAGATCTTGCAAAATAGTGCTTCATTACAGTTTCTGAAGGAAATATCACAGCAGTTCAGCAAATGGCAAATGTTTCTATACACATGGTATTGAAAAATATGTAAGCAAATTTGATTCAGTGCTGTAGATAATCACTTGTGGTAGTCCATAAATTTTAAATTATGAATGAAAGTTCCAGTCAAGTGTCTTTATTTAGAGAAAATGTAATAAGAGGGTAAAAGAGAAAAGCTTTTTTTTCAATTTCTTAATTTTCCTATCTTTTGTGTACCGGAAGTTAATTCTTTTATAGTCATCTCATTGTTAGGTGGGTTTTCAGCAGAGACTTTAAGAGATTTTCAATAGAACCAGCCACTTTTAGGAATAAATTAGAGGGGAGGGGCAAAGGAAGTTACTGAAGACCTTTTCAGTGATTCAGAGTTTATCAAAAGCAAGTTTTGAGTTTGGGGAAGATATCTTATGAATGAACTGGACAAGACAGGAAGGATAGAGTCATAATATTGTTTCAGTGTAGTAATTACACTGTCTGTTAGCTGGAAGAGCCATCCATCACATTTAAATCTATACCTAACCCATGATTTTGCTCTATCCAATGTCCTCACAGAGGGATCTTATTTCTCTGCTGCTATTTATGGTGAATTTGAAAGTCATTAGACATACTCCAACTCCAAAGTCCCATAAAGTCTTTCTACCTTTGAATAACAAATTGTTTCTTGGTTGATATTATATTGCTAAGATTTTGCTCAAGAGTTCAGAGGTGCCTGGTCTATTGGCAAATTCCAAAGTACAATGAGTCTGAAGAGGACTGAATTTTTCTGATATTCCTGAAATGCCTTCAAATCCAAATCAAGACCACACTTTGTAGTCTTACCTAAGACATGATTAGGGCCAGAATGAGTCCAGAAGACTATATCCAAGGAGAATATAAAAGCTTTTGAATAGTAAAATACACGCTTAAAGGAAAATTAGTTGTTTTTTTTTTTGACAGTGAAATGCTCTTTTCACAAAACAGATGATTCCTTAGACTTCTGCAGCTGTGAAAAAAGCATTTCAGAAACAGCAAACTTCCTATCATTTTCTAACATCAAGAAAAGTAGAAAATCAGTACAGAACACATTGCATTAACATCACCCTCACAGAACCTTGGTTTTGTCTGCCCCAAAATTTTTGTTTATATACTCCAAATAACACTTTTAACACCTTCAAAATAGACCTTCCTTAAGGATTTTCAGTATATAATTGAGCCATGTGTGTATTTTAGGACAAATATTGGGAAAAGTCATGTTCAATACCGATGTCTATACCATTTAAACAATGAAAGCATCAGGTAAGTAACAACATTTGGACAGCAAGTCAATATGACTATGAAAGGTCTCCAATAATGAGCAAACTCAGACCAATACACTGTTTGAGTATTTGGCCTTCCTATTGACAAAGGTTGCTTTCAATCACACTGTTTCTATTACCATATCAATCATCACTCTAAATGAATACAACATGATCATTGACGAAGACATCACTTAAGCAGAGAAACTAGAGGTTCTATAAAAGCAAATAATGAAACTTTGGTTGATCACAGCATGAAAATTAGACCTAATCCTCAATCATTCCTACTTTGTAAAGCAAACAAATTGAAGCTAAAAATGTTAACTCTATTTCTTGTTCAGGAACTTAAAATATATGGAAATTGATATCACATTCTTAATTATTAAACATAATGCAATCCAATACTTTGTTTGCTACACAAATTAAGATATGGAATTGAGCTGATGAAAATGATTTACGTGCAGGATTAAAATATTGGCAGCTTTATAGAGTGAAATGTCACTATACTGCTGTACCTTCAAGTTTTACATTTCCTCCTTTGAATCCCTGTCAGCCTTCACGAACACTGGAGAGTTTAATCAATGATTGCAAGTAGCCATAACATAACACTGAATATTTTACCTATATAATAACCGGTGATGTTTAGTGTAAGTCAAAAGCAGAAATGACAAACATATATATTTCAATTGGCAAGATTACATTTTAAATTGCATTAATATTAAATTCTCACACATTTCTATGATTCCTTTCTTTTCATGAAAGCAACTTGTATTTTACAAGAGCTCAATGTACCCCAAGGCAATCAAATTGTATTTTGGGTGACTCAGAGGTCATAAAATTCAAAGACTTACAAGTTTATGTATTTGAATAATTTTTTTTAATTTATATGATATAAAACATTTGTGAAACAACCATTGTATTTTCTGTAGATAGTCCAAAGGGTGTAATTCTAATTGGAATTTTTTGTATGTTTCTTTAAGATAGTTAATCCAAAAGATCAAGACTGGGAAGATAACCGTCCTAGTACTATACAGTCTGCTTTTCTTGTAAAAAAAAAAATTGTGTGAAGCTAAAATATGTTCAAAAATGAAGAAATAAAGGCAGGGGTATGTTGAAGAAACTAAATGGTTGGTACAAGGGGATTGACATAAAAATCATCAAAAACAGGGAACTGAATCCCAAAGTTTCGAATCATATCCTCTAGTACAAGTAACTTAAAAGACAGCTAATGTTTTTATAAAAAAGAAAAACAAGGGTACTTTAACGTAATATCACAAAGCATAGAAGAAAGGCTAAGATAAATTTTAAATCCATTGAAGCTTGTGTTTAAAAAGGTTTAATTTCAGTTCTTGATTTTATTTGAATAAACAAAGTCAGATTTTCCATTAGCTTTCCAAAACTAGTCAATGTATAGAATACTTCTAATACCTGAAAACTTTAAGACACTTAAATAAAATCTCAAGGAAGGGAAACAAATAATAATTTTGAGTAAAAAATCCCTAATTTATATTGGAAAAATATCCCCTTCTGGATATTTCAGTAAACAGGTGCAGCATGAGAAATGCTTTATGTCATAGATAATATTTGAAAATATGAAGAAAAAGAACACTGGTACTACCAGTGACCTTCTTTATTTTGTTATCCCTTCAGCACTGGATTAGATCTATTACATATCTATTGGATTAAATTTTTAAGTAGTATTTTGCCTAGATGTACGCTACGAGCACATAGAAATTTACGAATGCTCTGGTCCACCTAGTCAATCCCCCTGTTGCTATAATACTCAGCAGGAAAGCCTGGTTTTTCCAGCAGGTGTATCCGGCTATAGCAAATGTTTAATCCACCAGAGCAAGACAGCCAATTTCAGAGCATTTTTTCATGGCACAGGTTTGCTTTACTGTCTCCAATTCTATGCCTGATCACATACAGAGTGGCAGTTTTATAATATAAAAATATGCAATACTTCAAAAAGGTTCATTAAGAAAACGTGTTATCAAATTAATTTACATTTACTCTACTTCAGGCCATTTCAGGAGCCCTCATTTAAGGCACATACAAATTGAAAGCTTCAGTCTTTATCCGAGCTTAGCCTTCATTTTTCTCACAGCCAGCATTGAACAGGGCTGGGTGGACAGAAGCAGGAATGAATCCACCACATGCCATTACCTGTCTTGTGTCTCAAAAGGCAGAATAACATAGTGTTCCCTTCATCCTCCACAATCACACATTGACCAAAGGCAGTGCTCAGAATTTCAGCATTTGGGTTATCTTTCTTACACCCTTTAAACTTAAGCCAAATTAAGGCAAATCTCACACAGAATCTTTAACTTGCACTTTTACTGTGATTCATATGACAAGCACTGCTCCCCATGGATTTCCAATAGTTTACTCTAACCAAGTAACTCAAATGGAACTTCCTTCCCAATATATCTGTGTTTGTAGCTCTGTTCCCATCTAGCTTTGAGAAGAGAAGCAAGAGCAGAGAGGGCAAAAATAATGGCTTAGTTCCATTTCTAAGACAGACAGAAGCTGGAGATTAAGGATGTTGTTTTAATTATTTTTATTGTCCCATCACTCTCTATGATGCACATGGAGTAACATCATGTTTTTTGAGTAATATGGCAGGAATGGGGCTGGGATTCCAGAACCTAAGACAAAAGTGGAAAGCTTTTCCCTGTTGCTATCCAGGATCATACAGTTTAAAGCAACATTGCAACCTATAGTTCCACTTGTGCGGTGCTGAGAGAGGATCTTGACTTTAGTTTCCAGAATTACCTTAGAGTTTGTGCAAATTGAAATAAATAATTTATCTTTAAAAAGAATATTTTAATGCGGTAGATGTTTATTTGTAGCATTTCCATAACATTTACATAATTGGCACATTAACCTGTTAAAAAGTTAAGGAGAGTTAAGAGTCTTATATGAAAAAGATACTGCAGAGGAAGCACTACTACAGAAGTAATCATTGATAAATAAAGCCATAGATGGAGGCTGAGCACCTTGAGGAAATTTATTACAGTATTACACGGTTTTGTGATTAGTGTATTAGTATAAGAAAAGTTCTGAAGAGATTCGTGTTACCAGAATATGGTTGCTGCTGGATAAAAAGTATTGCATGGTACTGTCTGAAATGGAGTCAAGTTCTGGACAGGCAGTCACAATCTGGAAACCAGTAAGAGTAATGTAGCCTGTGCCTCTCACTACACTGAGTAGAAATAGCTGGACCAGGGCAAAGGGGCAAATCAGTGACTGTACAAGAGTGGATAGGGAAAGTTACAAGGCTCCACAAGTGCTGAACATGCTGTGAGCCTGTCCTATGTTCTGTTCCACTTCTGCCTATTCAGAACATACCTGGCAGCTGGATAATAGCTTCTCAAGATTTAATCTCTCACCAGCAAAAGTGGCTTTAGTTGAATCAAAACTGGCGACTTGTACTAGGTACCAGTTGAGTCCATCATATTTTCCACTTCATTCTTGGAAGAGAGGCAATCTCTCCCTTATCAGCCTTCTCTAAAATAAGGATCCATTAACAAAATATATGGTCATGGTACTTCAGAACCTGCCAAGACTTCAATAAGATATTGACATTACAAACCAATCCAATTTCAGGTATTTCTTTACTACAATTTGCCAGAAAATAATTTTGTGAGTATGTCTATTAAAATACCCTCTTCCATCAAGGTTTTATTGTAATCCTCTGATTGGTCCAGTTTTTACTAGACCAGTAAATGCAGATTGTATCAACAGCTTGCCAGACAAGTATGACCAGGTTGTTTTAAGTGGGCATTTCACTTTTACTCCCACTTATTCAGAACAGTATACCCAATTTACCATGGCTGACATGGAGATTCTTTGATCTAATTTTATAATCCCAAAACAGTGCAGATTTGCAACAGTGAGTGGACTTAGCCATGTGACTTCCATTAAAATCAACGAGACTCTCATGGCATGAAATCCCACACAACCATTGAAAATTAATTATTCATAATAATAACACTTTTCTCTTTCCATTTGAGCATTGCAAACATCCTTTCCAAGACTAATTAATTATGGTTCAAAAGATGCACTGTAGTAATGAGGCAGGCAGTTTATATCTATTTTTATATTTGTGTATACAGAGACAAAGGCAGAAAAATCTAGGTTTGTTTCAGGAAATTCCAAAGAAACTCCTTTTGTTGGAAGTTCACTGATTTGATGAACTGCTGCTGGAACAAGTGGAACTATGGTGTAAAAGTACTCCAGAGCCTTAAAGTTATCTTTCTCCCAGGCACAAGAGTTAAGGGATTAAAAGTGGATATCTATGTAAAATTTATCCAGGACTGGGGCTCCTTAAGGTATTCTTTTCCACAGCACACAAATCCAGAAGTGACCTAAGGAAAGTCACAATCAATTTGAAGTCAAGTAAAAAAAAAAAAAAATCACTAGTCTCCCCAAATCCTCGCTCTCAATATTTATGGGTGTTCCTTCCCTTTGTTACCAGTTCACATATGCCAGTTCAGTCCCAGACCTCAGATCTGCCATTTGCCGTTCTCCATATCTGGGGAGGTTTTGTGGAACTCAAAAAAGCTGTGTATTGAGTATCCCCTTACTGAATCACTAATCTATAAGCTCACACAAATAGCACTGGTTTCATCTTTGATTTGTGTGGATACTATGTATGCAAGTACTGTTCTCTTTATAATTTTACAAATTTTTAGGTGTCTAGTCCCCAGCTCTAGTCACACGAAAATCTCTATATATTCCCCAGGGGAAATTATGCACTCAATTAGGATTCGGATTCAAAATAACCAGAGAAGGTCCATGCTAAATGGTAAAAGAATGATAGGAGAGCTAAATCTGAAACTCAAATTCACCCAAAAATTTAGCCCTTCTGGCTGGATGCTGAACCCCGAGCCTTCTACCAGGCATCACTGTCCACATTTTGACTCCATGAATGGATAATTAGCTTTTTCTTTTGAAACACAGATGAAGGGAAATGTGAAGGTGACAACAATATATAGTTTCTGACAGCTGTTTAATGGAAAACACATAAACATCCTAGGAAGTATGGAGTCTCCAAAGAACTGTCCTATTAACTGCAGGAGCAACAGCCCTTTCTCTGGGGTTTGCCCTTCCAGGGCTCAGAGTCCCACATTCATTTTCTTTTACTCACAAATGACTCCTTTTCAAATGAATGACAGAAAAAATGTCCTATTCAAGGTTATTTTGTTATGATGGTCTCACTTTAAGAAGGTAACATATGATGGTTTACGTCTTCACAAGCTGAAGAGGACCAAAAACCTGTGTCACCCACTTTTTTTACCTTAAACCTGCTGTTTACTCCATCAAATGCTTTTGAATTACAACACCTGAGAGCCTTTTGTTTCAGGCTGGATAAAACATTGGACCACACCTAATAAAGCAGAGTCATAAGCGGATAGAGTAACCCAGAAACCTCACCTGTGAATCCCAAACAGATTTAGGTATAGAGAAGGCTGCAGTTTCCTGAAGGTATGCAATAGTAATTCCCTGCATACCCAAGAAAATTATATTAGCTAGAAAAACAAAAATGTCTCCAGGTGGTTCTGAAACTTGTCTCTCACATGTCTGTGCTTTGTTTGCCTTCTGGCCTTTCAGTAAGACAAGATAGCTGCAATCAGAGAGCCAGGTTCCCATTGTGAGAGGCAACCTGTACTTTAGTACCTGCAGAAGCTGAGCACTGTGGATTTATTAGAAACATAAATAATATCTTGACTCTCTAGAGACCACAGTTCCTAGTTCCTACAAAATTCAGATGTATTTCCTTTTCTTGTGGAGTTTACGCCACATATTATTCTTTGCTTTCATTATATCAATACTTATACTTCACCCTAACACTAACTTACATGCCTAAGAACTCTGCTCAAAAGTCTCAGACAGGTTGTTTCTTGGAGAATAAGACCTAGTACTCATGCACAAAGTCATTCTCAACATCTGGCGCTTAATCCTTCTTCGGCCACTAACATGAGTCTTTGTAGAGTTTTCTGGTTTTCTTCTCTCCTTCTGCTCTCCCTATAACTCTCTCTCTTTTATATAATTTGCAAATGTCTACTCTCCATTCCAGGTCTGCTTTCTCAGCAGTAACTGGGCAACATTTTCATGTTACTTCCTGACTTACAAGAGAAGCAACCTCCCTTCCAATTACTTTCTAAAGAAAAGGAAATCTTTAGATTTTCTCACATTGTGGACTGTGCATTAGTTCACTTGTAAAGGAGGAACAACAGCAGTTGAACAAAGATGTTATTTATTGTTATTCACATCAGAATAACTTTGCCCATCCTTTAGAAATTGGACAAATATTTCAAAATGTACATACTGCAGTAGTTTATACAAGTCATAGTATTAACACCTGAATGCAAAATCAATAAACTGCATAATTTTTAAAATAAACATTCTCTGTTAGAGTAAATCTGAATTCTACTTAACGCTTTCTAAAGGTATTTAGTTTGTAACAAAGGAGTCATAATCTAAAATGGCAATCTCACTTTGTTCTGGTAAATAAAAAGTAGTCTCACTAGGGGCTGGCAAAACTTCATCTTGTGTTAAGTATTACAGTGTTTACCTCTGCAGCTACTTAAGTGTACTTGCAAATCAAGGAGGCTGTGATGGAAGGCCTGAGATTATCTTTCCCTTGCAGTTGTAAAGCCAGAAACACAAATTACACCTTCATAAATAAAGGCTGAGCTTCAGAAGGCTGGGGAAGGTGCTTGCCAGAAATATGAAACGCTTTTGTCTCTGCTCATGCTTCTTTGTATAAGAACATATTGTGCATTCAGAAGAAGCTACCTTAAAAGCAATGAACCACTCTAAATTTCAAATCTCTTTTCTAGTATCAGTTTAAGTCACAAATATAACATTAAACTTTTCTTTATCTTACTTACTAGAATTAGAGTGTTGGTGCACCAGTTCAAGGTAACTACATAGCTTTACTATGTCAGCAATAGCCTTGCAAGATTTCCTCATTGTATTCTGAAGGACTTAATTTAAAGAGAAGGAGAAGGTACTATGAAGGTTTTGGTTTTTGTTTTGTTTGGTTTTGGTTTTTTTTAGAGAGCCGTAATCAGATAAATAGTGTGGAAACACAAAAGGATAATTCTAAGATCCTATGGGAACAAGAGCAAGAGCCATACCCTTAATCTAATGGGATTTATTTCTGTATAGTGCACAAAAAAATAGGTATTCTCTTTGTATTAACAATACAGCAATCTCAGGAGCACTTGTCCATGTAGCATGCTGAATATGTAACCTTATTTGTCAAGAATTTGTAAATAGTATATTGTTATTACAAATGTTCATAACAGTTTATCAAATAAAAGAGGAATGATCTTCTAAATGAACCCCCTTTGAATCAAACTTTTAAAATGCCATCTCTTAATTGGAAACCCAAGATCCATCTTGATAACCAAACTAAGTGGTAGCTTGTAGACCACAAAAAAAACAAAGGAAGCAAAACTTCCACTATTTCCAATTTATGGACTTGTTGAACAAGACTAAAACCACCATTTTGTTGTTGCTAGATTTAAAAACCTCAAAACTCTAGGTGCAAAATGAGAGGAAGATGCTTCACAATCATAACTGAACAATAGATTTAAATAGTGCTGAGGGCATAAAACTAGCTGGCTATAAGCCCAGAATCTATAAATAGTAACAATCTTGTTCATCATAGTTCACTGACAATGATAGCATCATCAAGAAATAAAAATTGAAAAGCAAAAAACAAACAAACCAAACAAAACCAAAACCACACACAAACAACCACCACATGTCAAAGGAGTGAAAGCAATTGATTTCAGGAATGAAAGGCCAAATTTGTCCAGAGCAAAGTATTCAGGTTAGACAGCAATGCTAGGGTGGTGAAGCAGAAAGGCCAACATAATGTTTTGAGCCCTGTTAGATAGAAGCATAGAATTGTAGAATGCTTTGATTTGGAAAAGACCTTGAACATCATCTATTTCTAACCCAGCTACCATAGGCAGGGACACCTCCCACTAGAAAAGGTTGCTCAAAGCCCCATCCAAACTGGATCAGAATACTTTCAGGGATGGGACATTCACAACTTCTTTAGGGAACCTGTGCCAGCATCTCACCACCCCTTCACAATAAAGAATTTCTTCCTAATATCTAACTTAACTCTACCTTCTTCCAGTTTAAAGCCACTATCCCTTCACTTGTCATTACATAAGTTGTAAAAAGTCCCTCCCCAGCTTTCTTGTAGGCCCCCTTCAGCTGCTGGAAGGTTGCCATAAGGCATCCCCAGAGGCTTCACCTCTCCAGGCTGAACAAGCTCAATGGTTTCAGCCTGTCTTGATAGGAGAGGTGATCCAGCCCTCTGATCATCTTTTTGGTGCCCCTCTGGACTTGGTCCAACAGCTCCATATCCTTCCAGTGTTGGGAGCTCCACTCAGTACTCCGGGTGGGGTTTCACAAGAGCAGAGTAAAGGAAAAGAATCACCTCCCTCAATCTGCTGGCCATACTTATTTTGATGTGGTCGAGGACAGAGATGTTTTTCTGGGCTGCAAGCAGACACACAGCCAGCTCATGTCAAGCTTCTTATCAACCAGCACCTCCAAGTCCTTTTCCCCAGGACTGCTCTTAAACCATTCTGCACCCAACATGCATTTGTGCTTGGGATTGTCCCAGTCCATGTGCAGGACCTTGTATTTGGCCTTATTGAACTTCATGAGGTTGGCATGAACCTACCTCTCAACTTTGTCAAGGTCCCTCTGGATGGCCTGCCTTCCCTACAGTATGTTGACCACAACACACAGCTTGGTGTCATTAGCAAACTTGCTGAGTGTACACTTAATCCCGTGTCTCATGCCACCAACAAAGTTATTAAACAGCACTGGTCCCAGTACTGTCATTTGAGGAACTCCACTCATCATTGGCCTCCATCTGGACATCGAGCCATTGACCACAATTCCAAGTGTGAACATCCTGCCAGTTCCTTATCCACTGAGTGCCCTTCCATTCACCCCTTGAATTTCCAATTTAGAGAGTAGTATGTTATGTTGGACAGTGTTGAATGCTTTGGACACATCCAGGTAGATGATGGATGATGTCAGCTGCTCTTCCCTAATTCACCAGCATTGTGACCTCACTGTAAAAAAGCCACCAAAATTGTTAGGCATGAAGCCAGAAAAGGAGGTAGGAAAAATGAAAGGAACCAGTCCACTGTAGAATTACTGATGCAGAATACTAATTTTTATGGGAATGGTGAAACGTAATGTTTATCATTTGTCTTGAGCATGATGAATACAGTATGTGAATTATACAAACAAAAACTTTCACTTAGAACAGAAGTTATGACATATTCTTCCTTCCCTTTTCCATGTAAATCCTTTTAACTTTTAAACAAAACCAGAAATAGCACAAATATTACAACAGTTGGGTTTTTTATTTTAGCTTTATAGGCTTTCTTCACTGGACATGGAACTACAAAATCTGTGATCATAAAAGTTAATCAATAAATCCAAAATTATAGCAATCTATATGGAAAGGACTGGCCATAGAGGGGAATCTTCTCTTGTAAAAAATCAGTATAAATGAAAGAGCTGGAGGAAAAAAATCTGTTCCCATAGATGAAATACAGAAAATATAAATACGTTCAAAACAAAACAGGAACAGGTTCCAGTGCTATGGTACTCGGAGCAGATACCAAATCCAGAGAAGAAAGATGGTCACATATCATATTGCACTCATAAACTTGAGCAGATTATGCAGTTTTTTGTAATTTTCAGTTGATTTCTGAACTCCTTGCTCTCTTTGATTAGAAACTACAATAATTCCTGTGTGGCTATTTTCAAAGTGAGACATTGCTAAAAGTGAGAAAAGTGACAGATTCTTGATGTCAGTATTTGAAGCCATGACTGAAACACCCCCTCCTGCCCCAATCCTCCTTCTACAGAAGAAAACCACACAATCAAACCCCAAACCAGAAAGAAAGTACACTGGGTCTCAACAGAATGCTATTTCCCCATCACTCAGGACACCTACTCCTGACTCCATCACTTTAAGTCACAGTATTTGCCTGAAGTATCTGATAGAGTCTTCAGATTACACCATCTGATGAAGACCTAAGCAGGTGATGTTGATTCTAGAAAGCTGTCTTTTCCCCCTCACACATGCATAGATTCCCCCTGACCCATTTTGGAGAAGGTAAAAATGACAGAATGTGAGAATGCAGGCAAAGGTAAAAATAATGTTTGTGGCAACAAAATCAGGAGTAGACAACCTTTTTTAACAGGTACCTAACAGGTACAGATCCATGTTAATTATCCCATACCATCAAGAGGTAGGGGCTTTGGCTTTATAGAGGAGCTATTTGAGTTTATAAAATGCTGAAAAAGCATGTATGCAGCTACAGTCTTTCAAAACAAAATTTCAAAATTTTTTAGATATATTTTTCGAAGACACATTGATATCAACCATGCCTCTATTTTGTGACACATTAATGAAGACATGTAGACATTGTATTCTAAGGGAACTTTCTGTCCCATGTGGCCTAACTTAGAAGTTGATTGTTTCTTACTGGGATTGTCTCTAGGCAAGGGTAAAAAAGCCATTTGGCCTGAAAGTATCAGCTTAAGACCCTTTGGAGTTAAAGATATTCACCATGGATTTGCATTGTGGGTATAATGTGTCTGAATAAAAAGTTTCATCAATGACTTGGGTTGGGGAGTACTCATTCATGATCAGAGAGTGGGTTAAACTTACAAAATGTGAGTGTGTTTCCAAGCAGTTAGAAATACAGGGGCATTTTACTTTTAAAAATATTCCACAAAGATATAATCTAAATTTTTCACATAAATGATTCTTCTACAGCAATTAACATAATCTCAAGTGCTAGGCTGTGAAAGCTAGAAATCTTTATCTTATATAGTCATACCCTCATTTATGGCAAAACAATACTGATACAATTCTCTAAGAGCAATGCAGTTTCATTAGGAGTATAAAGCCTGCAAATACTTTCTAGGACATTGATCTACTTATAGTGAAAACAAAAAAAAACCTTAGAAAATCTCCCAGTGTTTTGGTGTCAATTTGGCTGAGCCAGACAATGTTTCAACTTTTAAAAAGAACAGTTTAGGAACCTTTAATTCTCTTCACCCTCTAGAAATTATGGCGGCCTGCCAAGGAGGAACAGGTTTTGTGTTAAGCCTCTGCTTAGACTATATTCCTCCTACTAGATTTTCCTGCCAGAGGCATCTGTAGGATTTGAAAGTGAAGGCTGTGGGCCACAGATAGAAATTCAATATTTTTGGGGAGAAAAAGATAAGCCCCGGGAGCTCTGTGTTTTGCTGTTCTCTTCACTGTGGAGAGTGGCACTTGATGTGATCCTCACTGTTAAGCATGACACAATATATTTCAGAGCTGAAACTATTGGACTGTAGCTAGATTTTGCTTTAGGGTGGAAATAGGTAGTGTTCTAGAATCAAGCAAATACAAAAAATGATGGGGATGTTGAGTCCCTACAAAGCAAATAAACTAAACATAATACAATAGAGCTGGAGGCATGCTGCACAGCCCCTACTTTATGTACATACACAAACACACAAACACACACACACACACACACATACAAACACACTTTATTTATTTAATTTTGTTTAATATAAAACGCAGCACATTTCTTGGCAAGCGGAGCCTTGTCACTCTTTAGTGAATTGCATTAAGTCATCTCACCTGGGGCTTAGTATTCACCCCATGTAGGCTTGAAAAGCAAATATTAAAAAAACCCAAAAAAAAGCCAAAAAAAACAAAAAAAGAAACCTGGAGCCTGTTTATATAATTTATCATCTCATTTGAACTGTAAAAATTCATAATCGGGTACTGCTTTACAATCAAGTTAATCATATCACATCATATCACTTATAGGTGCAGAAATAAAAACTGCTTATCAGGTTTTGGCTAATCACACTCAATGCACCATGGCTTCATTATTTCATTTATAGGAAAGAAATTTGCCTGCACACAGAAATGCACAGCTCCAAGCAGAAACATTGCAACTGCATTTACTGCATTTAGGTATTCTCTAGTTATTTGAGGGGCAAAATATATCTATAAATGGGGCTCAACAGTCTTGCCAATTATTTCAAAAGGGGGGAAATTGTGTACATTAAAAAATTCTCAGAAGTGTGAGGGTAAAAAAAAAAAAGATCAGAAAAGGAGGAAATAAAGATTATACAGAAAGTTAAGTCTATAAGAAAAAAAAGCAGGCATGGTACTGTGTTAATGTTACACACAGGACGGGAGAAAATACAGATAACTTTAACATATATGGAAGAAAGTGTTTTTGAAAAAGCAGTTCTTTTCTCCTAAATGAGGAAGACGGCAAAGATTACAGTGGCTTAGAAAAGTAGGATACAGACCTCCATTTCAGAACTCCACAAATATTTGCTAAAATTTTCTGAAGTATTTGCCCAGTTGTCATGATGACTAAAATGGAAAAATAACAGTCTACAAATATTTGAAGGGAGTAAACACCAATGAGGAAGGAGTACAGTACCATTGGTATAATGACAATGGCTCTGTAGTTTAAATCTAAGCAATAAGATGCTATTAAGGTCTGGAAAATGTATACTGACAATTTAGAAAAACTACCTAACAGTGGCATTGAATGCATTTGGAACAACAGCATGGAAAGCGTTTGTCCTCTGGTCAGTTTAACACTGTCTTCTTTCATTCTAAGGTTGCTCTAAATCATGGAATTTATTTCAGCTTCCAGTCAGCCCACAACCAGGAAGAAAACAAAACAAAACAAAACAAAAAGCTGAAACGATTAAAATTTAATGAAACAGAGGAGTTAAACCAATGTCCCATCACTTATATTTTACCTTTTACAACTTCTGCCACTGCATCAGTCTTAAATATGCAGTTAAATCCAAAGTTTCAAAGCAGCATTCTTTGCAGATGAAACATTACCCTCTTTCTTTCAATGCCAGATTTCCATTCTGTTTTAACATTTAATTATGCTAGAAGTTGTTATTTCAAGAAGCTGTGGGTTTGAAACAGCTTTATTTATACAAAAATGTTATTTGTCATAATTTTTTAGGAAGGCTATGTGCCCTGGTCTTCTGACTAATTTTTCAATAGACATGTGGCATAGTAACATTTTCTCCCCGATAAATATTTTTATTAGCTTTATAAACACACTAAAAAAGTTGTTGAAAATGGGAAAAATCAAACCAATTCTAGTGAATTATAACAAAGCTGCACTAAAGTAATAGAAAACATCTGTTAGTGACTCGTCACTTTTAGGAAAAGTTTATTGTCTAAAACACAAACGGCCAAATTCAGAGACCACTGATTTCATAAAAGCCTGACATACTTTTCTTTCAAATAGCCTAGGAATGTAGCTGACACACAGCTTAAGGTATTAGAAATTATTTTAAAAGTCTTTCATTATTTCCTTTATTTAATTTTCTTTTAATGGAGATGAAGAGGTGTTTCTAAGCTTAGAATCTGGGCCCCAATTTAATGGCACCAAGGGAAATCATGGATATTTCAGCTTGTCCCAGCTGTAAATTAGAGTTTAGAAGAAGGCCACTGCTGCCACATCTGAACTGAATAATTTGGAGGTCTGTCTTGGTGTTCTGAGCTGCCCTGGAATGCTCACAGGCTGGTGGAGGTGACAAGGAGTTAAAGGCAGATATTGTTATTTTGGAGAAAATTCAGTTAAACCGTCTGCATAGATGCCCATGGAAGACCTGGAATCATAGAATCATTAAGGTTTGGAAAAGACCTCTAAGATCATCAAACCCAACACCATCATGCCAACTAAGCCATATCCAGATGAGTCACATCTACACACTTTTTGAACTCCTTCAGGGATGGTGATGCCACCACTTCCCTGGGCAGCTTGTTGAATGAGATGCAAGTGCATATCAGCCATTCTTTCAAGTACCTCAAGAAGTGGAAATCCAGCCCTGTATGTAGGGCCTTGACAGGAATAATTTCAGCCACAGGAAAGTCACATTCTCATTCTGATTCTGGTATAATGAACTGAAGAAATTGAAGTTTGAACTGAAGTTCTTGAAATGAACTGAAGTTCTTGAAGCTCAGCGTACAGATATTTACAGTAAAAGAAAATAAATCTATCTGAAAACATGAAGCAATGTTTCATGTATATATAGTGTAATCATGCAGCTGTGGATGCTTGGACCTGTTTGGGTTGATGCACTTAATAGGTGGCTTTTTGGTCAGGGAAGAACACCTAGTTAAGAAAAATTTCCATGGGAGGGTGACTTCACATAAACTCTGTGTCTCCTATTCCTAAACAACTATGGGCCTGTTGGAGACAGAATAATGACCTAGATGTTTCTTCAGTGTGACCCTTTTATATTTCAGTCACTTAGGAAATCCATAAGATGTTCTTCATAGGTCATTCTTGATGCTGTTTTTATTTGTGACTTTACTACAAATAGATGTGGTGGGTTTGGAGCACTTTCATCTTCAAGCTGCCTGAAATGTGGTACAGTTACTGTTCATTATGAGGCAGTTACTTGACAGTCTTCTTTCTAGACAGCACTTGGTCCTGATTTGGACTAAACCACAGCATGCAATAAGTCATCAACTTGAATCTAAGGTACCCCACCACATTCTTAGAGAAGCTCGATAAAAAAAATTGAAAAGTCAATTAAAAATTGAAATCAAAGGACCTGTGAGGGCCTTTCAGCTTGCCTCAGAAACACTGTGTAGGTTGTGGTCAAATACTAATTAAACAGTAAGCAAAGTACTAATTAAATAGTCACAGCTAGAGATTTAGACATTCAGTTTCATATGTCTGTATTTTACTGGCATCAGCATGGGTGGCAAAAACAAAACTACTCATAGGATCAGAGATTGAATACCTTAATTTTGCTAGCTTATTGCTTGTTGATTCAGCTGCAATAGTGGTCATTAAAAGGTACTATTTGGTCATGGCTAACGCACAGCAGTACCTTGTATCTCAGAGAAACTGTACTGAGAGTGCATCTAGCCTGAGAGGCAGAAACATCTCACAGACAGTGAAATATCTGAACCAAACAGCAGCTGAATCTGTGTGCCACCGCTATTTATAATAGGTGTCATTTCTGCTGATAGAAGGGTAGAAGTTCTTGAAGTTCTTGAAGTTTTTTTTGTTTGTTTCAGGGTTTTTTTGGTTTTTTTTTTGTTTTTGTTTTTTTTTTTTTCTACTGGGGTGAGCTTTTCTGATTTTGACCAGTTTCAGCATAAATAGGTTGCTACCTGTGACCTTTTCCATGGTTCATCCCCCCTGCACACACTAGATTCACCATGGATTTCAAGTAAGAGTTGAGATTTGAGGAACCTGACATGACTTTCAGGCTGTAAGTGAGAGAATGTGTTATTACTGGAGTTTACATAACACTTTTCAATGTGAGTTGCAATGAAAACTGTTGTAGAGATTTTCAAGAGACACAAAGAATGCTGCCCGATGAAAAAGAGCTCATAAACAAAGCCAAGCCAAACATTCATAAAAACTCCGTGCATATTTTCTAGATACTTTCTGGTACTGTACATTTCCTGTTTTGACAATCATTTTAACTGCTACCATACATCAGTTGAAAGATATGACAACACTACAAAACCCACTACAATATGTCACCTTCAGGTAGTTCATTTTACTGATAAATGCTATTGTATTTTTTCAGATGGAGCCCTCTTCTTTTTAAGAAATTACATTTTCGTGTGCCATCTTTGTCATGAGCCAAATATTTTAGTCTTTTCTCAGACAAAGCTTCCAGTTAATGCTGTGTGAGTTTTGGCTAAAAAGAATCAAAGAATCAAGACTGTTGTACTTTTGCATGTAAAAATACCGATTTTTAACTTCTCAGCAAATGGAAGATACTTAATGGGTGTGGAGAGAGACCTTGATAAAGCACAGAACAGAAATAAATTCATTTTGAAAATGAAGAATCACCTACAGTACCTCTGTCATGTCTTATATCCATATCAGCTTCACTCTAGAAAGTCAAGTGTTGGCAATTGACTAAAACTCAAGGGAAAACACTGCCAAGTATTGACAATGGCTTCAGGAAAACTGATCCTTAAGATAGTAACATGCTAAGACAAACTCATACCGAATGACAAATAAGATTGTTAAGATGCGGAGCACATATAAACAAGAACAGCACTGAAAAATTGTAAAGCAGGAATGTAGATCTTCCCCTATACACATAAAATCTCCAATTTCTAATTAAGCATCTGCAAGGAAAATTTATCAGAAAACACAAAAAGAAAAATCAGAATCAACATTAAACACTGCCATAAAGACAAAAATTATTAATTGGACCGGAAAATAAAAAGGAGGTGCTAGGCTAAAAAATCATTGTGACTAGACTTCTAGTGATCTGATAGAAGTTCTCATGCTCCTTTCCCTTTAAAAAAAAAAAAAAAATTAAAAAAAAGAAAAGAAAAGAAAAGAAATCAGGAAACCTGTGAATATGTTTACACTTTCTATTAATTAATACACTTGCAGCACGACAAACAAAAGAAAATATTTGAATGACCTCAGAGATTATTATTTTAAAATTAGAAAACCCGATCATTACAGAGGTCAATGAAAAAATTAATATTGCCACCTATTGGTGAAAATGGATATGGACAAATAAGTCGTAGTAATTTGCATATCCACAAGGAAGTTCTTGGCCTTTATAAGATGACTGCTAGTTATTAATTTGATTTCCCTGACACAAGATAGGACTATACATATTAATTTCTGTGAAAAATTCATTACTACCATACTAGTTTCCAGTATGGACAACACAACTGGATCCAAAAAGACTCAAACACACACCAAAAAAACTAAGAAAGAACTATTATAATCATCTGTCATGCTATTGCGTGGTATCTTTAATAAAAGCACTTCTCTAACAACACTAATTTAAATTCTTTAATAATCTAACTCACTAGATAGCAGGTTTTTTTATATTCACTCTTTTCTCAGCTTTATCTCATTTTTCTTCCACATATCTCCTACCTTTCTTTCATAAACTGAGTATTCCTTTCTGTCCTTCTCTTTTTACCTTTTCTTCCTTATTTTACAACCACTTTCTTCTTTTACATTGTGTGTCTATATTTCTTTCATTTGTTCACATTAACATCTATATACACATACTTAACTGCATGCACATTCCTCCCTACTTCCTCACCTTAAAAAATGTCTCTGCAAAATGAGCATGACATTATGATACTCTTCCATGGAAATTTGCCTTTCTGTTAAAGAAAAAGATCTAACAGGTTAAGTTGTTTTGCTTCTTCCATCTCCTTCTTCCTCATTGTATCTCTTTATATTTTTTTTAAAAAGTAGTGGTGTCAAGAGATATTCTTTGTCTTCTATTTCTGATAGAGGAGCATCTTCAGAAAGTCTGTTCTACACTTGTTACTACATTGGTCAATAAACAGCACTGTAAAGGTGTTAGCAAATCCATGGCTTGCCAAGCCCACTTTAAATTTCCATAACCCAGAGCAGTTAAGTTTTGCCAGTCTTGGGAATTGGGGAAGATTTTTCTTCTTTCTTTTTTTAATTCCCTTTCACACAGTAACATATTACCAATACAAACAGTACACAGTAACTTCTAAAATGTTTTTAAGTAGTCGGATACCTTTATAGGAGATGTTACTTTGATTCTGATACATATTTACAACAGAACTTGCCTGACATTATTTGGACAATTCTTTTGTTAAAGACTGCCTCTCTCAAATAGTACCAGTTCTTTCAAGCTCCTCCCTCTCTTCCAGAAGCATAAGGAAATAGAAATGCTTTATGGACCATCCTGATGGTCTACAAAGATAGTTTTAAAAAGTTCACAGCTGAAGGCACCTTCAGGGAAACTCTGCTGCCAGTCCTCCCTCTCAGATTTACAAGATATAGCTCAAGTCCTTTAAATGACTCCAGCTATTGTGAAAGTCTCATGCCACTTTGGTTTTAATAGGTCAGAAACATACCTTAAATTTTACAAGAAAAATCAATAGGCAAGCAGTGTAAACTTGTGAGAGCAGTAGCCATACACTCCCACCTGTATGCAATGTTTAACTTAGTTAACTTAGCATGTTTAACTTAATTAACTTAGTATTCTGGATAAACTCGTACTAGATCCATAAAGAACAAAACCCGTGGTATTTCCTCATTCAGAAACTCAAGAATTGTGGGCTAGAGAACCCACCCACAAGGGGGTGGGTTGAGAGCTAGGAGTGTGACAGAACTCAGAAGGTGGTTATCAATGGAGCAGGGTCAAGTTGGAGGCCTGTAACCAATGTTGTCTTCCAAGTGTCAATACTTAGTCTAGTCTTGTACAACATTTTCATCAATGACCTGGATGAGGGGACAGAGGGTATCCTCAGCAAGTTTGCTGATGATACAAAACTGTGAGGAGTGGCTGACGCTCTGGAGGGCTGTGTTGCCATCCAGCATGACCTGAACAGTCTGGAGAGCTGGGCAGAAAACCTCATAAGATTCAAGAAGAGCAAGTATAGGGAAGAACCCCAGGCACCAATACAGGTTAGGGGTGGACCTGCTGGAAAGCAGTTTGGAAGAGAAGGATCTGGGGGTCCTGATAGATAGTAAGTTAACCATGAGCCAGCAGTGTGCCCTTATTGCCAGTAAGGCCAACAGAATGCTTGGTTGCATAAAGAAGAGTGTGGCCATTAGGTTGATGGAGGTCATTCTCCTCCTCTGCTCTGCCCTGGTGAGGCTGCAGCTGGAATAGTGAATCCAGTTCTGGGCTCCCTAGCTCAAGAGAGACAGGGAACTACTGGAGAGAGTCCATCAGGGAGCAACAGATATGACTGAGGGAGTGGAATATCTCTCATAAAAATAAAAGCCTTTATTATTTATCTATTTATTTTTTTATTTATTTGTAGTGAATGGACTAACACATACAAATTATGGTTAAGATATCTAGAACAGCAACAAAGTTTCCTCAATACCTGAGAGATAATAGTAACCCAGTCTGCTCTTGGATCCCTCCCTCACAAGTTGGTGATCTTAAACTGGCATCAAAATACATTTAATCAGAACTCTGTTATTTAAAATGTAAAATGGTAAAGTTATTCATGTTATTCCCGTATTATTTATGTGGTATTACTGGAGGGGGAGTAAATATTAAAAATATATTTCTTACCATGTGATATCCTGTGTCAAAGATGAAGAAAAAATAAAATAAAAGCATGAAAAAGAAGATTTATCAGACAAACTACTTTTTAAGCTGTTGCTTTTTTAAAAAAAGACCCTTTCATTTATTTATTTGTTTTGCAATATCTATCTTATAAGCCTAATGATTCAGGATGGCTCTAGTGAAGGGTCTAGTTCTACATTCAGATTCATCTGTTTGCCTACTCAACATCGCACATACATTTGTTAATTATTTCAGACACTAATTTGGGGAAGAACAGAGATAGAGCCCAAGTGATAAAACAATTAATCCCAATAGAGATGAAAGACAGGACAAACATTTGCAGGAGCCAGTAAAACACATACCACTTTCAGACAGACTAGTTTCAGGTAGGATATTTGGTCTTGTGAATGATAAGGAGGAAAACAGAACAGTAGTTTGGGGAAGACAAACAAGGAAGTAGAAATTCAAAGCAGACAAATATAGAAGATCAAAAGTGTTAGAGAGCTATCCAGAAAATATAAAAGGTAGATAAAAAAGAAGGTAGAGATCTATGCAAGTTCTTAATGGTGAGAACAATAACTTTCTCATCTTTATCCTTTGAAAATCACACAGTAGCATAGAACAGAGAGGATAATTTAAGCAAAGTGAAGAGAAAATGTAGTAGACAGGCATGAGAAAGCATTTGAACAAGTTTCAAAGCTACATTCTGCTTCCTCTAGTTCTCTTGTGAACCCTGGCAGAAAGGAACCACCAGAGTGCCAAGAATATTATTTCAACTTTGGCTCTCCTCTTAAGATACTCTGGGGACTAGCAGTGGAGCTAAGCAGTTTGCCGACATATGCCACCTCGAAATCAGATGGAAAGCCTTCCTCTGCACAAAATATTCTTAGGAGTCCTGTTCCTGATCCTTGAAAGCTTAAAAATCACTATTACATCACAGAGAATAAACTTCATGGTTTTAGTCTGCTATTGTTCCTTAAAAAAGCGAAATTATTGCAGATGAACCTGAAAAAGGTAAAGGCGGGTAGTATTGGCTGCTGCTTTTGGCTGTAGCACTACTATTGTCCTAGTTCTTAACTACAGTGTGTGTGGGGGAGGGAGGGTGAAGCCAAATTTATGTGGATCTAGATGAGATGCTGTACTGTCTCATGCTTTAAAACTGTTGTAGGATTCAAACACCTTAGTCTAAAAAAAGAGAACATACTCTCAATACAGTCCTTGCTTCACATCTCAAGGGAAGAAATAGTGCTGTGTTTCCAGCAGGCTTAGATCATTGGACGAATCTTTTGTTGTTGCTGTTCATTGCAAACAAAGCACTGAAGGCCATGTCATTATTAGTTTCCACATTCTTCTTAGCCTCCAAGCTTGAGAGCTTTTATAACATGAATCTGATGCTTACAGTCTTAAGCCTTAAGAGAGAGGAGAAAAAGCAAATAGAAATGGGACTGGAAAGGAAAAACTGTGTTTGTCTTTCTCCGTTTTTTACATCTGTCCTTGGCAGCTTTTCACTAGATGATTAAGTAAATAATGCACATTGTGTTTAGATGCAAGGTATGTGAAAAGAGGAGGCCACAGCATACTCTGTATCTATGGTATGTATCACAAAGAGTAAATTTACATGAGACTTTTTGATTCAAGCAGCAATTAGTTTCATCCATTCTTTTTAGATTTATTCAGGTGAGTAGACGAGAAGGGCATAGGGGGCGGCAGTAACAAATGTGTCTAGGAAACTATGCTGACAAAAGACAGCAACATTTATTGCTTTTAAAGGAATTCCTCCAGATCCTCAGACACCTCAAATCCGCTTCCTAGGGCTTCAGATTCTGCACACTTTCTTGTGTCCCTCTCTGTTTCAAAGTAGAAAGAGAATTCCCCTCTTTCAAGACAGGGAATACAGTTTCTTACACCAGCCTTCATTTCCTGCATGTTCTGCTGAGAAAAAAAAAAAAAAAAAAAAGCAATTAATGATTTTCTTCTATTTAATCATTAGATAAAATACAATCAATAATTCTTTTTAGAAAAATAGAGGAAATAAAAGAGAAACTGGAAAAAACCCTAATAAACTAATGACAGAACACACCGTATCCCAAAAACACCCATTGGTACTGCTGTGTGAGTTAAACTCTGGATTGTTTCCTAATTATTTCAGGAGGGGGAAAACGACTATGAAAGCAAACTTAATTTGCCTCAACTAGAAGCATATCAATGAATGAGTATCTTCCTGAGTAAAGAACTAGAGCTGATGTTATAGATTACTTAATTTAACATAAAATCTTCTGTGGACAGCTCTGGAAATTTCAGTGCTGCAACAGACTGTCTGACTGTCCCTTGTACTCTCAAAAGTACATCTTCAGAATTGTTGATGGCACTATTACAGATAGAGGCACCCTGCTTAGTGCAGCTGGTATTAAGTGCCTCACTTTTTAATACAGGCAGCTAGACAAGACCCCTAGATTACACATCGACCCCTACAACTTGAAACTCTGAGGCAAAAGCTGACCGGACAAGTGGTTATGATGATCTATTCAAAGTGGTTGAATACTCTTTTCTTTGTGTGCAATATACGCATGTGAATGAACCTCTGCTGACAATCCTACAGAGCCTGCCTCTCCCCTCCCCCCCCCCCCATAGTTGTCTGCCCCCTCCTTCCTCTTCTCTCTCTGTACTCCCATTAAAAGATTAGGGGGCAGGGGGAAGAGCAAAAAAAAGGTAAAACAAACAAAAAAAAAGCTTCTGCCTAGTCTGTTGCAGGTAGTTTGAAGAGAAAAATTCAAATACAGATGCACCAGTTGAATGCTGCTATAGGGCTTCTGGATCTGAGTGTGATACATTTGTTTGCAGAACTTGAGAACTTCACCCATGCTAGTTGCTTGACACAAAGCAGGTTGAGAGGAGAATTCCTGAGAGAGATCAAGTCCACTTCACATTCAGAAAGCCTTTTTTTCCATAGCTCTGTTCTCTTAACTCCTCCTCTTGCTATACTTCTGTGTACTTTTGCTATTTTACCCTGTAGAAATGGCACTGAATGCACATGAACTGTTACTAAACCAATGAAAAAAACTAGCATAATCAGATACTGGTACTAAATAGAATGGTAATGCTTTTCAGTATGACTTCAGATATATCAGACTACTCCAAGGACTTTGGTAACAGCCACAACCAGAGTAGATATTTTTGTCCTGCTTTATGCGAGAATCTGTGTCAACATGTGCAACATTTCAGTTGTTTTTTTGCATATATTTTTAATGTTTATGTTTTACTTGAATTGCTTTCAGCAATATCTTTACTTAATTAGCAAAATGTTTCAACATATTTTCCACAAATACAAACTCTGGAAAAATTATGTGTAGAATTAAACAAACAAACAAACAAAAGACAAAAAAACCCAAGAGAAAATCCCAAACACTTTGCATGTGATATATGAGTATGAAAATAAAATCTAAACTCTAAGCAAGCATTACCAGGTCATTACAATAATGCAGGTATGAATTAGGTAGACACATGTATTAACTAGAACTTTATTATTTTTATAATAAAATTGCTCATTAATCATACATCAGAAATATCAGCTGCAGTATTAAACTACAGAGTCTTTCATCTCTTTGCAAAAAGTTTGCAATTAAATAATTATTCCTGCAAGATTTCTAACTACAAACATTTGTATGGTGAAATGCCAGGCTTAAATCTAGTATTAATGAAATTTCATAAAATTCTATTTCCTCCTTGTCCTATTAGTCTTCTTGCCAGTCTAATTATGACATTTGATCTATATGATCATTATTAATCACTGGCCCTTATACTTCTCCTTATAAATTCCTATGCCTGGTTCCCATTTATGAAAAAAATTCTCAACTTGGCTACAATACACAACTACAACTGCACTTATCTTAGAAAATCTATTTTAAGAACCCAATTATGGGACAATTCAGCAAGAGATTCCACTCATAAATTCAGCAGCCGAAGCCATCAACCCCTATATATCTTATACGGTCCATTGGATGATGGTTAAAAAATAAAGTGATGTCAGGGAGGGTATGACACATTGAACTGAGGACTTAAATCACTTTGGCTCTTCTGCACCTTTGTTGTCTGAACTGAACTTGGATAAGCTCTCTGTTCAGGACTCACAGTCAATTACAACTGATAATATTTTCAGCTATAAAATGACTATAGTACACATTGCAATTATTGAAACACTGAACCAAAGTGTTATAATTAGCATCAATAATAATTTTGCCTTGGTAAGAACTTTTTTGAAAAGTATTAAAATGCATTAAATATTTCAGAATTAAGCTACAGCATACAAAATATTGAGACTGCACAGACAAAAAGTGAAAACATTTTCTTCTGAAAGTAGCTTTTTTATGACTGAAAGTTAGAAAATTTCTCGGTCTATGTACTCATGTTGTCTTATTTTCACATCATTAAATACAAGCGGCAACAGTAACTAGAAAAAAAAGACTTTTTGTTCAAAATTCACTATGCGCAAGAAATACAGATACACACAGATTTAAAGGTATTACTTTATTAAACATGGAGGGATTAGACAGTGGTTGGCTGCTGAGTACAACCCTTCTTTCCCCCCTCACCCCAAAATATCAAGCTCTCTATTGGGTGCAGCACAGGGTTAAACAGCATCATCTGATATAAACAGTAAATCAGAGCTGGATCTATTCAGCCTAATCTTCAGGTCTCAGCCCACCTCTGAATCATCTTGGGTTTTTTTCTGTAAGCAGAGATGAGATGTTTCTTAGTCTGCAAAGACTTATAGTTCTTCTTTCTCTTTATGGGCTAAAAGTTCCACTATCGAAATGTTGAGATTATTAATCACGTTTTCCTCTAAAAGCTGACCCTTTCAGAGGTAGTCAGTGCTGGATACTGATAATAACTCACAACAGGAATGAATATTTTTTTATTTTCAAACATCTCATTCCTTTTTCACTTAAAAATATATGTCCCCTAGGGAAGGAAAAAAATATTTCTCTTACTTCAAATGTGTGTGGTGGATAGACCACCGAATACAGAAAACAAGACTTGACAATACGTCAGATTTACAAGTGGAAGGAAAAGGATGGAGTGTCCACAGTGACAACGTAGTTGTGAGAAACTGAAGAAGATGTTAATAGTGAAAAGGAAACAGAAATGTAGCAAGGGAGTCCATTCAAATCTCCTTTGACATTCAATAGGGAGCAAAATGTGGTAGTACTACCTACTCTCCCTCAAAGACTTATTGTTCTGTAAAACAAGAAATGTTGCAAGAACTTGGAAATGAAAGCAGGTCTCGTCTCTCCTTGGAGAATCGCAGGGGCAAGTTGTCCCCTGAATTCTGTCCTTTAAAAAAAATAAATATATATTTTTATACTATTCATTATTTTACATAATTAATATTGCTGAAAGATACCAAAAAGAAAAAATAATACAACCACATAGTTCCTGTAACTACAGCTTTCAAAGGCATTTTGGGTGTTTTACAGAAATAGAGAAAAACAGCTGCCCTAGAGAGCTTACTCAGTAAAAGAAACATAACAAGTAAATCAACAATTAAAACATATTCCTAGCATATAAATATTTTAAAAATGTGTTAATATCAGCAATTCCTTTCCAGATTAACATGATTTAAAAAAAATCATTGCTGTCTTTTATGTAAAATAAAAAATATGGAGAAACTGAGCTTGTAAATTTTAATATTATAAGTCTCATAGTGAAATAATTACATTAACTCTGAAGTGAGATCTTTATAAATGCATCATA